>CM037778.1:15364551-15414551 GCA_021229015.1 Solen grandis | reverse complement strand
AACTGATACACCTGTTTGCTTTCAAAAAATCTTAGAAACTTTCGATGTTTTGGAAATATGGGTAAATGAAGGTAGGCGTCTGCAAGATCGAGAGAAAAAAGCATAATCTCCCTTTTGGACTAGATTGAGAACTGATTCCTCGAGTCCATTTTGAAATGTTGAGTCCGAAGATACATGTTTTAGGGTCTTGGATTTATCACAGGTCTGACTCCATCTGTCTTTTTTGGAACTAAGAAAAATGTGCTGTAGAAACCTTGTCAAATTCTGATCTACCTTTTCTATAGCTTTTGTAATAATGTGTCTACCTCTTGTAACAGAATAGACATATTTTCTTGTGGTAGTTTCGTTTCTTTTATGCCGTTGAAAAGACGAATTTTTTCGGATTCTATTTTGGTAACCCTCTTGAATCAGTGATAGCACCCTCTGATCCAGAGTTATCTTGTTCCAATATTGAATGAAAAATCTGAATCTGCCCCCAACATGTATCTCCGGATTTTTCATAAGTCATTGTTACGATTTACCTCGAAAATTGTTACCTACCATGCCAGCCTTTGATGTGTTGCCCTTTGAAAATCTGGGATATGTTGCAGTGGCTGTCGGTCGATACTTTGGCCTAAGTGGTCCTGCACTGTACGACTGATGGTAAGACCTGTATGGTTGCTGTCTGTCCTCAGTATATCTCGACCGCTTCCCATGGTTGATCACCTGAGGTGTTGCCCTTACGTTTCAATTTCTTATCCACCTCCGGTAAGAGATCTGAAATTTGTTTACTTCGACCCGTTCCTTCAACTTTTGTTCCAAACCTGAACCACATATGCCATCATGAGACAAAGGTAAATTCTTTATGTGATTGCGGATTTCTTTCATTCAACCCACAGTTTGCCATAGCCGCTTTCCTCCTGATGAGGTGATGTATAGCTCCCGCTCTACCTAACTGATCAAGAGACTTAGTATTCATGGCAAAAATATCACGTACACATTGTATGGCACTGTCAATATTGACATCTTTGTCAGACAACACTTTGAGTAAATTGCCTTAAGCATATACAAATTTAAGACAATACCCATCCTTGTAGCATGTTGTCCTTGAAAATCCAGTTTCTCCAAATCACGCAAAGGTTGAGATAATAACTGTTGCGACTTAACTGATGCTTTAGAACCATAACGTTTAATCAGCAAAGTGGATATAATGGAATCCAAACTTGGCACAGAAATAAATTCTTCAGCCTCGTCTGACACAGGAAACACCGACTGATAACTGTCTCTAAATGCTGAAATCTTGCTAGGTTTCGTAGCTCTCCAAGTTTCACTGAATACATCACGTTGAGCATTGTCTAAAGCTATGCCTGTAACCCCTTATCTGGTCTAGTGACAGCAACCAAGCCAAACATCTCCCGTAACATATCTTGTGTTTTGCTGGAATATTTCATAAATCTGTCATCAGAATCATTGTCATTAGCATTGTCTTCATGACCACCAATAAGTGAATGAGCATGTGAATTACTGTGCACGGACTCCTCCTCATCACCAAGAAGCTGAGTCCCCTCTTGTTGACCTGGCTGTATAGGAATAGTGTCATCATCGTTCTGCTCATGTACGTTGCTAACATCCACAGTGTCTCTACCGGTCGTCCCGGTCACTGTATGTGAAATGGCCGTGTCTATGCCGGTCGACACTGGTCTCTGCCTAGCCAAGCTAGCAGTAATCAAAATAGTCATTAAACGGTCCAATTGCGAGTCAACATTCGAAAACCGTTTGTCATGTTCATTAACGTTTCGGCCTAACATATCAAAATCTGCCTAACTGGCACACTTTGAAGCTGAGTGAGATAAATCACTACGAACCGAAATCGTATCAACATTTTCCTCGCCAGAAATTGGCTGTGACCAAGGAAAGGGCCGCGTTGGGCATAACAAATGTCAAACTTACCCCCCAAAAACAATGAAATCCAGGGTGAATAAACACCAAATATCCGACAAAAAAATAAACTATCTCGACAGGGAAAGTTGAAGACGTGCATTTGTTGTCGCCGGAAATAAAACTGATATATGGGGTTCTCGCGTAGTATTTAAAGGAGGTTTAACCCACGTGATGACGGAAGTTAGATCACGTTGGTGTTTTTTTCAGCGGATTGCTGAGGACGGTACGGGAATAATATCCTTATATATATTTCAGTCAGGCAAGTATAAATCATGAAGTAAAATCAAGTGACCCTTGGGGCGGGGCCAATTTTGATCCCATGGTCATTATTTGAACAAACTTGGTAATGGCCCACTAGACAATGCCACACGCCAAATATCTAAGCTCCAGGCCTTGTGGTTTCGGAGAAGATTTTAAAATCTACTTTTAAAATAATTTAGTTCATGTGACCCAGATGTGCAATGGACCGGAACCATTTGAACAACTTTGGCAGAGCTTCATGCAAGGAACATCATGGGCAAGTTTTATATTTTGGATGTTGGTTTCAGAGATGTCGTTTGAAACAATTATGGACGATGGACGGGCGACGGACAGCCATTGATCTTAAAAGCTCACATGTGCTCAGGTGAGCTACAAAAAGGATTTCTGTTCATGGAAAAGTTAAGTTCAAAATTTAGTATTAGAGTTTCTAATGCGAAGCGCTACTTTTTTTCTTCCGTTCTGATGAAATGCCACGGATATTTTGTTCACACTAAGAATGAATGTTTCCTGTGCAAAATAATGGTGAAAGGAAACATGTTAACAAACAATAACGCATTAGAATGGTTACGGTTCTGATTAAAACGTCTGCCTGTTTCCGATTCTTTGACGCTTCCTACAAACGATACGCCGACATTTTAGAGGGGTACTAAACGCCGACATTTTTCTGATCTTTAGCTTTGTTGCTATCGACGTAGAGCGTTTTCTACTTGGCATGTATAAAGGCATCTTTTCAGACGTCTTGTCAGGCATTTCTGGATAGACGTTTTTACCAGAAGGCGTCAGCGGTTTGGCACTGCAGCAGCAATGGTTGAGTCTGCTGGAGGGGGAATTCTCCCTCTTATCATCGTTCAATTCCCTTCGCAATTCCGCAGACAGCGAAATTTGCGCAGTCAGTCTTTCCGCTAATGATTCTCCCGCCTTCAAGGATTCTGTTTGCTGAAGGAAGACAATTCCTTCTCAAAGTCCGAATTGTCGTGCAGAAACAGTGGCCCTATGAATAATGGTGGCTCGTCAGTACGTTGTCTTTTTACAGTCAGTTGCTTGAAACAGGTAACTGTTACATGTAGCTTACACAAAATGAACGTTTTGTCTACTCCGAGAATAGTCTGACCAGAACAGCAGAGATTCCTAAGATGCGTCAGTTGTTCGTCATTGTACAGTATTACAAAAGGAGTCTTACCACTGGTTCTTACAACAGATCTCACGAAAGGATGATGAATGTATACGAGCAGTTGACAAATCGCAAACGGTTTCTGGACGACTCGGCACCAAACCAATTCGGCACCTAGTCAACTCGGCACTGGACAACTCGGCACCATTTTAATTAGTATAAGAAAGAATAAATTGAATTATATATAAGAAGTAGAGATTATAATAAATTATTTTATGTGAGTTATTTGTTATCATTTTTCATTATTTATAAATATTTTGCGTTTAGAAAGCATCCGCTACACATGTATAAAATTATATATGTGCACCCAGGACTCGGGACGTGGACCCTGCTTTCATGAGCCCCATAATTTGGAAAATAAAAAATAATAATTTAAAATCCAATGACAATAATAATTAAAGTCAATAAAAAAAAAAGAAATTTAACTTTCACTTAACATGTTATTTTTTATGAATTATTTAATATTTTAGAGAAAAAAAACATGACTGAAAAATAAATTTAAGAAAAAATTATTTAGAAAAAAATAATAACATTCGAAAGCTTATTTTAATTGAAAAAAAAATGAAAAAAAGGTACAGGTGCAGAGGCAGACCGGTCTGGTTTTTCACGACTCACTCCAGTGGGCGGGGTTGTGGGAGTCACTAATGGCGGTGCGTAGAGGTTTCCGACACTCTTCTGAAACTGAGGTGGAGAGCGTCTTTTCCTCATACGCTGTCCTAAGTTTCGTGATCGCACCCTGCATCCTCACGAACTTCGTACGTTGATAGCGTGACAGGGCGTCCTCTGAAACCAGCTGGTGTTGGATAGGAACCAGGTCTGCTTCCCGACGAAGAAGCGGCACAAGCAAGTAGAACGAGAGATTCGCCTTCCCCGCCTTCCCGTTAATCCGCCGATGCCAACCTATAAATATATTTATATGATATAAGTTAATATTTCATTAACAGATATATTTCATTATATTAAATGTAATGATTATATTATCAGTAAACAGTATCATGTCTTGAACAGATTGATTCACAAAAGATATATATTACCGGTATCTATATTTGAAGTCAAAACTTTATAAGTACAAATAAAAATGCTATTTAAAATTTTGTATTTATTCTTTACAATAATTACCTTCAACATCGTTGTTGGCACGGACAGACTGGCGGAAAACACACCATTGCCGTACGGTCCAGTGTGGACTTCCCTCCAGGTCCGATCCAGGTAGCGGATGACCTCCTTCAGCTCCGGGGAAGTAGCCATACTCTTCAGGGTTTCAAAGGCGCCGGGGATGTGGCCTGCCGGTAGAAAAGGGAGAGCAAGAAGCTTCCTGGCGAAGTTGAAAACTCCCTCTCGTTCCTGGTAGGTAGGCTCCAGGCTAACGTCTACAACCTTCCTGAATACAGCCTGTCCCTAGTGGAATGCGCACCCCTTTAGTTGCTTCCCAGGAAAGACCTGCTTCACCGCTTCTCGGGGGCTGTAAATAGATTAATAAATGATACATAGTTAAAGTATAAAATATACAGTAGTTCAATTTCATTTCAACATTCACCTTAAAAAACGAGATTTGTTGATGAAAGTTATAATTTTACTTACCGCCTTCGAAGTCCATGACAAAACCTACCTGCACAGGGCCAGTCTTATCTAGCAGAGTGTTGAACACCTGAAAAAAACATCATTATAAGTTACAGCCACATAGTTCAACACATTATTATTATTATTATTAATATTATTATTATTATTATTAAACCAATAAACTTACAGCCACATAGTCCACAATCCGCTTCTTGGATATCAAAATGAAGCACAGCGGGACTTGCTTCATAACATCGTCCTTCTGAAGGAATGCATGTATAGAGTAGAGCTGTTTGAACGGGTCCCGGCGGATCTTGTAGGTTCCGTCCATGAACCATCTCTTGGCGCTCTTTGGTGTTTCTTTGTCGGAAGACTTGGTACACAGAAAATTAATTACAAATAACATAAACCTGTAATAGCCCGTAATTAATTAGCATTTTTTTTTTTACCTTATGAACCGCCGATGACAATAAGAAGTAATGTTTAATTACAAATTGTTGGAAACATCAACATGAAAGACTCATCATTATATTCCGATAAATAACTGATTAATTAACGAATATTTGATGTGCGGTCTTTTTATCGGCATATTATGAAAATGTTACACATTATCAAAACTATCAATATCATTAATGAATGTACCTCTGATATATTCCACTTTTCATGATAGGACAGAACAGAATTTACAATATATGATGTTGGATGCTTAATTATAAAGAATAATTATTAAGGATTGTAAGGAACAGACGTCTGCATAGCCTTAGCGAAAATACATTTGAAAACTTCTCTTTTAGACAACTGTTTCAGATTTGTATGTACAACAGTAGTACTTTCAAAAACATAGTTAAAATGTCTGCAAGCAAACGCTTTGCAAGATTCGGTGACTCCTATGTGAAGAGGTTAGCGCATTTTACTGAGTATGACTTAAAGGTGAGCACAATACATTTTATATTGATATAATAATGTTATGAAATATCTGATAAGCTACATTTCAATGATTTCGCGCTTTTTAATATTTTTATCATTGAATAAATTTTGGTCATATATTTTCTGCTATTTTTTTTCTTCTGATTACCGACTGTTGCTTGTTGTGTTTTTATCTACATGTATGTGTATGTGAAAACAAATTTTTAACTCGTGCATGAACATCTGCATTAACATTCATTTACTTACTTCTATTTCTTTTTAGGTTCCAGCAACGGTCAAGTTCTACGGGATTGGCGGAATGACTGCTGCAAATATGCCCGAAGGTCTGCTGGAGGAGATGCTGCAGTGCGTTCAGTTACGCGAACAAAAGCGAACGTTCGCGAAAAATTTTATGCTCACCGAAGGTGATGCATATAGTCGCCGCTTCGTCCGTCCGTCACACTTTCCTTGTTTGGACTATTTCTCAGGAACTAACGGCTTGAATTCAATGAAACTTTATGGGAAGCTTTATTACCAAGAGTAGATACGCATATCGTCGACGTGACCTGTTTCCTCAATTTTTAAGAGAGTTATGGCCCCTACTACCATGTGGTTGACTGATATTCATGTCATTTGCCTAATTTAACAGGAGATATCATTTAAACAAAACCCCACAAAATTCAATATGCTAGTAATGTCAATCATAATCATGTCAGCTAATTGTTGTTTAGGCCATTATACACTATTTCAAATATCCAGTCATATGTCAAGAGTGTTGGTTAACCTCTTTGATATGAGCACACATTGAAATGTATGACTTAATTTTCAGTAGTATAAAAACTTAAAAAAAAATCAATGAAAGATCTGATGAGTAACACGTATTATCATATTAAATAGTAAACTGTTACTAAGTCTCCAAATTAGAGTTGGTAAAACATCTCATCTGATGAGGAGAATAGATATGATTTAGGAATGGGGATTTCAACAGCTTTGAGCTGAAAGGTCCTAAGTAAAATTTTGGGGGTGGGGCCTGACCCCTGTGTGATCTTGGGGGACACCAAAGTATTTACCATTTTATCTTCTGTCTCATCAAAAGGAACAAGAATATATAATATGGTTTACTATTTTTCGAATTTGAGGACATTACCTGGATTCTATACATGATACGCATGTGCTGATCCCATTCCGGTCCTTAACATATCCTCCCACCCATTGACCAAGGACTTATTTGTAACAATGACGTTCTTCGGGGAGCATCTGTCAGTTCTACTGACTTTCTTGTTGCCTTTTTTATGGAAAAAAATCACTATACATGTATTTGTTAAAGTGTGCTACAAAAGGATTGTCAACTTATTCTCATAACTAGAAAAAACAAAACTACATTATGAGTTTTTTTTTGTTGTTGTTGTTGTTGTTCAGAAGTTTTACAAACACAATTTTAATAACAATATGCTTAAATGTTTGTAAGAGTTGAAGAATGTACAATTCCCAAACTAATCAAACAGGGAATCAAAAAATATACAACTGAAATAATGAGCATATAATAACATTACCACAATTTATATGTGAAATTTTCGAAAGAGATAAATTTCAACACTTTTTGTACAAAACCTATTTAACCAACAACACTCACAACATACGTGCATTCGCCAGCCTCTTCTCCTCACCATGAAGTCGCTCGTGTATTGGGCCATTGGCTGCCACAGCTTCCACAATTTCATCCTCCTCCTGACTCGGAATTTCTTCAGGCACGTCTTCACACTCGTGAAGGAGGAT
The DNA here is from genome assembly GCA_021229015.1 of Solen grandis. Lineage (NCBI taxonomy): Eukaryota > Metazoa > Mollusca > Bivalvia > Adapedonta > Solenidae > Solen > Solen grandis. The sequence continues at coordinate 15,406,957 of CM037778.1, read as the reverse complement.
GAAATTGTGCAACACACAGCAACTGGCAATCACAGTTGGAATTTCAAGTTCCAGGAGCATGTCGAAATACTTCAGTCTCCTAAACTTGCACTTTAACAGTCCAATGACCCTCTCTATATCAACACGGGTTGAAGAATGACAACGGTTGAAGCGCTTCTGCACATGATCCAAATGTCCATCATCCCTGAATGGAACGAGAACACTCCTGGAGATGGGATATGCAGAGTCACCCAGAAGGTGGAAGTCTTCTGGCAGCTGGTCTACCTTCTCTGAGACTGGACTGTTCCTAAATACCCTGGAATCATGGACGGACCCTGGCCAACCAGTATATACATCCAGGAACATCAAATTACTGTCACAGACAAATTGTAAAACAGTACTGGAATATCCTTTCCTGTTGATGTATGAAGACCGATGTTCTGTCTTCGGGGCTGGTAGAGGTATGTGGGTCCCGTCGATGGCACCAACGACACCAGGCATTCCACATCGTTGCTGGAAACCCTCAGCTATGACTTCCATTTCGTGTCTGGTTTCTGGAAATTTGACAGTGCCATCTATAATCCCCGCCAATACGCGACACACGGACATTACGGTCAGATGCAGGGTACCTGAAAAAATATATGAATTTCGCCAATTAAATAAAAATTATGTTTCTTAATTGTAAGCCTAATTAGCGACTTACTCCATTTTCTGCCTTGTTCGGGAAATCAAAAAGATTCATCCATCATGTCTCAGTGTATGACACACTGACATGCACGTAAATTGCATTGTACTTTAATGAAAAGCATCAAACATAGTATATAATGGGAAATTAAAATTACTAATCATGAAATTACCACTTAGTATATTAATTAAGAAAAATACATACTCAGGCAATATTTGCAATGGTTAATAAATATTTAATTATTAAATAACATATCCATTTACGTCATAACATATTAAGTAAATAGAAGATAATAGCAATTGACAATGATACAAAATGATATTAAGAATTATAAAGGAACATTATTGAACAAGAGGGCCATGATGGCCCTGGAACGCTCACCTGAGTACCATTGCTACAACTGATTACAAGGTTTTTAAACAGACAAGAATTCTGATATAACTCAATCTTAAACATTTTAGCCCTGACAATACTATACACTAAATATATAAGCACTGGGCCTTATGGTTTCAGAGGAGAAGACTTAGTGCGGGGTCATTTATCTCCAAAGGGCCACCATTTTGAAAATCTTGATAATGAACCATTAGATGATACTACATATCAAAAATCTAAGCTATAGGCCTTATGGATTCATAGAAGAAGATTTTTTTAAAGATTTTCCTATATAACTCTATGTAAAACAAGTGACCCCTGGTGCGGGGGCATTTATCACCATAAGGTCATGATTTGTACAATCTTGGTAATGAACCATAAGATGATGCTACATACCAAATATCTAATCTCTAGGCCTTATGGATTCATAGAAGAAGATTTTTAAAGATTTTCCTATATAACTCTATGTAAAACAAGTGACCCCTATTGCGGGGGCATTTATCACCGTTTGGCTATGATTTGAACAATCTTGGTAATGAACCATTAGATGATGCTACATATGAAATATCTAAGCTCTAGGCCTAATGGATTCATAGAAGAAGATTTTCAAAGTTTTTCCTATATAAATCTATGTAAATCAAGTGACCCCTGGTGCGGGGGCATTTATCACCATAGGGCTATGATTTGAACAATCTTGGTAATGAACCATAAGATGATGCTACATACCAAATATCTAAGCTCTAGGCCTTATGGATTCATAGAAGATTTTTAAAGATTTTCCTATATAACTCTATGTAAAACAAGTGACCCATGGTGCAGGGGCATTTATCACCATAGGGTCATGATTTGTACAATCTTGGTAATGAACCATAAGATGATGCTACAAACCAAATATCTAATCTCTAGACCTTATGGATTCATAGAAGAAGATTTTTAAAGATTTTCCTATATAACTCTATGTTAAACAAGTGACCCCTGGTGCGGGGGCATTTATCACCATAGGGTCATGATTTGTACAATCTTGGTAATGAACCATAAGATGATGCTACATACCAAATATCTAATCTCTAGGCCTTATGGATTCATAGAAGAAGATTTTTAAAGATTTTCCTATATAACTCTATGTAAAACAAGTGACCCCTGGTGCGGGGGCATTTATCCCTGTAGGGCTATGATTTGAACAATCTTGGTAATGAACCATTAGATGATGCTACATACCAAATATCTGAGCTTTAGGCCTAATGGATTCATAGAAGAAGATTTTTAAAGATTTTCCTATATAACTCTATGTAAAACAAGTGACCCCTGGTGCGGGGGCATTTATCACCGTAGGGCTATGATTTGTACAATCTTGGTAATGGCCCATAAGATGATGCTACATACCAAATATCTAAGCTCTAGGCCTTGCAGTTTTGCAGAAGATTTTCAAAGTTTGCATTTTTAAAATCTATTTTTAGCTCCTGTTACCTACTTTTTTAACCAATCTGAATAATTTGTACAACTTTGATAGAGGGCATCATAAGGATGATTCCTGTTAAGTTTGGTCAAAATCCCTTCAGCGGTTCATGAGGAGATGTTGTTTAAAGCAAATTGTTGACGACGGACGGACGCACGCACGCACGGACGACGGACAAAAGGCGATCACAAAAGCTCACCATGAGCACATTGTGCTCAGGTGAGCTAAAAATGAAACATGAAAATAAAATTGTCATTTGTTAAACCCGCTGACATCATTGCCAAAGAGTATACGGTCATATTGCTGGGTGAAGCATACATGCAGAAGCAACATACATTACCTTAAAAACCAGGTTCCCATTGATGTTCAGGCATGCAAGGACTACAATTAACATGTTATATTTCACTCACTGTGTATGTTAGCTAGATTTAACTTCCTAGTGACAATCTTTCGGACATTATAAGACAATGTATACTTATAGGTGGACGCTTGAACTACTCGACAACAGGGACATGGAATATGAAATAGTCAAGTATTTATTTCCACATAGAGTGAAGTTCATAAATCCATGGTGGTCTTTACATCAAAAAGAAAATTGTAGATGCTGTTAAAAATAGTTAAAGTTACAGGAACGTGGTTCATAGTGCTCATTGTTCAATGTCACTGTATGAATGAATGAAATATGCATGAGAGGAATTGAGAAGAAGTCTATATTGTAAAAATATTAACAAAATTATATGAAACGTTTATGAAATGATATGAACAATACATGTACAAACAGCAACTGGTGAGCCCCAAGGTCCCTACACACTAGGGTAGCCTTGTTAACCAACCATCTCTAGTGTTCATGCAAAATATGATGTATGAGATGAAAGATGGTTGGGGGGTAGTCTCAGTTCCAAAGATTGCTATTTCTATGTATATTTTTCCATATTAATTTTTCAATATTAAAATTTTAATTGAAATGCAATGTAGTAATGAGACTTCCTCAACCCAAGTGATGTGTGCAACCGTCTACCTTAGCACTATGTTACTAGCACCATAGCATGTGCATAGGTAGTTAATGGGTTAAAGGCAACATACAGCTGATATATCTACACACCAGAACACATGCAGTAAATTAGTTATGTGTAAATGCGTAAAAGAATATGTTCTGTATTCAATTAAAATATTATATGTGGATTATAACATTGACATGAATTCTTTTTGTATACCTTTGCTCATACCAAAACGGTCAGCTACACTGCGATAGGATTCCTGGTTACCAAGCATCCAAAGAGTACATAACAGCCGCTTCTCCACAGACAAACTTCTTTCTCTCCTCATCAGTGGAGCTACTTTGACACTAAGTTGCTAATAACATACATTGTATAAATGCAGTACTTGAATAGAAATTTATAACAAAAATTCATAGTATGTAACAGATAATTTCATATTATTAAATTTAATTGTGGTTTCAAAAATATATATTTACATACACAGAGAATCCTAATATTCATATCGAAATGTATAGGATAATGGAGCAGTGACGACATTCGCAATATACAATATACTTATACATGCTTATATTCACCCTGTAATTTAAAGGCCATGGTTCAAGTCCCAGACAGGCTGCTTATTTTTCTCAACCTGTAATATTTAGTACCATTGTGGGGGGCCTGGTAGTATTTGTACTCTGGATCAATTTGGAAAGTTTAGGATTAATTCAGATCTGGAGTGAGAGTATTCCATTTAACTTTTAACTCACAAAATTGGAAACTCATACGTAAGGGACAAGGTTGCTTAGTAGCAATTTAAACTAAAGGTCCCGGCTTTGAGTCCTGATCAGGCTGTATATTTTTATCAACATATGACAACAACTTATTGAATTTTGTGTCTTATTTCAATGTTTGATATTAATTAATCTTAATGATTTTACCTCAAAAGAAGACCTCTGCATTCGGAAATGTGCCTTAAAATCTACGGAGGAATACAGGGGTACAATATCCTCTACGTATCCATGGATTCTGGTTGATTTCTCTGAAGTTCTCATTGCAGATGATTCAGATACAAGACCTATGCAATATAACAAACCAGGGATAAGTTAAATGTTATATTTTGCCCATGTTAGATAATTACATTGTAATGTAAATAAAAACGCTATTTGTTTAAAAAATAAGACTTTGACACATTGTAATTATATTCAGTTATTCTAAAAACAAGTCCATAGTAAATGCATCCAAAAATGTATCGAGTACTATGTATTTGCTAATTATCAATAAGTATTCATATATCGTCATATTGGTATTCTTTGGCTATTTACACTAATGCAATGTTTCACATGGAGTGTGACATGATTTCAAAGGGAAAACATCGACAATTGGCAAATTTACTTGATTGATCCTCGTTTTCAAAATGTTTTTTTATTTAAAATGTTTAGAAAACAGATGAATAAAGAATGCCGATTTGATACCATTTTCAATAATGCTTCTTTATATCATTTTTACATATTTTGTATCTATATGTGCACCATACTCATTTTCAATTCATTATCGAGAACTCAATATGTCATTTTGGATAAAAACATTTCTGACTGTCATTTTGGATAAAAACATTTCTGACTTTTTTTGGATGTGGACACTTATTCTTTATTACTTGTTTTCAATAAACATTGGCAAATTATTATATTTGAGGGGAAGATATTGATGCATTTAAAAATATATTTTAAATAAAAATGAGTGATTGTTTTGTTAATTTTTCTTGCAAAAAAAATATGCTGTCGAGAACTGGATACTGTACTTCAAGATATGTTCAGTTTTTCTTCTTCAGAAATATATATTATTTTTGAAATGATTTGGAATATACTGCAACAAACGTGCATAAACACGCACTATTCATTTATTTATAGTGATATTTGATATGTTTTTTCTATCATTATTTTAATTCTCGATTGACATTACGACAATAACAATGGACTCTCTCAAATATATTTGTCTACAAATGATTTACAAATTATAAATAAACGTCGTTGTCTCATATACCAATATACCTGCAGCAATCAAAACATTCTGCCTGCTACGAATCAAATGATACACATCATCATTAGCGGATTCTTCAAACAAAATAGCACTCAGGACGCTGTCTGCAGCCATCTTGGAATTGTTCCGGTGCGTTCAATAAGCTAACCCGTGATGACGAACGTTCTCCGTGCGAACGTTCGTGTAACTGAACGCAGGGCTGATTCTCGGAGGAAATGACATCAGCAGTGTTTCAGACCCGAAGAAGATAGTTCTTAAGAGGTGCATTCAAAAAGGACGTGTATCTAACCAAAACATCGTTTGATAAACAAAGACAAAAAATCAATAAATTAGTATCAAATATAACAACTGGATCAACAAAAATTAAGGTGAACTTTCCGAAAGACTATGATTTTGACCATGTTCATTTAAATGAAAGTGGCAATAGAAAGCTATTCTTCAGTTGACGGAAAGTAATTTGTTCTCTGAAATGTTGATGCAGTTACATAGACTGTATATATAGACTATAGCTTGTATAGACTGTCTACCATGTTTTTATGCAAATAAAAGACTTATTATTCGCTTATTGCCTTTACTGATTTCTTATTTGCAAACTAAATATATGTCTTGATTTTTCGATAAACCCTTTTTGCTTATGAAGGCTTATGAGGTAAATTGTTTCTGCGTTCACTTTCCCATAGTTATGGAAGCAAAATAGATAGTTTGAGCATATATTGAATCCTCATTCCTACATCATTTTAAATAAAACGAGTGCTCATGCGCATGTGGGCACGTGGGAAACATTGATTCCGTATTCATACAGATTTCAAAAAGCGAGTGCACGTGTGTGTGAGTGAGAGAATGAGAGAGAGAGAGAGCGACATGTTACATCGGGAGTTAAATACGAAATACAAAACCGGTTGTTATTCTAAGCAAATCAAAAAAAGAAGCATATCAAGTATATTTATGCGTATGCGTATTCCGGTTTTTCTAGTAAGCGTTCTCTAACGCATCTTTTTTTGTAACTTTTCATTTTCATCTTTCAGTTGAACCTAGCGTCTTCCTCAGTGCATCGTTTGCAGCTTCAGTTTTACGATTTCTTGGTTTTCAGTTTAATTCACAGTATCAAAGAAAATCATATACAACTGCATCGGAAAATATACATTAGATGTCATTAATGGACTAGACTAGACTATTTGAGTTTACCGTCGCTTCGACAGTATTTCAGTCATATAGCGACGTCCAGCTAATTACAGGTGGAGGAAGACCCCGAATGCACGGAGGCATTCGAGTAGAACCACCGACCTACCGCAAGCCAGCTGGAAGGCTTCCTCACATGAAAATCCGAATGGCCCTGTCGGGATTCGAACCCACGCGGTGAGGGGCTGAGTGAGTGTTAAAGTCAGTATAATTATATTATAGCACATGCTAAATTTAAGTTTTATTGGAATACATTAATGGAATATGCTTTGATTATTGTTGAACATATTATTTGGAATGTTTATTTCACTTGTTATTTTAAATCTTTTATTTGTTTACATCTGGTGATACGAAACAGACTTTTAGAAGCTGCCAGCACACCATAGAAGAGAATATCACTGGATAAGGTCCTATTTCTAAATGACATAGTACAACAATTGTAAATTACTTATCATAACCCAACTGTTCCTGACTTTGACTCTACCCTTGTGATTTAGTAAAGAGAAAGAATATCACAGAATGTGCAACGATAGAAATGTTTTATTATTTTGGAAATGACTGATTACAAAAAAAAAACTATACTAAAGGTAACAAAATAAAACATGGCAATTATCTCCTGAAAATGAAACATGTCTTTCAAACAATCACAAGTGGTTTTCAAATAATGAAATGAAATTACTGTCTTCTGACATAAGCTATAGAAGTAAAAAATGACAACTACTTTCTGATAATGAAATAAAGATTTGAAAAAGATGAAACTTAAAACGGCACATTTTTTTCATGGATTTGTTGCCAGCTGGAACATCTACAGTTTATTCTGTCATGCTTGGCGGCCGTTCTGTCGCACTTGGCTGACGTTCTATTGTATGCAACGAATTTCTTCTGCTGATGATTAATCAGATTTACTGTGAAAGTCTGCTCACTTACACCACTAAATGCACTTTCTTCAGAAACATAAAAAAAATATTTCCAAGCTCGATGGTAGAGCCTGCCATTATGATCTGGCTCAGTTTAATTATTTCGAGATAATGCAATATGACCATGATGATGACATTTACAGCAGTAAGTGATCCAACTGAGATGACTGTTGATAGAAAATATATAACTCATTTAACAATCAAGGGTTGTGCAGATTATATGCTTGGTGCATAGCATGGAAATCAAATGCTGATGTGAAGATAATATGCTTCGTGCATATCATGGAAATCAAATGTTGTGCAGATTATATGCTTTGTGCATAGCATGGAAATCAAATGCTGATGTGAAGATAATATGCTTGATGCATAGCATGGAAATCAAATGCTGATGTGAAGATAATAGTCTTGGTGCATAGCATGGAAATCAAATGTTGTGCAGATAATATGCTTGGTGCATAGCATGGAAATCAAATGCTGATGTGAAGATAATAGTAGCACGGAAAATCAAGAGCTGTAAAAAGTATGATTGATGGATAGCGTGAAAAATATTGCACTGGTATGAATATAGCATAATATTATTTATGATTATAGTCTTGTATTGGTTTTTGCTATTACCTATATGATCGAGACAATCTATTTTGCAAATTAACTCTGTTAACTGTTGTTGACGTGCCAGAGTATATGATTTTGGTCTTTTTTTAGCTCACCTGAGCAGTTGTGCTCAAGGTGAGCTTTTGTGATCGTCCGACGTGCGTCGTTCGTCGTCAACAATTTGGCTTAACACTCTAGAGGCCATATTTTTTGGCCAATCATCATAAATCTTGGTCAGAATGTTTGTCTCCATAAAATCTTGGATAAGTTCGAAATTGGGTCATATGGGGTCAAAAAGTAGGTCACGAGGTCAAATCTTAGACAAACCTTGTTAACACTCTAGCGGCCACAATTTTGGCCCAATCTTCATGAAACTTAGTTAGAATGTTTCTCTCAATAAAATCTTGGACAAGTTTGAATTTGGGTCATATTGGGTCAAAAAGTAGGTCACGATGTCAAATCTTAGAAAAACCTTGTTAACACTCTAGAGGCCACATTTTTGGCCAAATCTTCATGAAACTTGTTCAGAATGTTTGTTTCCATAAAATCTTGGACACGTTCGAATTTGGGTCATTTGGGGTCAAAAAGTAGGTCATGAGGTAAATCTTAGAAAAACTTGTAACACTAGAGGCCATTTTTAGTCCAATCTTCATAAAACTTGGTCAGAATGTTTGTTTCCATTAAATCTTGGACAAGTTCGAATTTGGGTCATGTTGGATCAAAAAGTAGGTCACGAGGTAAAATCTTAGAAAAACCTTGTTAACACTCTAGAGGCCACATTTTTGGCCCAATCTTCATGAAACTTGGTCAGAATGTTTGTTTCCATAAAATCTTGGACAAGTTCAAATTTGGGTCATGTGGGGTCAAAAAGTAGGTCATGAGGTCAAATCTTAGAAAAACCTTGTCAACACGATAGAGGCCATATTTTTGGCCCAATCTTCATAAAACTTGGTCAGAATGTTTGTTTCCATTAAATCTTGGACAAATTCGAATTTGGGTCATGTTGGATCAAAAAGTAGGTCACGAGGTTAAATCTTAGAAAAACCTTGTTAACACTCTAGAGGCCATATTTTTGGCCCAATCTTCATGAAACTTGGTCAGAATGTTTGTTTCCATAAAAAAGTTCGAATTTGGATCATGTGGGGTCAAAAAATAGGTAATGAGGTCAAATCAATCATTTAACACGCGTCGTTTGCAATAGAAATAAGAGAATCCGCACCTGGATTGTTGGTAACTGCAGAAACCGTTATTTCCAACCCGAAATCCCTTTATACGACCGGCTGCCGGCTTTCCGGTATGCAGTACCTTTTAAAAGATGTTAAGGGGTTCCTTTACCAGGCGCTCTGAGACTCCCTTGGAACTAAATTTACACTCCGTTGTTATCAGGTGGCGAGACTGTAACCTCTTGACCTGCTGCCCCCTGGCTTTCCGTAGGAGTCTGGCGGCGGTCATGACGGTGCTGGTGGTTTTTGTGGGGACGGATTTGCTCACGATGTAGGTCTTGGAGCAGAGACCTATCATGTCTCCCTCGTATTATCGTACTTGGCGTGTTTCGCGCAGCATTGGCAAGGGAACCAGCGGTCTCCAACGGGATTGAACCTATCGTCGCACAACCCCGTGAGTCCTCGCCGGTACTCGACCAGCATTTCGGGCTTCATGATCTCGAGACTTGACGCCGACAGGGCCATGTAAGCGGAGTCCTGAAAATTGAAATAAATAAAAACAATAATAATATACAGGGTGTCCCATAATATCTGATACCATTATAAAATGCTATAACTTTTTTGTTTGAAAACATATCTTCATGATTAATACACCAAAATGCACAGGAGGGTTTAAAATTTTATCTGATTGAAAAGTACGGGAATGACGTCGACGTCGCTTAACAGGAAATGACGTCATTTATAATAACAAGATTATTCAAAATGGCGTCGTCACAAGCACTTGCTGCAGAAGTTGTCAAACTATATTATTCAACTTCATCGCTTGTAACAGTGATACGGGAAATGGCAAAACCTTACCCTGACCAAGAACGACTAAACAAATTGCAAATAAGAAGAATGGTTACTCGATTTGAACAAACAGGATCGGTAGCGGATAAGCGCCATACTAATCCGGGGCGACCAAAATCTGTCAGAAGTGAGGAAAATATCGTTCAGGTCCGCGCCGCTGTAGAAGAGACACCTCAGAGGTCTGTTAGAAAAATACTAGGTGACATTAGTAATCAGGTTAGTCGTACTTCAGCGCATAGAATACTACGATATGATTTAAAACTCACACCATACACATTGTCCGTCAGACAACATCTTAAAGACAGTGACATTGAAAGTCGTCTTCGCTTTGCCCACTGGATGAATGAAAATGAAAATATTGCTGATATCCTGTGGTTTTCTGATGAAGCACACTTTTACTTAAATGCCCAGTTAAACAAAAAGAACTGCCGTTATTGGAGTACAGAAAAACCTGACTTTTATTAGCTCACCTGAGCACAAAGTGCTCAAGGTGAGCTTTTGTGATCGCCCTTCGTCCGGCGTCCGTCGTCGTGCGTCGTCAGTCGTCCGTCGTCAACAATTTTCTTTAAACGACATCTCCTCTGAAACTGCTGGACAGAATTTAATGAAACTTGGCAGGAATGTTCCTTGGGTAAGGCTCTACAAAAGTTGCTAAAATAAAGTTGATCCATGAAGAACTCTGGTTGCCATGGCAACAAAAAGAAAAATAATTTGAAAACTTTAAAAATCATCTCCTTCAAAACTACTGGCCAGATTTCAAAATAATTTGGTACAGATGTTCCTTGGGTCAACCTCTACCAAAGTTGCTAAAATTATTCTGATCCGTAAAAAAACATGGCCGCCAGGGGCGGGGCTTATTTGCCTTATATGTATATAGAGAAACCTTTAAACAACATCTTCTCTGAAACCACTGGACAGAATTTGATTAAACTTGGCAGGGATGATCCTTGGGTCAACCTTCACAAAAGTTGCTAAAATAAACTTGATCCATGTAGAACTCTGGTTGCCATGGCAACAAAAAGGGGAAAAAAATGAAAACTTTAAAAATCATCTTCTTCAAAACTACTGGCCAGATTTTAAAATAAATTGGTACAGATGTTCCTTGGGTCAACCTCTACCAAAGTTGCTAAAATTATTCCGATCCGTAAAAAAACATGGCCGCCAGGGGCGGGGCTTATTTGCCTTATATGTATATAGAGAAACCTTTAAACAACATCTCCTCTGAAACCACTGGACAGAATTTGATTAAACTTGGCAGGGATGATCCTTAGGTCAACCTTCACAAAAGTTGCTAAAATAAACTTGATCCATGTAGAACTCTGGTTGCCATGGCAACAAAAAGGAAAAAAAATGAAAACTTTAAAAATCATCTTCTTCAAAACTACTGGCCAGATTTTAAAATAAATTGGTACAGATGTTCCTTGGGTCAACCTCTACCAAAGTTGCTAAAATTATTCCGATCCGTAAAAAAACATGGCCGCCAGGGGCGGGGCTTATTTGCCTTATATGTATATAGAGAAACCTTTAAACAACATCTCCTCTGAAACCACTGGACAGAATTTGATTAAACTTGGCAGGGATGATCCTTGGGTCAACCTTCACAAAAGTTGCTAAAATAAACTTGATCCATGTAGAACTCTGGTTGCCATGGCAACAAAAAAAACAAACAAAAAAACTTTAAAAATCATCTTCTTCAAAACTACTGGCCAGATTTTAAAATAAATTGGTACAGGTGTTCCTTGGGCAAACCTCTACCAAAGTTGGTAAAATTATTCCGATCCGTAAAAAAACATGGCCGCCAGGGGCGGGGCTTATTTGCCTTATATGTATATAGAGAAACCTTTAAACAACATCTCCTCTGAAACCACTGGACAAATTTAGATTAAACTTGGCAGGGATGATCCTTGGGTCAACCTTCACAAAAGTTGCTAAAATAAACTTGATCCATGTAGAACTCTGGTTGCCATGGCAACAAAAAGAAAAAAAAAATGAAAACTTTAAAAACCATCTTCTTCAAAACTACTGGCCAGATTTTAAAATAAATTGGTACAGATGTTTCTTGGGTCAGCCTCTACCAAAGTTGCTAAAATTTTTCCGATCCGTAAAAAACATGGCCGCCAGGGGCGGGGCTTATTTGCCTTTTATATATATAGGGAAAACTTTAATCAACATTTCCTCTGAAACCACTGGACAGAATTTGATTAAATTTGGCAGGAATGATCCTTGGGTCAACCTTCACAAAAGTTCCTAAAATAACCTTGATCCATATAGAACTCTGGTTGGCATGGCAACAAAAAGAAAAAAAATATGAAAACTTTAAAAATCATCTTCTTCAAAACTACTGGCCAGATTTTAAAATAAATTGGTACAGATGTTCCTTGGGTCAACCTATTTATCTCAGGTGAGCGATTTAGGGCCATCATGGGCCTCTTGTCTTGAAAAGACATTACACAGTGAAAAAGTTACAGTATGGGCCGCTTTGAGTGCAAACGGAATAATCGGACCTTTCTTTTTTGAAGATGAAAATGGCGACGTGGAAACCATCAACAGCGTTCGGTATTTGGATCTCTTAAAGCGGAAGTTCTTACCAGCTCTTCGTCGAAAGGGGATATCTATACCTGACATGTGGTTCCAGCAAGATGGTGCGACTCCCCATACTGCGGTTATTGTCACAGACTGGCTCCACAAGACTTTCGTGGATAAATTCATCTCTTTCAGAACAAATAATGAGTGGCCACCACATTCACCGGATTTAAGTCCGTTGGACTTCTCTCTTTGGGGACATTTAAAAGACAGAGTCTATAAACCTTCTCCAAAGACCCTTGATGAACTCAAGACAAACATCAGACGTGAAATCAATCAAATCGATGTGGAAACGTGCCGATCAGTTGTGAGAAATTTCAAGAAAAGACTGAACGTCGTAATTGCTCAAAACGGACGTCATGTCGAACATGTGCTATAATTTTGGAACAATGAAATAGACATGTAAGTGTCACTTATATTTACAAATATTGGTGGTAAATAAAATTTTATTTTAGATAGAAAACAACCATATATTTTATTAAATTGTGGTTAAACATACAGAAAAGTTATAGCTGTTTGTAATGGTATCAGATATTATGGGACACCTTGTATAAGATATAAAAAAAATCAAAACGTTATTGTTATATCTTGAAACGATACTGACAAAAATTGGCACGATAGTAATAAAAATTGTAACGGTATTGACAAAAATTGATTACAGACAAAAACGAAAACGCGGCCTATGGGAAAATACGTGTAAATGATAAAACATGTAAACGACCGTGACAAAAAATGACACGTTACATACGAAAATCAAAACGCTGTTGACAAATATTATTTGGTTTCGACAGAAATTGTTTCGGTAAAAAATATACATGCACACATATATATATAAACTCACCGTATCCATCTCAATATACTCTAAGTCCGAGCGGTCCACATATTGATCTAGGAAATCGTAGTAAAACTGCAGCATCCTGAGTTTGGCGTACTGCAGTATAAAGAAACCCGGCTGTGTGGGGAGGTCGAGTTTGATGCGTTGTTTTGCCGACTCGACCTCGTAGTACTGGTCCACCTCGTCCAGACAGGTGATTTGTTTGAACTGGGGCTTGTTGACTTCGTAACACGCCTTGTTTTTCCCCCTTACGTTATATACATCGCTGTGTTTGGTCTTATCCATGATCATAGAACCGTACCTGAAACAAATACAATAGAGGTCGTTTATAACATTAGTCTGCGTGTAACATTAAAATTTCAAAGCCCCGACCAAATCCCTTCTTTGTCTATATAATGTTTATAAAATTAAATTGGTTATAACAATAAATACGCCCTGGTTCTCTGCATAAAGTTATAAACTTTACTGTATACATAATTGATTTTTCAAATGACTCCTTATATTATTTATGCGGCCCAGCCGGGTGGGGCCGAGAATACACCGGCTGTCTCCATGCAGAGCGGTAGAACTCCGCCAAATTGGACCATGCGTTTGCCGTGCATGGCGTCCCGTAAAGCTGGAGATGGGGATTCTGGCGGTTGAGCGAACACAGGTTTGGCGTGCGGTTTATCCGCAGTCACCTGTGGTTTGCAATACACCGTCTTGACCTCGTATTCAGTATAGACGGGTGGTCGTATGGGCCCGATACGATCAATCGGCTAGTCACGCCGAGCCCTAGGTTAAGCATATTTCTTCCTCTTTATCTATCACACATACGTACCAATTCAAACTGGTACAAATCGTTTCGATCCTTCTGTTCTATTCATCTATAATTTGACCTAGAAGGCGGTGGCTCATGGGCCAATCGAGAGGGGGTATAGCATCTCTTTTTTGACTATCCTTTCGAGTATAACACCTGTGTATCCCTGGCGCTTAGAGGTCGGATATCCACCTCTGTATAAGCGTCCCCTTGTTGGGCTCCGAGGCGGGTGGGGAGCACGGGTGTTGAACTTCATTTCCTCCTCTCATGGCCTCCTTTCAAAACAAGCGACCCCATACGGACTGATTCAGATCACGATAAAGAAACACCATCGACTTCCTTTCAGAGTACATCATCCAGCTCCTTTCCGAAATTTTATATAATAGAACCGCTCAATGAAAATGATAATCTCACCTCACTATCACCCTTTGGAATTGAAAAAACAGTTTTAGGCTTAATTGGCGAAATGAAATCGGTCAAAAAACTAAGAAATAACAAAATTCTTATCGAAATTAAAAGAAAAGCACAAGGCGAAAACATACTCAAATTAAAAACCTTTTCAAATATTGAGATAAATTCATCTATTCACAGAACTTTAAATTCATCCAAAGGTGTGATCCGCGACAAAATGCTAGCTGGTGTAACCGATGAAGAAATTGCAGATAATCTAAAACCTCAGGGTGTAACAACAGCACGAAGATTTATCATTACCAAAAACAACACTGAAATTTCTACAAACACAATCATTCTCACTTTTAATACTCCAGTTACTCCAAGTTCCTTAAAAATCTTCTACAGAATAATTAAAGTTGATCTTTTCATCCCAAACCCATAAAGATGTCATCGCTGTCAAAAATTTGGTCATCATGAAGATAAATGTCGCCATTTAACTAGCGTCTGTGTCAAATGCAGTACAGAGGGTGGTCACTTTCAGAACAAGTGCCCAAATCCATTGAAATGTGCAAACTGTGGTAAAAATCATTCAGCAGATTCAAAAGAATGCGAAATTTGGTTGAAAGAAAAAGAAATATGTAATGTAAAATCAAATCTACACAAAATATCTCATTTCCAGAAGCAAAGGAAATTTACGAAGCTACACCAAAACAAACCTACTCATAAATTATTAAATCAAATACGAAAACAGTTACAATGACAGATGCTAGTACACAAACAGATTTTTCAGAACAGGTTTCTTCATCGGCCAAAACAGCCAAAACAAAATCTGAATCGGAGTCTAAAAAAGTGACTATTAATCAAGACAAGAAAACAAATAAATTAAACAGGCTAAAACCAACAAACCGGTTATAGATTCGGGCCCAGCGTCTGGGCGTCAGCCTAAGGGATCTAACAATCCCTCTAGGGCGCTGCGCAGGTATGATGTATTGCAGGATGACTGCGAGGATGAGATGGAATGCACCAGTGCAAGTCTGTCATCATCCTCAAGGTCAAGATCTCCAGTTGTAGCACCTTGAGATCTTTGATATTCATTATCTTTCGTTCTCTCTTAAACCATGGAAAACAAAATCATTCAATTGAATTGTAGAGGTCTAAAAGCTAATTACAATGAATTATCGTTACTTTTGTCTTCACAATCTCCAGTTGTAGTCTGTCTTCAAGAAACATTTTTAAAAGGTGATGAAAATGTCTTTTAGGAATTATACTTCATATGATTTTATTTCAAACAATTGTTATAGAGCCGCTTGTGGTTCATCAATTTTAATCCGAAGTAATATTCCTCATAGTTAAAGTTCAACTGAATACACAACTACAGGCTGTGGCACTCAGTGTAACTGCACAGAGTGATCACAGTGTGCTCTATTTATATACCTCCAAGTTCTACTTTGAATCCTAGGGATTAAGAAAATCTTATAAATCAACTCCCTGCTGCACCTTATTTACTTTTAGGTGACTTAAATGGCCATAATACATTATGGGGTTGCAACGATCTTAATGAGAAAGGTAAAATTTTAGAAGATTTTATCAATAAAAACGATTTATGTATTTTAAATAATAAATCTCATACCTTCATCCTGCAACTGGCCATTATTCTGCCATTGATCTATTTCCTATCCTACTTTGTATTTGGACTACGACTGGAGAGTGCATGACGATTTATGTGGAAGTGACCACTTTCCAATTATATTAACTAACATTAACTCTAGTATTGATGATACTCATCCAAGATGGAATTTTAAAAAAGCCGATTGGGGTAAATTTCAGACACTTTGTAATAAAGAGTTATTTTCTTCAACTATTTTAGAATTCGATGACCCTGTAGTTGAGTTCTCCTCTAAACTCCATTCCATTGCCGAACAATATATACTTAAAACAAAAGTTACAAATAAAAGCAGACCATGGTTTAATGACGAATGCAAAAAAGCCATTCGTAAACGCAGAGCAGCTGTCAAAAGATTCAATGTAAGACCAACAAAAGAAAATCATGATCAAATTAGAATACTCAGAGGAAAAGCTCGTAGGACCATAAAACAGTCAAAGAAAAATTCTTGGCGTGAATACATTTCAAAGCTTAATTCTAAAACACCAATGAAAAAGGTATGGAAAATGATTAAAAAGATAACGGGTAAAAATAAATCTAATTCCTGTGTTACTCATTTAAATGACCAAAATAATGAAAAGGTTTCTGATAAAAAAAAGTATTTCTAATTTATTGGCGGAATGTTTTTCTAAAAACTCGTCTTCTAAGAATTATTCTAAGGAATTTCAGAAACACAAAAAGGAATCGGAAAAGCAAAAATTAAATTTTTCTTCATCTAATGATGAAGCTTATAATAAGCCGTTCTCTTTGTCTGAACTTCAGGACGCCTTAAAAAATGTCATGACACCGCTGCAGGTCCTGATGACATTCGATATCAATTGCTTCGTAATCTCCCACACTCTTCATTGGACACTCTGTTAAAAATATTTAATGATATCTGGTCTTCAGGTATAGTTCCTCCTTCATGGAAGGAGGCATTTATTATTCCAGTTCCAAAACCCGGAAAGGATAATACTAACCCCACTAATTATAGACCTATTATCAAAAAGGAACATTTCGTAAGTATATTTTTTGACCTGGAAAAGGCATATGATACCACATGGAAACATGGTATTATGAAAGATTGACATGATTTTGGTCTTAAGGGCCATTTACCAATATTTATAGAAAATGTTTTATCAGACAGAAATTTTAAAGTCAAATGTGGTTCGACTTTATCAGATTGTTTTAGTCAAAAGCAGGGAGTTCCACAAGTAAGTATTCTCTCTGTTACCCTTTTTAGTGTTAAAATTAATAGTATTGTTAAATGTTTAAATCCTGGTGTTGATTGCTCTCTTTACGTTGACGACTTTAATTTGCTACAGATCCAAAAATATGAATACTATTGAAAGGCAGCTTCAACAACGTCTTAATAAAATACAAAAATGGGCATCTGAAAACGGCTTTAAATTTTCTAAATCAAAGACACAGTGTGTGCATTTTTGTCAATTAAGAAATCATCACGATGACCCAAATTTAACGCTGGATGGTACTCCTATCCCTGTCGTTGACGAATTTAAATTTCTTGGAGTGATTTTCGACAAAAAACTTAATTTTATTTCCCATTTAAAATACCTGAAGAATAAATGTCTAAAGGCACTGAACATAATGAGAGTAGTCGCCCATACCGATTGGGGGGGCAGACACAAAAGTCCTATTGAATTTATACCGTTCTCTAATTCTTTCAAAACTAGACTATGGCTGTATCGTTAATGGTTCAGCCAGAAAATCATATTTACAGTTACTGGATACAATTCATCATCAAGGACTTCGCTTGGCACTTGGCGCATTTAAAACATCTCCTGTTGAAAGCCTTTATGTAGCTGCAAATGAACCATCCTTATATCTACGTAGAGAAAAATTAACCTTACAGTATATTACAAAACTCAAATCAAATCCGAGTAACCCAGCTTATGATAGCGTATTTCACCCTAACTATAAAACATTATATGAGAGCAAACCTAAGGTTATCAAACCTTTGGGTTTGCGTACTTAGAATCGTATTTCAGGTTTAGAAGTTGACATTAAAGTCATTAAACCAAAAACAGTGCCACAAATTCCACCTTGGACACTTAAAAGACCTGAAGTTAATCTTAGTCTTCACAATTCTAAAAAGTCCATCACTGATCCAATTTTATTTCAATCAAAGTTCAATGAAATTAGGTCTACTTATGGAGACCATTATGACATTTATACAGATGGCTCTAAAGATGGCAATACGACCACATGTGCAGTCATAAGCTACTTTTACGTTTACCGGATGGCACTTCGATTTTCTCTGCAGAAGCAAAAGCTATTGAGTTAGCTTTACATGCGGTATCGTCTATTCGGTCCGATACATTTATCATATTTTCTGATTCCTTGTCTGTTCTACAATCAATTAAAAACATGAACTTTTCGAATCCACTAATTCAAGATATTTTAAACATCATCACCTATCTTTTTCGAAACAAATTATATTCTGTTGGGTTCCCAGTCATATGGGAATTCGAGGTAATGAGAGAGCTGATCGTGCTGCTAAGGCAGCCTCCGATTTAAACGAGGCTGATATAAAAATCCCATCTACAGATTTGAAATCTTCCGTTAATAAATTGATCTTTTCAAAATGGCAATCTAGTTAGGACAACGCTTAATTTAATAAGTTACATTCTATTCAACCATCCTTAGGTTTTTGGTATCCATCTTCCCGCCCCGTGCGTAGGGAGGAATGTGTTATCAATCGTTGTCGCATAGGACATACTCGTTTAACTCACTCCTATCTTTTAAATCGAGAAGAACAACCTGTATGTATTCCTTGCCAGGAACCGTATACTATCAAACATATTTTAGTCGACTGTATTGATTTAAGTCTTATTAGAACTAATTATTTTAATGTGGCATCTATGATAGACCTTTTTCATACTGTTTCTGTTGATTCCTTGATCGCTTTTATTAAAGACGTTGGTATATGCAACAAGTTTTGATTTTACATACGTGATATATCAAACGTGTTTACTCTCCTGCTGTGCGAGATTCACTTGTTTATAGACTTATCTTAATTTTAAGCGTTTTTAGACACCATATGACGTCTTTCGACTGTTGAGGTGTCTTTAAATCAATATTCTATTCTATTCTTATATTATTTATGATAATGATATAGATACTAATAAACATACCTGCTGTTGCCGATAAGTTTCATGGTGTCGGCAATTATCATCATATTTTGGCTTATGTCGCCTCTACATTTCATGTCGCTCACTTCTTGAACGAAGGAGTCGAAACAGGTCATCTTCCGGTATTCGACCACTTGGTATATTTTGGTTACTGCGAGACCGTGGTCTAAATACCATTTCACGAGGGGCGTGGCCAGGAGAATTTGACGGGCTTTGGTACCGCTCACGAGGAGCCGCCTTGGTTTGTCCAAGAATTAATACTCCCAGACGTGGGCCTGCATGTGTTCCCCGATATCGTCGAACCCCACCTCCGTAGTACAGAAAATGGGGCACATTTCCTCGAAATATTACCGGGGAGACTGGCATGCGGGCAAACTCGGGGCTCCATTCTTCCGGGGCCTCTATGTCGCACTCAACCATACCGTACAAATGCCCGAAACGGACCCCGCTTAAAATTTTGGTTTCGGACACAGGTCCCCGGTGGTTTTGGCTGAAGGCGGGGCGACACTGATCCCGGATTTCGTAGATTTTAGGGTGGGTTTTGCAAAAGTCCGGAACTTCTGCGACATGGTAGCCAAGCCGTCCTCTGACTCAGGGCGGCCTTGTTCGAGTGCCATTTGTCGCTTTTGACGTCTTTAGTTACTTCCTGAAGAGGTTTATTCCTCTGTTCATCGGTTTGACATATAGATCCAAGTATGCAATTGAGTGCATTAATTTCCTAACAAAAACTGAATGCATACTATCAGAATATGAGAGAGTTCGAGTAAAACTTGGGGCCTTCGTAAACAAGAAAGGTCAAGCAGGAAAAAACAAGCCAGCTGACACGCAGAAAGAATATATTATCAAACTAGTAAAAAATGACATGGTTTTGCTTGCCAATGAGAGCTTTTCATCCATTCAAGCAAGAGGGAGGAAGAAAATTTGCATCATTTAATGATCTGCATGCAAATGTTCTTACATCGGTCAATAAGTTAAAATGTCCGTCACAGTCGTCGTGCAGTCAACAGATATGTGGTTGAAGAAGAAGACATTGATTGACTGATATGTATCTCAAGTAGACATCGTTTCCAAATGACTGAAATACTGTCGGTGGGACATTAAATAATAATGTGTTATTAATCGTTGTCGAATTGGACACAGCCGTTTGACTCACTCTTATCTTTTAAATCGTGAGGTTCAACGTTTCTGTATTCCTTGTCAGGAACCGTACACTATTAAACATTTTAATTGACTGTGTAGATTTGAGTCTTATCAGGAAAAATTATTTCAATGTAACTACTATTCAATACCGTTTCTGTTGATACTTTGATCGCTTTTATTGAAGAAATTGGTGTATATAACAAACTTTGATTTTTACAACCATTACCTTATTAAACTTGTTTACATTCACCTGCTGTGCGGGGATCACCGTTGTGATTGTAATATTTTATTATTATACATAATAAAAATTGATGTTTTTTATATGATCGTTTAGACACTATATGACATCTTTCGACTGTTGAGGTGTCTATAAATCAATATTCTATTCTTCTATTCTAAACCCAACAAACATCAACAGGATACAAGCTTCCATAATGCATGTATGTCGTGCAAAATTTTATTGGTTCACACATGTTTCTTTAATTACGGAAATTTACTGTAATAACATTAAATTGGTGTGAAATGCCGAAAGAACATAACGAATTAAAAAAGAAATTAACAAAAGATTGACTAAAATTAAAACTCACATTAAAGTAAATCCAAAAAAATGTTCCTAATGATGAGCAAACATGACTGTTATATATTTTTGAGTGTATTTATAAATCATTCAAACTTCTCAAGGTGGCCGAGTGGTTACAGTCGTGGACTACAAATCTCTCAGCCCCTCACCGCTGTGGGTTCGAATCCCGGTAGGGACTTCGGATTTTTCATGTGAGGAAGCCTTCCAGCTAGCTTGCGGTAGGTCGGTGGTTCTACCCGGGTACCTCTGTGTACTCGGGGTCTTCTTCCAACTGTAATTAGCTGGACGTCGCTATATGATTGAAATACTATCGCAGCGACGGTAAACTCCAATACAACAACATTATAAAGCCAAATAAATCAAGTCTGATGTTTGAAAATAAATATACTGACATAGCAAAACAAACTATAAAAAGGTGTGAACTTGAAATAAATATGTATAATTCAGCCTTCGGAGGTGATTACACAACATTTTTTTTTAATTTCAGACTGCTGGGCTGCTAACTTCAGGCTGCTTGGCTGACAACTTCACGCACATTTCGACAAGAGCATTGCTGACGCCGAGCCGAAGCCAAATTCAAATTAAGGTGATATAGCGCGAAGTACTGATTTTAATATGATGAAGCAGCTGTTGCAAATGTCATGGATGATGAGGTTTTGTATATGTTGACTGAAAAAAATGGTTTGATTATAAAGGGACCAGAATAAATCTGTGGACTGTAACCAAAATTCAACCTGAAATGTGTATTGATATTATATACTTGCATATCGTTTTTAGACACAGTATTTGGACACGTCTTTCGGTTGTTGAGGTGTCTTTAAATCAACATTCTATTCTATTCTATTCTATTCTGTCCTAATCTATACCTGCATATCATATATGAAATCAATATATAAAGTCATTCAAAACTTTATATTTCTCTGAAATATCAATAGGAGAAACAAATTAACATTTCAAAGAATACAATCAAAATGCAAGATAAAAGCTTTTCCTTACAACGATTAGAATGAATATAGCATAAATTTACCTCTATCATATTGTATTATGTGACCTCTACAAACTGTATATTATCAATGCTTAAGAGATTTTGTAAATGAAAGTAACAATATTGAAAGACATCTAGGCAGTTTCAATTTAAAATATACATTTTTTTTCCATCTTGGGGGAAGCCGCCTACCGCCCTTCAAAGGGGAATTTTCGCGTCGTTTTAGCATTTGGTAAAATTCCTCCTCCATGGAAAGAAGCATTTATTATTCCGGTTCCAAAACCCGGTAAGGATCCTACAAGTTATCACCCTATTGCTTTATAAAACACACGAGAGAATGATGAATGCGCGAATTGTCTGTTTTTAGAATCAAATAATTTAATAAATTTTCAGCGTGGTTTCAGAAACCAGAGAAGAACGACGGGCCCTCTTGTTCGTCTGCAAAGTTTTATCCGTGTTTTGTTTGATAAAAAAGAACATTTAGTATGTGTATTTTTGACCTTGAAATCACATGATATCACGTGGAAACATGGTATCAAGAAAGACGCACACGAATTGGTCTAAGAGGCAATTGGCCTAATTTTATTAATAGCTGTTTCTAAAAGTAAAAACTGGTTCCACCTTGTCTGATAGCTGCAATCAAGAGCAATGAGTACCTCAGGGCAATATTCTCTGTTTTTAGCGTTAAATTCAATAGTATCGTTAAATGTTTAAATCCGGAAGTTGATTTCTATCTCTACGTTGACGACGTTTTTAGCTCGACTATTCGAAGAATATGAGAGCTATTGTAGTCGCCTCGGCGTCGGCGTTGGCGTTGCAACTTTTGGTTAAAGTTTTGCGTGCAAGTTACTATCAATATTATATCTCAATAACCATTTATAGTATTCACTTGAAAGTTTATGAATATGTTTAGGGGCATCAGACAACCAAGGTAGATAACTCTTGATGGAATATATTACAAATTATGGCCCCTTTTCAACTTAGAAATTTTGGTTAAAGTTTTGCATGCAAGATACTCTCATGCTTATATCTCAGTATCCAGGCATGGGATTGATTTGAAACATCTTTAATACGTTTAGGGGTATCAAACTATCAAGGTTGATAACACATGATGAAATATATTACAAATTATAGCCCCTTTTTAACTAAGAAATTTTGGTTAAAGTTTTGCATGCAAGATACTCTCATGCTAATATCTTACTATCTAGGCATGGGATTGATTTGTCACATCTTTAATATGTTTAGGGGTATCATACTTTCATGGTAGATAACTCTTGATGGAATATGTTACAAATTATGGCCCCTTTTTAACTTAGAAATTTTGGTTAAAGTTTTGCATGCAAGATACTCTCATGCTTATATCTCAGTATCCAGGCATGGGATTGATTTGAAACATCTTTAATATGTTAAGGGGTATCATACTTTCATGGTAGATAACTCTTGATGGAAAATGTTACAAATTATGGCCCCTATTTTACTTAGAAATTTTGGTAAAAGTTTTGCATGCAAGGTACTTTTATGCTAATATCTCAGTATCCAGGCATGGGATTGACTTGAAACATCTTTAATATGTTTAGGGGTATCATACTTTCATGGTAGATAACTCTTGATGAAATATGTTACAAATTATGGCCCCTTTTTAGCCCACCTGAGCACAACGTGCTCATGGTGAGCTTTTGTGATCGCCTTTTGTCCGTCGTCCGTCCGTGCGTCTTGCGTCAACTTTACCTTTAAACAACTTCTCCTCCTAAACCACTGGATGGATTTGACCAAACTTCACAGGAATCATCCTTATCATGACCTCTATCAAAGTTGTTCAAATTATTTTGATTGGCTGAATAAGTAGGTCACAGGAGCTAAAAATAGATTTTTAAAATGCAATCTTAGAAAATCTTCTCCTGCAAAACTGTAAGGCCTAGAGCTTTAATAATTGGTATGTAGAATTGTCTGATGAACATCTACAAAAGTTGTTCAGATCGTGACCCTGGGGTCAAAATTGGCCCCGCCCCAGGGGTCATTTTATTTTTCATAGGTTTATATAGTGAAAAACTTTAAAAATCTTCTTCTATGAAACAATAAGGCCTAGAGCTAAGATATTTGGCGTGTAGCATTGTCTAGTGAATCTCTACAAAAGCTGTTCAAATTATGACCCTTGGGTTAGAATTGGCCCTGCCCCGGGGGTCACTTGTTTTACATTAACTTATATAGGAAAAACTTAAAAAATCTTTTCCTATGAAACCATAAGGCCTAGAGCTAAGATATTTGGTATGTAGCATCATCTAATGGTTCATTACCAAGATTGTTCAAATCATAGCCCTATGGTGATAAATGACCCCGCACCAGGGGTTACTTGTTTTACATAGAGTTATATAGGAAAATCTGAAAAAATCTTCTTTTATGAATCCATAAGGCCTAGAGCTTAGATAATTAGCTCGCCTAAGCACAACGTGCTCATGATGAGCTTTTATGATTGCCTTTTTTTTCGGCGTCTGTCGTCCGTCCATCTGTGCTCGTGTAAGCACCGTCAATTGAGGGCACGAACTTCTAATAACAGCAACGATTGAGGACACGATTTTCAATTGAGGACGGCTCATTTGGCAATAATCTTCAACCATCTCAAAATGCTTATTTCTTCATAAAACGTAAAAGTAAAAATATAATGAGTCCTCATTAGGAGGTATCATCCGGTGGGTCGTTCGATCAGCGTGTCGACGCAATAAATTCTCCATATTTTGGTTTAGAGATTACGACCCACCACGTGTCTTCATTTGACCTTGCATTGGGAAAGATTTCCATTTTAAAGGTACGTTAGTTTTATTTTGGTCTCATTAATAATTCAATAAATTATTCTAGAACATTTTTTTATATTTGAAAATAGGTAAATGTTGTTTTTTTGTGGAATTAATTCAATTCGAACGTGTGTTTGGCATGTTAAGATAGAAAAAAGTCACACGTTTTCGCGGGCAGTTAGGATTTAAATTTTTTAAACGCAGTGCATTCATGTTACTGTAAGAAGCAGAGATTAATTCCATTGTATCTTATACAAAATAAATAAAGAAACATTATTCGTTAATTTTGCTCACGCATTAACATTTTCGAAAATAGAATAGTTTATACTGAGACTTCTTAGCAGTTGATTCGGACTCGTTCTTATTCATACCTTTTCCTGCTGAAAAAAAAAAATCTCACTACTAATAAAATAATTGAGGTACCAATTTCATGAATTAAATATTAAAATGATGCTGATTATTCATTAAATTCAAAATATGTATTTATATATTGTTCGTTTGTTTATTTATTTATCTTTATTTTAAAAATGAAAAAGAAAAAAAGTAATTTAATTGGTTGACTCATTCTTTTTTCTTTGCATTGTAGATCTTCATGTTGTCAAGAGGTAAAAGGGCTGTAAGTATAAATATGTGAATTTCATATTTCAATTGTTTTTACTTGTATTCTAAAAATTCGTCAAAATAATATTCATTCAACTCTATCATAAGCTTATCATCTCTTTTCAAACGTAAAAATAAATCCTCTCAATTATTCAATGATGTGCCATTGGCATATTGGCCATATGCACACATAAAAAGTCATGGAGTTGTTAAAATGGTAGCTATATATGTTATTTATAAAGCATTATGTTTTTCATAATACAAAGGTCCATGCTTAAAAAAGTCACTGCAATCGGGGGTCCTAACCACCATCCATTACTTTCATAATTTTTACATTTTTTTTTAAATGGAGGGTGTATACTCGTAGGGACTAGTTTAGTATGCTATAAGTAGCAAAGTCGTGTTTTGCTTTTTTGATATAGATCCAGATCTATTAATGAACATCAACATTTTTAATTTGTCAAATCATTATTAATTTGAATAGTTTCTGTGGATTAAGAAAATGAATTTACATTCAAAAAGACATTAAGAATTAATTTTAACGACTAAAACTTGAACAGCGTGTATATTTCTTCTTTATTTCCACCACATATAGGTAGACGCAGCACTTGGAAAGACTAGAAAGGTATTTTTATTCCATTTTGTGATATTTCCATTTTATAAATTTCACAACAACCAATGAGCTAGGTTATCAATGGAGCAACATTTTATACATATCTTAAAATGGCTGATGTTACAAAAACTGTGCATATGCAAAATAAAGTTGTTGTTATGACAAACATAATTTTTTATATACAACATGTATTGTCTTCCTGAAAATATGAAACCATTAACATGTGTTGAGGGAAGATCTGAGAATGAAAGAAATTAGTAATACATAATTTATTTCTTTAATTCAAAACTTTTTCTGCGTTTCTTTTTATGATAAATTTTACAAATAAAAATAAAATAAGAAAGATCAAATAAATGACAGAAAAAAATGAACGAACAAAATAAATGAGATATAAAGAAAGAATGAACAAAAAAAACAATAAAGAAAGAAAAAAATGAGGAAAATTTATGCTAAGAATAATTGAGAACATTAAGAATCATTTCTGGTATTTAGGATTATGTAATTGTATAACTGTAACTTGTGTAACATTTTTTTATTAACTGTGAATGGCAATATACAATCCCATGTAGTAAACATATGCACACTTGTATCTTGAACTATATCGGTGACGGACTGTGGCAGCCTGGCTTATCAAACAAGAGGGCCATGATGGCCCTGAATCGCTCACCTGAGTACCATTGCTTCAACTGATGTCAAGGTTTTTAAACAGACAAGGATTCTGATATAACTCAATCTAAAACATTTTACCCCTGACAATACTACACACCAAATATCTAAGCAATGGGCCATATGGTTTCAGAGAAGACTTGGGCGCAGGGTCATTTATCACCGTAGGGCCAAGACTTTGAAAATGTTTGTAATGAACCATTAGATGCTACTACATACCAAATATCTTAGCTCTAGGCCTTATTGATTCATAGAAGAAGATTTTTTAAGATTTTCCTATTTAACTCTATGTAAAACAAGTGACCCCTGGTGTGGGGTCATTTATCACCATAGGGCTATGATTTGTACAATCTTGGTAGTGGCCCATAAGATGATGCTACATACCAAATATCTAAGCTCTAGGCCTTATGGATTCATAGAAGAAGATTTTTTAAGATTTTCCTATATAACTCTGTGTAAAACAAGTGACCCCTGGTGGGGGGTCATTTATCACCATAGGGCTATGATTTGTACAATCTTGGTAGTGGCCCATAAGATGATGCTACATACCAAATATCTAAGCTCTAGGCCTTATGCATTCATAGAAGAAGATTTTTTAAGATTTTCCTATGTAACTCTGTGTAAAACAAGTGACCCCTGGTGCGGGGTCATTTATCACCATAAGCTATGATTTGTACAATCTTGGTAGTGGCCCATAAGATGATGCTACATACCAAATATCTAAGCTCTAGGCCTTATGGATTCATAGAAGAAGATTTTTTAAGATTTTCCTATATAACTCTATGTAAAACAAGTGACCCCTGGTGCGGGGTCATTTATCACCATAGGGCTATGATTTGTACAATCTTGGTAGTGGCCCATAAGATGATGCTTCATACCAAATATCTAAGCTCTAGGCCTTATGCATTCATGGAAGAAGATTTTTTAAGATTTTCCTATATAACTCTATGTAAAACAAGTGACCCCTGGTGCGGGGTCATTTATCACCATAGGGCTATGATTTGTACAATCTTGGTAGTGGCCCATAAGATGATGCTACATACCAAAAATCTAAAGGTAGGCCTTGTGGTTTCGGAAAAGATTTTTTAATTTTTCCAAATCAAGTGACCCCTGGGGCGGGGCCAATTTTGACCCCAGGGTCATAATTTGTACAATCCTGGTAGACAGTCATAAGATCATGCTACATACCAAAAATCAAAAGGCTAGGCCTTGTGGTTTCAGAGAAGAAGATTTTTTAAATTTTCATTTTTAAAATCTATTTTTAGCTCCTGTGACCTAATTATGCGATGGACCAGAACCATTTATACAACTTTAGTAGAGCTTCATCCAAGGAACATTCCTGCAAAATATTTTTCAAATTGGCCAAGCCGTTTAGGAGGAGATGTTGTTTGAAGCAATTGTTGACGCCGGACGCACGCACGGACGGACGCACGGACGACGGACGCCGGACAAAAGGCGATCAGAAAAGCTCACCTTGAGCACGTTGTGCTCATGTGAGCTAAAAACAGATGCCTGCACATGCTTGGTGGGTGAATAAATGGGGGGGTGTAGGTCATGGATTCCACTATTTAACTCTTAGATTCAATGTCCCGCAAAAAGGACATTAAAAATCATTTTAACTCTTTCCATAGAGGATACCATGAAAAGACCTATGCAAACAGCATAAAACCAGCTAGATCAGCCTGCAAGCAACTCTCATTCTGATCAGGTTTTATGCTGTTTGCTGCTTCTGAATGGTATGGTAATATAAATTTTTCTATTAAAGTTGGTGAGATTAAAGTGTGGCTTTTTGCAGATCAGGCTTTATTTGGTATATTGAGTGTGTCAGAATGAGTCTGTATGAGAGAAAGGGTTAAATAGACCTATGTTTCTAATAAGGATACACTAACAAAGTACTACAGAAGACTACCATAAACATCTTATTGATAGCGAAAAAAAAATGTCCAAGACAGAAATATATAAAACCAAAGAGAAATATCATCCAATGCTGTTGCTTATGTCAACACATATAATCTGAGAAATATACTGGGTAATTCTATGCTGATATACTAGAGGGAGATTTAAGACAGAATATACAAGATACGAAATTCAGAATTAAATCCACTAGCACTTTCAGGCTACTAGATATATATATATATATATATATATATATATATAGTAGTCCAAAGCACATTTCACTAACATGGAGAGTTTGAGACATTCTCATTAAAATAGATATTACAATTACTTTTAAGAAGAAAAAAAAAAAAAAAAACACTATTCCATCAATCATTTAATCACTAAAAAAAGTTCTTAAATATTTGGTTTTATGATAACAGTACATTCATCATTGGGGACGAAATTTCACATCTCTAAGTTTACATGAATATGAACTAATCATTGAAATATGTGATTTAAAACAATATTGAATTTTAAAAAAAAAAGTTTTAAGATTCAATAAGTCATTAAGAAAATACATAACAAAGTGATGACATTCCACAAAGACACCTTCACAGTCTTTTTTATTTATTTTTTTTTCCATCGGCGATATTCAAAATGGCCGCCGCATTTGATCAATAAGGTAATCTCTCTCTCTCTCTCTTAACATAACTTGAAATTCTGATTCAAGCCGCATCAATATTTAGATTTTAAAGGGATGCAATGTTCCGGGTACCGGGTACCGGTTATAGGTAATATTGAAGGAGCAAAAATTAATGATGATTCCAGGTGAGGAAAAAGTTTTTTGAATATAAAATAATTGATTTCTGAAGCTTTTGATTGGCAGATTTTTTTCTTCAATTTTTAGTGTCAGAAATAGTGTTAGCCCGGACGGACTTGTATCTGCCAAAATTCGGTATTGGTAGCCCCGGGCTATCGGGCTACAGCAAATTTCGAACACTGAAGGTGATCTCCCTTATTATGTACAACTCCAATATCTAAGGAATTTGAGCATTTCCTTTTGGTTTTGGAAGGCTGAGAAAGAAAAGTTCAGGAATGAAATTAAAGGTAGCCAAACTGAAGTTAGATTTTTCTTGCAAGTTTACTGTATATCGATATAATTCGATGGCTCAACGCAAAACTATCGTAACTCTGTTTTTTAAAATTGTTCGGGAGAAGGAAAAAACTTTCTGAATTTATTTGTGTTCGATATATAACAAGTGTTTTAACATAAAATTGTTGCATTATATATCAGTTTTAATAAACTTCATTGTATTTTTTTCAGCATTTAATAGAATTCATGATTTTGAGGATAAACTGACTTTCTACAGTTTTCCACTTCAAATGTTAGGTTTCATCGAAAAGAAAATCATTACAACACTGTAGTAACTTGACTTACGACAGTATTCCACCTCATATCATATGAATTCTGGAAATAAGTTCATGCAACACTGTATCAATATCATTTTCACCAGTTTTAAAGGATATAAAAAGGGGTCCATTAGGTATAACAAACAAATTCATGACAAAGGGATATTCCAGGGATGATGACAGACTTTGATGACCAATGTTTTGACCTTTTGAAAAATGTTTTTATCAATGCATGCTTAATATTATTAGAGCCATACAAGTATTACTGTAATAACTAAACTACAGTGCATCAAGTTGACAGACCCCATGTATTTGAGTTGAAAATGTGCGAATAGTTTATTAACACCATTAAAACTTAACATTTTTATAATCGCAAGTGTTATTAAAGACAGTTTTAAGTGCTGTCAATGAACAACATAAAGAAACCAATGTCCATGACAATACCTCATGTAGGTAAACAGAGATTCGTAACTCTGATATAGGTATGCGCAAAGAGCAAAGAGTTAAGTTATGTGTATGATCTTGTGACAACAAGATAATGGGAGATGTGTAAAATTGCTCATGTCAATTATAAATATACTAAGTTTTCTCTTCAATTTATTGTTGATTAAACCCAATATGTATATCTTTCATTAGATCACAGAACACTTTTATGAGTGATACTCATGTAAAGCATCTGTCAGTAATTGTCTCCAAGACGTGAAGCGTCTCAGCAAGATTTCATTCAAATCCCATTCACCTGTTGTTGTTGTTGTTGTTGTTTTCTTGTCACAGGAAAAAAACATTTTTTTTGGACAGCTTACATATCTGTTGAATAGGTCTTTAGGTTAACAATGCAGACAAGCTTTTGAGCAGATTTTATATCATAAAACAATTTGTATAACTTCTTAAATAATTTTATCATCCGCATCATCATCAGCATCTTTATACTGGGTATAACTTTTACACGTTTTCCTGTTTGCTGCTCTCCGGACTTTTCTATCCATAGCATCTACTGTCTTGAGGAAACAAAGACTTACTCCACACTTTTTAAAATGACAAACTTTGTAATACTATCAGTTTCTTAAACAATATTTGTTTCTAATAGTTTAGTTTAATTTTGATTTCAAATACAGTCATTTGCATCATTTGATCATTTTGTTCTTCTTTATTTCCAGATATGTACACATTTTTTTACATTTTTGAGGGTAATTAAGGATTACTGTATTAAAGTTTTTAATTGTATGAACAAAACCCTGACTATCATTCTGCATTATTCATATTTAAATTATTTAAAAGAATCGCCATGATTTAAATCTGATGTTCTAATTGTTTTACGGTATTAAACAACACTTAAGACACTTGCACCTGCCACTTTGAGGACTTGCTCATTGTCGCATGGGAGTAGGAAGAAAAGGGGGTTGTGAACAGAAGGAATAGTTTACTTGCACTAAAGGATTAGAGACTAAACTAAATGTTTTATGAACAAACCTAGCTCCCAACAGTTTCATGACCAGTGAGGACAGTAGACCCATTGAAGATTATAAATGACATTACTTGGTAAGACCTAAGGGGGTCATCAAAATAGATCCCGTGCCTGTTCTTTATGAGCAGGAATCATACCGTTTTGAAAATACAATTGGAAGAATCTGATTCTTGAGCTGCTGCTAAAGCATCATTTAGTGTCATACATAAAGGACACAGAATTTCACTTCTTTTTCTGATTGCGTGTTCCATGCAGTGGCTGCTGCTTTATAAAAGTCTGTTGACCAGTACAGGGCATTCAATATTATACATGTATCTACATAAATTTGGTCACTCTGTCTAAAATGCTATCCGTAATTTCATCCTTCCAGTTGGATGTTGGAAAATCAATTGTCTTATCAATGTACATTTGTACATACAATATTGGTGACACATTGTTTTTTCTACTGCCAAGCACTTCACAACCCTGAAGGATTGTTGTAGCATGTGCTTAGAGCATGGTGAGAAATGTGAAGAATTTTAAATAGAAACTGGTGAAGTTTATCACTGCATGAGAAGTTAAATTTAAAACTGACACTTTAAGCATTTAAGACCATTATTAAGACAACATTTTCTGAACAAAATTAAGTGAAAGAGGAGCAGGGTAGTTCAGTGATTGCCACTGATAGGACACACATCTCAGGATCAATGGTTCATGGTTTGAATCTAGGTCGTATGGCTGCCTGTTTCCTTGAGTATGCAATTAACCTTGAATTAATGGGTACCTGTGAGGTTTTTTTTCGGGTCATGCATATGACTTCCTAGCACCATATATCTGACATCTGCTCCTACGGAATTAACAAACATATTCAATGATCCGGAGGTAAACATATCATGTTGGCTGATCGAGCACTAGCTTGAAGGTAGACTACAAATAAGTATTACCTATAGATACAAGTAAAGCTGTAAAGACAAGTAGTATGTCAGAACTTAAAAGTAGATATTTCTACAAGTTAGAGATAGTAAATGTATTTCTGTATGAAAAAAATAGCTGACACAGACAAACTAATTCTAAATTGATCAATTAATACACAAAAAACTTTATTTCATTTTCTTCTTAATAGGGTTTTATCAATAAGTTTGTTTTCTAAATGATTCATTTAGAGTTGTTCCTAAATTTTTTGTTTTGGACAACTGCTACCTGGTGAAACAAACTAATTTCGATTTCCAATATTTTTAATTGTTTGTGACTGAAAAACTGTGTTTCAACAGTAAAAGCAAAAATAATGGTTAATTATCTAGTTTTGAGACTGTTTAGGACTGAAAACACGAGTGTGGCACCACCTAGAACACATATATTTTGACAAAAACAAAAGTGTTATCTGGAACACACGTGTCACCTGCTGAAGCATGACGGACAGACAGACGAAGGGATAGACGGACAGACAGAAGACGGAAAAGTGATCCCTATGTGTCACTTATGCGTACAGCAGGCGACACAATAAACAGTATATTGGGTATCAGGATAAATTTCCATCCAACCAAAAATCATTAATGACATCAACTTTGGGAAGTAAAGGGAACTAAGTGAATTTAAAAAAACTTAGCAAATGCAATCTTCAAATGTCACTTTTTAAATTATTTCGCTCTGTGCACATCATGTCACCATATGTCACAACAGTGTGAGATACATCAATTAATAATACCTCAATCAGTTTGAAGTACTGGTGGGGATAATTGATTTTGTTTTGTTTTTTCACCGTAAATGTCTACATTTTCTTACATTGACCTATCTGTGGATTATGGTGTAAGATAAGACTAAATGAATATTTGAATGATTTTCATTGGTAAAAAATGCCTATAGATCTTCTTTGGAGAAAAAGTTATTCATAATTCTTTGTTAAGATTATAACTACCGGGTAACTGAAATATATGCTTCCTGTATATTAGACTGTATATTCACTAAATTATCCTGACTGAATTACAGTTTATTTGATAAATACATTGTTGTTTTATCTAAACACTTCTCTTGGATGCACATTGAGACCTGTTTTGGACAAAATATTATTCTGCACAATCCAAAAAATATTTTAGTCCTATTCACTGAATGACAATTATAGTCCATACTGTTTTTTTCTGCTGATTGCAGTGGAATGGATGCTTTATCTATGCTTAATTTGATTCCAAGTATGAAACTTTTCACAGGTAATAATTTGTACATGTATATCATATAACCGTACTACATTATGCATTACTTTAATACCCATAATTGCTGCATATCTTGTTTTAAAAGACATTCCTTGTTATTAAAAGTATTTACTTTTTGATATCTCTAGCCATTTGTGAGTTTAGGTCTGAAAAAGTGAGTGTCATACAGAAAGTGTGTGACTTGACAGGACTGGTATGATAAATGAATCTTAAAAAGTGTTTTGATTCCATAATAGCAAGTCATAAAATATTAGTTAAATAAGTTGAATAAATGTTAACTGTGTTTATTTCAAGTAATTAGTGACATCACAGTACTATGACATCATCATTATGAATTATGACATCATTGTGTAAAAATATTGTGGAGATACTACAGTGTTACATATCATTTGTTTCAAAATGTGCAATTTTTTCAATGCAACACTGTATGTAACTCAAGTTACGACAGTGTTGCACAAATGAAATCAACCAAATAATTATACTACTTTTGGACCATTTTTCATTTTAACCACTTAAACACAAATACTTTTTCAAAAAATTATTTCCACAGATAGAGCATCGTAATATAATGTGAAAAATGCAAAAACATCATTTTGTGAAAAAAATGGAGTTACGACAGTTTTGCGTTAAGCCCTCGAGTCATATGGGCCGGTCTCCCTAAACAGCGACATGAAGATTTTCAGCGACAAGAAGTGACAAGAGATTTATTTTCCAGATTATAGAATTTATAATTATAAATTCAATATAAAAAAAAACATAATATATAGTGAAAAATAATCCTATACAAGGTATCAAATCTATTAATAACCGATTTTAATTGACTTAGACATTTTAAATTTAATCAGTCGTATTCAGCGTCAACAATATATTATGTTGTATTCAGCGTCAAGAAACGTCTAAGCGGGGTTAGGTTGCGGGTAACACATACGTTGAATAATGGTCAAAATTGATTATTTATTAAAAATTGAATTAAAATTAAATCGAATGCATTAAAATATGTATTTTTATGACTTTAATTGGTATCAGTATATATAATATATATACTAATATATGCAGTAAATATTATGAAAAATTTTTCCAAAAATCAAACAAAAATGATAAATATATGCAGTAAATATATATGAAGACACAGAGTAAACACTTTCCTTACCTCAAAAACATATTTGTCCATAATTCACAAAAATGATAAACTCCTGTAATTGAAATTTAATTTATCACATCCAATCATCAAAAAATCCCTTCACGCACACATACGTATAATAACAACTGGAAAAATATTTTTCTTCCTTACATCCACCAACTTGTATAATTTTTAAAGTAATGATTAGTGTGTGAATAAAGTTGAGTTGAGAATAAAATGATTTAACACGCAAGTTGGGGAAATTGGATGTACAAGCGATTTTGAGGAAGCACAAGCTAATCAATGCAGCCAGAGCGTGACACATGCGTCTCGTGAGCTTATACAAGCTAATCAGTACAGCATGAGCGTGACGTGCGGCACGGGTTCGCACCTTGATGAGTGCTAATTAGTTTGTCTGTATTGTCTTCGCGGCTTGTCGGACTTAGCTTTCAGCTTTTGAGTGTATGTCGCAAAGTCTATGTAAGTAAATACCGGTATGTTCTTGTCACTATCGTAATGTCCAGTCAAATTTTCTTGTCGCTAAGTCAATATCAGGCCGGTAATAACGTAATACCCCTTTTAATAACGTAATATCCGACCGTACTCTTCTTGTCGCAAAGTCTATGTAAGTATGTAAGTAAATATATGTTCTTGTCGCTACCGTAATGTCCAGTCAAATTAATCTTGTCGCTAAGTCTATAACTGGTATGTATTATTATAGCTTTTTAATTGTAAAGCAATACTGATCAGTCTATCTTATATTCTATATAGTCAAATATTTAGTTTTCACCAAGCCAAATGTTCTTGTTTCTTCATGTAAAAACGTCTTGACGCTTGTGTATTGGTCATTCTGTATATACGGTGCTCATGGTTTTCAACAATTTATTATTTACTTTTTTATATGAGATCTTACTTACTATCTTACTCATTATAAATGTATTTCAGTGATATTTATTGAGAAAATAGACAAAAATAACTTGTTGTCTCTTCTTGTCGCTGATTAGGGAGACCCCATATGGGCCGATACATATCGCATAATGGTATTGGTAGATCTAGTGTCCCCAATGAAGTTTGTGATTTTTTTTCTTCAGTTTTTTTCTTATTCTGGTCTATTTTATTTCTTTATTTTGCTCAAAATAACTTGACAAAACTTTTTTGTGCCAATTGCTATAAGTACCATATATAAGAGATGGAACACAAGGAGTTTTATACAGTATACTATACCCTGTTTTAATGACTCAATTAACTTAATATGTTCATAATATCAGTAAATCATGCTGAAAATTGGCTACAGGAATGGTTGTTTACTCCAAAAAATACTTTTTATTGAAAGAAAATCCACCAACAGAGTCCAAAACAATGTAACATTCATGAAATACACATGTCAAAATAGATGTCCATGCATGC
Source organism: Solen grandis (assembly GCA_021229015.1). Lineage (NCBI taxonomy): Eukaryota > Metazoa > Mollusca > Bivalvia > Adapedonta > Solenidae > Solen > Solen grandis. The sequence goes on along the minus strand of CM037778.1, from coordinate 15,370,506 downwards.
AAATCACTTCAAAACCCCACTTATGACCCAGTTTCTTTTGAAGCAGAATTTTTTTAATGATATAATTTTTTGTACAGCATAAATATGACATGGCATCTTGACATAATCATCAACTCATTTGGTATGATATGACTTTAAACCTGCACAATAAAGAGAAATTTCTTGACAAGATACATTTCTTTCTTTTCCTTTAAGCATTGAATTTAAATCTTTATATTTTCATTTTTTTTCCACCATTGACAAAATTACTCAAATAATGAAATCAAAAGTTTGTATTTGTTGTGCTAGTCCATTGTTGATCCCTCATATTAGCATCCAATAAAGCAAGTCCTGGAAAACCTGAATGACGTATACATAAAAACTTTGTAACTACCATTTTGTTCGAAAGAGTCAACACTGACCCATAAATACAGTTCCTTAAATATTTAATTAATTCACACTACTCCCATTCATCAATTAAAGCAAACCCTGCACTTACTTTTAAATTTCTGTAGCCTAGATTAATTTTGTGGTCATTCATTTTGACTTAGATCATTTGCTTACTAACAGATCATTTAAAAAAAGAAAATGTCTACATTTTCCTGTATTGTAATTATGATGTTACGTTTGTTTTGATGACAGTATTTTTTGTTCATATATGAAAGTGATACAATTTGTTGAATCTTACAGAAGTTCTTCAAAGTGCTTCTAGTAAAATAACCCACATCTTTTAGCTCACCTGAGCACAACGTGTTCCAGGTGAGCTTTTCTGATCGCCTTTTGTCCGGCGTCCGGCGTCAACAATTGCTTCAAACAACATCTCCTCCTAAACGGCTTGGCCAATTTGAAAAATATTTTGCAGGAATGTTCCTTGGATGAAGCTCTACTAAAGTTGTATAAATGGTTCTGGTCCATTGCATAATTAGGTCACAGGAGCTAAAAATAGATTGTAAAAATGCAAACTTTGAAAATCTTCTTCTGCAAAACTGCAAGGTCTAGAGCTTAGATATTTGGTATGTAGCATCATCTTATGGGCCATTACCAAGATTGTACAAATCATAGCCCTACGGTGATAAATGCCCCCGCACCAGGGGTCACTTGTTTTACATAGAGTTACATGTATATAGGAAAATCTTTAAAAATCTTCTTCTATGAATCCATTAGGCCTAGAGCTTAGATATTTGGTATGTAGCATCATCTAATGGTTCATTACCAAGATTGTTCAAATCATAGCCCTACGGTGATAAATGCCCCCGCACCAGGGGTCACTTGTTTTACATAGAGTTATATAGGAAAATCTTTAAAAATCTTCTTCTATGAATCCATAAGGCCTAGAGATTAGATATTTGGTATGTAGCATCATCTTATGGTTCATTACCAAGATTGTACAAATCATGACCCTATGGTGATAAATGCCCCCACACCATGGGTCACTTGTTTTACATAGAGTTATATAGGAAAATCTTTAAAAATCTTCTTCTATGATTCCATTAGGCCTAGAGCTTAGATATTTAATATGTAGCATCATCTTATGGTTCATTACCAAGATTGTTCAAATCATAGCCCTATGGTGATAAATGCCCCCACACCAGGGGTCACTTGTTTTACATAGAGTTATATAGGAAAAACTTTAAAAATCTTCTTCTATGAATCCATAAGGCCTAGAGGTTAGATATTTCATATGTAGCATCATCTAATGGTTCATTACCAAGATTGTTCAAATCATAGCCAAACGGTGATAAATGCCCCCGCACCAGGGGTCACTTGTTTAACATAGAGTTATATAGGAAAATCTTTAAAAATCTTCTTCATGAATCCATAAGGCCTAAGTTAGATTTTGTATTAGCATCATCTATGTTCATTATTAAAATTACCTTATGGTGATAAATGCCCCCGCACCAGGGGTCACTTGTTTTACAAAGAGTTATATAGGAAAATCTTTTAAAAAAATCTTCTACGATGAATCCATAAGGCCTATAGCTTAGATTTTTGTTATTTAGCATCATCTAATGGTTCATTATCAAGATTTTCAAAATGGTGGCCCTTTGGAGATAAATGACCCCGCACTAAGTCTTCTCCTCTGAAACCATAAGGCCCAGTGCTTATATATTTGGTGTGTAGTATTGTCAGGGCTAAAATGTTTAAGATTGAGTTATATCAGAATTCTTGTCTGTTTAAAAACCTTGTAATCAGTTGTAGCAATGGTACTCAGGTGAGCGTTTCAGGGCCACCATGGCCCTCTTGTTGAGATTTCTCCGCGAAATTACTATGCTACGGATCTTGTGATAGGCAAGTGTTGTCCAACATGTTATGTTTAGATCTAGTAACAGTTCACTGTTATAAATTTTTCTTGTTTATACTCATACTACAATATTGTGTTTTTAAATCCCTGCTAAATATATTATTCCTTTTTTTTTTCAGCATAGTGAAAATTCTTGTGAGTGTAGTTACAGTTACAATTAAATGTTGGTAGTTCCCACCATTAGAACCTGTTAGCAACATATTCCCCTTCAGTCAGTCTTTCATTTGTCTCCTGTTTCATGTCCACTCTGTAACTTGGACATCTTTTAGTGGATTACAATGAAACTTTGCAGAAGTGTTGTACACATAACCTAACCATTATAATGCAGCTAAAATCAACTTTGATGGCTACATTTTTTGTGCTGCTCTTTTATTTCCATATATTTTTAATTGGATATCCTTAAAGTGCATGTTAAAACAAAAATATGTGGTATGACACTAATCGTTATTGTGCACACTTGAATAAAAATGGTCAGTGCAATATTGGAATAATATATTCAATTTCTATTGCTTTTCTTGAAGGTATCTGGCACAAACTCTAACATGGTCTTTTTTAGACATCTATCATGTTTGTTCATATCCTGACCATTGTGACAAAATAAGCTTTCCCCCAGAGGTCTCTTGATTGCATACAGACTTAATGTTATATAAAAAAAATGTATCTTTTTGTCAGCAACCTTAAAAGCCTGAAGGTTACATATATGAAAATTGTTAGTAGCATGGCATAGTGGACATCTACCTTTTGCTTATCATGAATCTAGGATAAGAAATGGCCCAACCTATGGGGGTAACCTGTTCAATAATCATATGGCAGTCGCAGAACTAAATTCTTCCTGGTTTTTGTACTAAGTTGTAAAGGGCAATATTTAATGATCAGAAAGTAATATTCACCCTCATGGTTTTCTTTTTGTTTTTGCTTTGTTTATCTTTTGTTTTTAAACTTACCTGAGGTTGCTTTTCAGCCTTTGTCCGCCATCTGTAGTGCATGCCCTTTTGGCGTCAACAATTTCTTTAAATGACATCTCCTAAACAGCTGACTGGATTTGGTCAAACTTCACATGATTGTTAATTATGAGGCCCTCTACTAAATGTGTTAAAATAATATTGATTGGTCTACCAAGTTTGTACAAATCATAGCCCTGGGGTCAAAACTGGCCCCCAGGGGTCTCTTGATTTTACATAGGCTTATACAAGTACAGGGAAATCTTAAAAAAATCTTCGTTTCAGAGGCTTTAAGGCATAGAGCTTAGAGCTTAAGTACCAAGGTTGTACAAATGGTGACCTTGGGGGTCAAATTTGGCCTTGCCCCAGGGGTGATTTTATATAGGTTATTTAGTGAAATATTGAAATATCTTCTTCTCATAAACCATAAGGCCTAAAAAATATTTGCCTCTGGTGTGTAACATTGCCTTTAGGATGCCTACCGAGATTGTACAAATCATAGCCCTGGGGTCAAAATTTCCACCAAGGGTCACTTGATTTTTAAATAAGGTCATAAAGGGAAAATTTGAACATATAGAATTGTCTACCGGTAGATTTTTACCATGATTGGACAAATCATGTATCAAGGGTCAAAATTGGCCCCGCTCAAGGGGTTGTTCTTTTCTTTTATTATTGAACACATTGAATATCTGTGTGATTAATATGATTTTGAAGTTTGTTAGTTAATGTTGATCAGGAAGCAATATTTTTCAGGTGAGCAACAAAGGGCCAATGTGGCCCTCTTTGTTGTGTGTGTTTTATCTCTGCATTTATATGCATTTTTTTCTCAGATTATCTAAAATGAAAATGGGCTACTTATCAGAAATATGAAAATCTGTCAAAATGAATATTGATATAACTAAAACTTAAAATTTTACTTTAAATTATTTTTGTTTTAGAAATAGAAAATGTTATTGTTTAAACATTTTTTTTTAAATATTTTGGTATTATCACTAGCACCATAACATTGAAGACTGAAGACATCTGAAATATTTAAGGATCTTTCAGAATGTAGTTATGATGTGTTAACAGTACAGTAAAACCTCAGTAATAAGACCACCCTTAGGACTGTTGTTAATTGGTCTTTATAATGAGGTGGTCTGATAATCAAGTTTCATTTACAAGGAAATATGGGAAAAGGGTCCTTAAAATGGCGGTCTCAATAATGACGTGGTCATTAAATGAGGTTTTACTGTATTTGTCATTATAGCAATGTCAAGCTAATTAAGGTTGAGAAATACCTCAGATGCAACCTCAGATGCACAGAGACACTTGGGTAGAATCACCGTCCTACCACAAGCCAGCTGAAAGGGTTCATAGTTACTTTACTGAAAGAGCTTTCTATTTCCTAGAAATGCTCATGTATATGGTTCTAAAGTGAAAAATTATTAACTTGCATAGTTTCATAAATTTATCTGCCCTTTTGAAAAAAAATATGGTTGTCTTAAAATGTTGAACTTTAAAAATGCAACTAAGTTTTGTTCTTTCTTTGCTACTGAGAGAAAGAATGATTTTCGACTTTTCATGTAAAGTGTTCCAAGTAGATCTACTGATCTGTATGTTGTTGATTTGATATCATTTCAGATAATTGGGATGACGATGATCCATTTGATGTCGAGAAGGAAAGGAATCAAGGTAATAGTTAAATTGATATAGAAATAGAATACCTTATAAGCTCATCTGAGCAGATATGCTCTGAATTAGATTAAACGTTTGATGACTATCAGTTTTATTGTGTTAGGTCAGGAGTTATGACCCCTTAAATATTTAACATTAAAAAATTTCATATTGCTTACCTTTATGCATCTTTATTTCTTTAGCAAACTTAACAATAATGCTTATATCAAAAATACCTAAACAAAAATTGTTTAGTTTATGGCTGTTTATGGCTGATATCAGCCAATTCGGTCTGGAATTTGGCATATTTATTGGTAATATTATTAAGGTTTTATAAGTCTTTGGTTTGTGAATTTAAAATGATCTTACATTATTTTTGCTTGGATTTTGCAAAGAGTAAAACTATTCTAAAAAGAATCAATACAATATTTCTGTGTTGAGCACCTTTTGGACCATCTTGTTTCTTTTGTTTAGATAACTGTTATATTCACTTATATTTTTTTACTTTTATGATTGGTATGTCTCTTTATTTATTACCTTATTAACTTATGTAACTAGTACTATTTTGGTAGTGATTAGATGTCAATGCTAAACATTTTGAAAAATATTTTGGAAGTTTGTCAAAGTGAATAAGACTGACTTTCAGTTGATCTTATACTAATAGACAACTTTTTCTAAACAGTCAACAGGATGTGAAACTGATTTTACGTCCAGTGACAAATCTCTTCTCTTTTTTTTTTTACTTCAGCCATTGGTGGTGGCAGTCATTTGCCTCAAGTTATTGAAGGAGTATGTAGCGAAGATACAGTGATTGCCAGATGTGTTGCAGAATGTGTTCCTGTGGAACATATAGAGGAGAATGAAATCCCTGAAGGTAATTATACTGCTTTTAATAACGCTATATTACTTTCAAACAAGTCATGTTTATAGTGTCCTCAGTTGCATGTCCATTAAGTTGATGTCCTCAGTTGTATGTGCCATAAAGTTAGTGTCCTCAGTTAGAGACACACTCAGAAGAGAATCTCATCAATAAATATTGAACCTTTCTTAACTTAAAGTCTCCGTATGTTTTAGTGT
>CM037778.1:15314451-15364451 GCA_021229015.1 Solen grandis | reverse complement strand
GTTAATGACGTCATTAACCACTTAAGAATCACTTAAGTCATTTCCGGCAATGGGTCCAAACCGGCGGGTCTGTAGTACCAGAAGAAGTTGAATTGTCAACAACCACCGGGCCGGTGACATTGGAAGTCAAAGTGTGTGGCTCAGACACTTTGGCTATCAGTGTTGTGAGTTGAAGAATTAGGACTTACATTCAGCAAATTAAAACAGTGTTCTTCAATGATATCTTTGCTAATACAATATGTTTGCAGAAATATTAGATGGTTAATGTACATTGCAATAAAAAGTTATTTTCAATTTGAATTTAAGCTCTAGTTTGATTTTTGTAAGTTCTAGCCTTTTTTGTTAATTCCAGCCATTAGTTGTTTATTTTTGTACATTTCAGCCATAGGATTGTTTGATTTTGTAAGTTTTAGCCACAGGATAACTAGTAGTTTTGAAATAGAGCATATTTTGTGTGGAAGCAATAATAAATAAGGACCACAATACTTGAATATCAAAATCATTTTTGAAGAAAACTCTTTAAATTTATTAAAGTTTGCATGATAAGTAAAGTTATGGAAATAAAGTTGATTTCACAACATAATTAATAGTTGGATCTTGTCAGGTATATCTTTTCATCATTGATGATTTTGTTTAGCTACATGTTTTAAAATATAGTGAAGCTTTAATGACTGCTGAGCTGTCGATTTTGTTACTGAGGTTGTGCACTTAAATGTAGCAAATTGTGTTCTTGTTTTGTATGTTTGTACTTTTTTGTATGTAAAATTGTTTAATTTGATAACTAATTTTTACAATTGTATAATGTTTTGCTAGTGTATTTGAAGAAAAGCTATTATAATTGCTGCAGCCATGTTGGCATCCTGCAAAAACTTCAGTCTTAACCATAACCCAAACAAGAGGGCCAAGATGGCCCTGTGTCGCTCACCTGAGTAAGATGGCAGTGTTAGGCCTAATGACAAAAAATCTAGCATCTAAAAGTGTTTTTCTAACATTTGACTAAGTGACCTACATATTGATCCTACCTGAATTTGCACTCAACTGGGAATTCATGCAGTCATCATTCATATTAAGTTTAATGAAGACTGGGACAAAAATGTAGGCCTCTAGAGTGTTCACAAGGTTTTTCTTAAGATTTGACCTGGTGACCTAGTTTTTGACCTCATGTGACTCATTTTAAAACTCATGCAAGTTATCATGTAGACAAACATCCTGACCAAAATTTATGAAGATTAGGCCAAAACTGGCCTGTAGAGTGTTCACAAGGTTTTTCTTAGATTTGACCTGGTGACCTAGTTTTTGATCCCACCTTACCCATTTCGAACTCATCCAAGATATCATATAGACAAACACCCTGACCATTTTTCATGAAGATTGGGCTAAAACTGTGGCCTCTAGAGTGTTCGCAAGGTTTTTCTAAGATTTTCCCTGGTGACCTAGATTTTGACCCCATGTGACCCAATTTCGAACTCATCTGAGATATCATGTAGACAAACATCCTGATCAAGTTTTATGAAGATTGGGCCAAAACTATGGCCTGTAGAGTGTTCACAAGCAATTGTTGACAACGGACGACTGACGACGCACGACGGACAAAAGGCGATCACAAAAGCTCACCCGAGCACAAGCGCTCAGGTGAGCTAAAAATCTAGTGTTAACAAATATAAATATGATAAAGGGACTTCAACATACAGATATTAATCATATCAAAATTTTGTGGTGCCTATAAAGTAGGCATGTCAAAAAGCTGGTCTATAAAACCACTATGGAATGTTTTAAAAGCTATAACTCTACAAGATGGATAATCTAAGAACTGAAAGAGACAATCTCAAAGACGAACTTGCCAAAGTGAAAGCGGATTCAGGTTGTGTAAAGTTGAATGCAAACATTGTAGAATACAATGAGGACAGATGTAAGTTCTATACGGGTTTAGGGTGGTCAGTGTTTTTTAGAATATTCAGCTTTTCCTAGTAACATTTTTGAACCAACACCCCCTTCCAGGAAAATAGGCTTGAAGGACCAGTTTTTCTTCATGCTAGTGGAACTTAGACTAGATCTCCCATTTGAATACATGACACTTAATTTCGTCATTTCAACATCACAAGCAAGTGAAATTTTCTGGAATTTGGTTGAGGTAATGACTCGTGAAGTTATTCATAGGACATTGCCTGGACCATGTAGATCAAAATTCCCAAAGTTAACATCAATCATAGACTGTTTTGAAACATTCATTGAAAGGCCAAAAAACAAGAAACACAAAATTGTGAAAGTTCTCATAGCCTGCACACCAAATGGATCTATTATCGTTCTTGTCAAAAGCCTGGAGAGGAAGTGCGTCAGATGTAGAGATTGTAAGACAATCAGGATTTATAAGTCCAAATCTTCATATGCCTGTTGACCAAATCCTTGCAGACAGAGGCTTCAACCTTAAGGATGACTTTGCCACAATGTGCAGTGCAGAACTTATAATTCCAGCATTCACCAAAGGCAAAAAAACAGTCATCAGCACAGGACGTTGAAGTCTCCCTCAGGATAAGCTCAGTTAGAATACATATTGAAAGGGTCATTGGTTTGATGAAATGCAGATTTAAAATATTGCAAGGGACTCTGTCCATTCCAGTAATTAAGCCAGTCAATGATGAGGCAGATAACACTGATTTGGCAAGGATCGACAAACTTTTGAGAGCATGTGCCATGTGTGTGAATTTAGGGGACAGCATTGTGTACAATGAATGACTGTATGTTAAAATGGAGATAAACATTCAGAAATGTAAAGTACTGGTCCAACTCCAACCCAGGAATCTGTTGAGAATGGTTAGTAAAAGTTTTACAATCAATATAAAAAACAGTTTTAGCTAGAAGTGTATAATTGTATGAAATTTGTTTTTCTCTCAGGCATATTCTTGTAGAGGGAAATGACATTTCACTGTCATGTTCTTGACGAGAGATTTTGTTGTAGTTGTATTGGGGGTTAACCGTCGCTACGATAATATTTCAATCATATAGCGACGTCCAGCTAATTACAGGTGGAGGAGTACACAGAGGTACCCGGGTAGAACCACCGACCTACCTGGAAGGCTTCCTCACATGAAAAATCCGAAGTCCCTACCGGGATTCGAACCCACAGCGACTGTAAACGCTCGACCACGGCAGCCCCGTGCGATTTTGGAAAGTCTCCTGAGTTTGGTTAACTGGTTACAGGCCGAGGGAGTGTCTCGGGTTTATGCGACAGATACCACGCACATTTAATTTGGACAGGATCCCAGGGCTGACCCGGAAAAATATCAGATTCAATTGTGGGTCAATCAGGGCTTGATGGCAGCCCTTGGGGAAACCTGCATCAGGCTGCGTGATCTGAAAAACCGCAGCCGGTTTCTTCCAGGTGGGGGTCCATTTGAACCCCAAGGGAGAGAACAAACTGTGGCATCGGATCTGCGTTTATGTACAGGGAGGTTTAGGACAGCAAAGGTACCGAGTTACCTTATTTCTTTTAATACCTAACAGGTATTACTATTGTGTCGTCAAATCTAGGTAAATAAGGTCTCTTGGCCAAAATAAGTTCTCTTCAGTTCTCTTCTGCTTTCTTATAGAAATCTTACCCTTTTTTCCGTGGTGAAAACTTTTCTGTCAGGGTTTTGAGACACCAAGCATCATTTTGGTGCTGTGGTACATTTTGACATATGTTAAGATGGCTGGGTTCGACTCCCATGAGACCATTGTTATTTGCTTGGTTATCTTTAAGATCCATAAGCCTCCGGCCTATCGCATGTATAACATTGCATATCATCTTGCTGTAACTATAGACGCGCTATTTATAGGAAGCGGAAATACCCCTTCCCGCTTCCGTTCTACAACACATGTGAACCCCAAATCATTCTTCGTCTTGCGTTGCTAGCATACAGACGTGCTTTTATCTTAAGGAGTTTTGAACAATTTTTCAAATTTCATTTTGCTTTTTGTTGTACCTTATCGGTTCACAGTCTACTCAGAACGCAGTTCGAGTTTATTTTGACTGTATTCACGCATTTTCTGCGTGGTTATATTCGCGACGTAGTCGTGAATGGAGTCTATTGACACTTCCAGAGATATGGATGATATCCCGTCTCTTTCAGAACCCGACTCAGATTTTCTGGGTTTCTTCCAGAAGACATGGAAGTAAGGGCGCATGAAACCGTCGTTACTTCGACGTCAGAACCGAAAAAAACAATTAAAGACGGTCAAGGCAAAATCACCGGTACGGTCTAACAAAACGACGAACGTTTCGAATAAACGTTCCGGAAATGGCAAGACCGGCAAACTTACCAATCAATCAAGTTTGATTGATTGATTTGAATAAACTTACGCCCGAAAATGTTGCCTCTATAAGACAGGCACTTGGTTTAGGAGAACCAATTGAAGAGAGTAATAATACTGGTTCCCAGAAACATACCCACGGGGTTAGTCTTGAATATGATGAAAATGGGTCTGAATATGAACCACATATTAACAACCAGCAGAGCCTGGAATACAGGTCTCCATTACAAATGGTAGACCCAGACCGAAATATAAATGTCCAGGGTAACCTTGAGCAAGCCTTTTATGAGGATGATGGTTCATTCCTGGATTCATGAGGGAAGGCTGATGATATGGAATGGGAATTGCCCCAGTTAAAAGCCCCTCAATTAGGGGAAGAAATTTCTCCTTCGCTGGCAAAATTAATATCCACTGCTTGTACCACACAGTGTGTTACAGATGATATAATACAGGCATATAAAATTGTAATTGTGAGGAAATGGGACCGCCTGTGGTCAATAATGAGATCTATGAGAGGTTGGACAAGAGAGTACAAGTAAATGATAGAAACTTCCGAGGCATCCAACAGCTAGTTGCCTCTGCCATGATGACTGTAGTCAAGCTTGCCTCGTTACTTAAAAGCCAGATAAAACAAACTTCAGAGGCCAAAAAGTGTGTAAGTGACTGTGTCACTCTACTTGGGCAAGTCCAGTATAATGTCTCCCTAAGAAGGAGATATATGATAAGGCCTCATCTCAAGAAGAGGTATACAAACCTCTAACATTAATACTCCCATCACAAAGCAGTTGTTTGGGTATGACATTGCCGGTGAGATTAAAAAGTGTGACACAGGGCTGCGCATTAATGAAATTGCTTACCCCAGATCAAATTTCAGGAAAGGTGGTTACCGTGGTAACCAACCTCAGAGACCCTATGGGAGTTCTAACCGATACAGAGGTAGACGGTAGCAGCCTTATCAGTCCAGCCAACAGTCGGCAAGGCCAGTCAAGGGCAGTGTGACTACTACCACCAAGCCAAGTACAGCTTGACAGGTAATATCCCCAACTAGTGTTGGTCTTATCAAAGATAGCCTTGATGTATGGCGTCATCTGACAACCAATGAATGGGTTTTAGATGTTGTTAGTGGTTATAAGATTGATTTTGTAAAAAAGCCCTATCAGTTGTGTAAACCCAATCAAATTAAGTTTTCTGAAGAGGAAAAGATATTGGTTCAGAATGAAGTTGAGACTCTCTTACAGAAAAGAGCTATTATCCCCTGTGATTATGAGACAGTTTGAATTCATTTCGAATATTTTTCTAGTTTCCAAACCAAATGGCAAATTCAGGCCTGTTATAAATTTGAAGAAGCTTAACCAATTTGTTAAGTATGAACATTTTAAGCAGGAAAGTTTTTCCTTTCTGCTTGAGCTGATAGAAGAGAATGATTATTTTACATCAGTTGATTTGAAAGATGCATATTTCAGTGTGCCAGTACATCCAGATTTTCAAAAATATCTCAAATTTGAATGGGGATGGCAAATTGTATATAAAATATCTCAAATTTGAATGGGGATGGCAAATTGTATAAATTTGTTTACCTTTTGGCATAAGCTCAGCACCACGTATCTTTACCAAAATTTTGAAACCCCTTTATACCAAGTTTCGGATGAGATGCTCCTATTATAAAGATGATTCTTTGAATATAATTTTGGATATGAATAGGTGTACACTTGATACCCAATATTTAGTGGAGAATATTTCACAGTTGGGCTTTACAGTAAATTTTGAAAAGTCACAACTTGTGCCATCTCAGAGAATCGTTTTCTTTGGGTACATTCTAGATTCTGTAGAGTTTAAGGTTTTCCTTACGCCTGAGAAAGTGGAAAAGATCATTCTTATGGGTAAGAAGATCTCTGATACTCTTGTGATTTCCATCAGGGAGTTGGCTTCATTTATAGGTCGTTTAGTCAATGCATTCAATGCTGTCTTACAGTGACCATTGCATTATCGTTGTTTGGAGAGAGAAAAAGTAAAACACCTTAATACAATAAAGATTATGATCAAAGAATAACCCTCATGAATGATTATTTCTGAAATTGAGTGGTGGGTTGAAAATTTGCGTAATGGCAAAAGAATTAGACCACAGCCAGCAGAATATACTATCAGAACATACGCTTCTGGTGAAGGATATGGTTTTTATGCAGTAAATGATGGGAGGCATTCTGGTGGTAGATGGACTCTTGAGGAGTCAGACATTCATATTAATTTTCTAGAGCTCCTAGCCATCTTTTAAAGTTTAAAATCTATCTGTAGAGATATGAAGAACACACATATACAAATTCAGACAGATAGTGTTGTGGCTAAATCTTACATAAACAATATGGGAGGAATGTGTTCTGTTGATATGGATAATCTGTCAAAAGAGATATGGGAATGGTGTCTTGGAAGAGATATTTTTATTTCTGCAGTTCATATTCCAGGCACAGAAAACATTCAGGCAGATTTTTCTTCAATGCACTTTTCAGATTCCACAGAATGGACATTGAAACCTGAAATTTTTGTCAGAATTTGTGGAGTTTTTTTACCCTGATTTAGACTTGTTTGCCTCGAGACTGAATCATCAGCTTGCAACTTATGTCTCATGAAGACCAGAGCCTAGGGCCATTTTTTATGATGATGCTTTTTCCTTTTCTTGGGAGAATTACAAGCCACCTTTTAGACTTATTGGGAGAATCTTAAATATGATTAAGTCCGATAAGGTTGACCAAGCTATTATGGTAGTTCCACATTGGCCATCACAGCCATGGTTTCCAATGCTTTTGTCACCTTTTTCTTATCCTTCTAGGCTTCCACGGCACAGAGACCTGTTGGTGCTTCCTCCATACAACATGGTTCATCCGCTTCATCAAAAGATGACCTTGGCCGCAGTGGTTGTATCGGCAAACACCTCAAGAGTCGAGGACTTCCAGCAGCAGTTACTGATGTCATCATCAACTCCTGGAGTAGAGGAACCAAGAAACAATATGACTTGGCATGGCACAGATGGTGTGTCTAGTGTTCTGTCAGGAAGAGAGATCCCATTCAGACGTCTGAAGATACAGTGTTAAATTATTTGAATTTTTTATTGTACCTAGGGAGTCTTATAGTGTAGTTAATCTTCATAAGTCAATGCTATTGCAAACTTTGAAACTGTGTGGTCAGACATGGTGTGATAATCTTGTCTTTATTCCCAGATATATGAAAGGTCTTTCTTTAAGTATTCCATCAAGACCTAGATATACTAAAACATGGGATGTACAAAAAGTATTGAGTTATTTGAAGACTTTAGATTGTAAAGATGACCTTAGATTGTTGACATTGAAAACTGTTGCTTTATTAGCTTTGTCTACAGGTGCTCGTGCCCAGAGTTTAGTGGCATTGAAAATACCTAATATGATCAAGAAGATCAATTGTACATCTTTCTTTTTTACTGATGTGTTAAAGACATCTAAACAGAAAAAGAATTTTTCAATGAATATTCCAACATTTTGAGGATGAGAGTATTTGTCCTATGAATTGCGTTTTAAACTATGTAGAACATACTAAACCTGTGAGGGAAAGTGATCAGTTACTGATTTCATTTTGTTGTTATAGGCCTGTGTCAACCAGTACTATAGCTAGGTGGCTCAAAACTGTATTGCAGTTGTCTGGCATCGACAGCTCATTCATATAGATCAGCCTCTACCTCAGCGGCGTATTATGGTGGTTGTTCGCTGAAGACTATTCTTGATACTGCTGATTGGACATCATCTAAAAACTTTTATAAGTTTTATTTTAGAGATCATGCTCAAGGAAAAGATTATGTTAATGCAGTATTTGAATAAAACTTGTTTACAATTATTTTGTTGGTGTCTTTAAAGATGCAATGTTATACATGCGATAGGCCGGAGGCTTATGAAAATGTCTCCTCATCCAAGCATTTGTGATGGATGAGGGTCATTTTTGGAGTAATCCGGAGGCTGAGCATGTATAAGTCCCACCCGATGCCATGATGCCCTCCCATATTATTTTGGCAACAAAATTATTGTCTTTGAAAGAATGATTTGGGGTTCACATGTGTTGTAGAACGGAAGCGACAAGGGGTATTTCCGCTTCCTATAAATAGTGCGTCTGTAGTTACAGCAAGATGATATGCAATGTTATACATGCTCAGCCTCTAGGGCTGTAACGATTCACCGGTATATCGTGGAATCGTATTCGGATGTTGCCAATACGACTGTATCGAATCGCGTCCTTAAAAATCGCGATTCTAAATGTCATACTGTTGAAATCAATTCAAAATGACACATACCTTAATTATTTGTACATATCATAACGTATCTACAGGGCAGGCATGCCTTAATTAAGTTAAATGTTACTGCGCACGTTTGTTTACATTCAAGAACACAAATTAACTGTCAAACATATGGAACTAGGAACTTGCGAATATACGAATTTGAAATATGATCTTTTTCTAATCTGTTGGCATAAATATCAATCCAGTTTGATATAAAAATTCTTTTTCTAATAATTTAAATATCTGAAATAATTCTTGTTTTAAATATTCTTGTTTTAAATTTCAGAAATTATTAAAGATGCCATTATAAGAGAAGCATTTTAAATCAGTCTTAGAAGAGAGATTATTAATCCCTAATGAATAGTTATAACAATATAAGTTTAAGTAAAATGCCAGATCCTTATAAAATCTTTATTTTCTTCAGATTGTGAAAGGGGGTTCTCAGCCCTGAAAAGAATCAAGACTGACCGAAGAAACAGCCTGACGACTGAGAACCTCCAGTCACTTCTGATCTCTCTGGAGGGACCTCCAACTCTGACTTTTCCATATTAACAAGCAGTTTCTCTGTGGGCAGAGAAAAAGAAGAGACGTCTCCTTGTGTAAATAAAATGAATGAACAGACATAGAAGAACACTAATAAGCCAACATTAATGAACATTTCTAAAAAAAATGGAGAAAAAAAAAAACACTTCAAAACAATGTATTTTAAGATGATATATGTAATGAAACAACTATTTAAGTAAATTTATATGCATATTTGAATACATTTTTATAGAAGAAATTTTACTCTGCTCTCTAAGGTTTGAGGCATATGCATAGATCATCATTCTTACATCTTTTTGGGGGGGATAAATATGTTTTTCAAGTATATCTTTTAACTGTATACATGAACATTTTGTTAAAGAGTTAAATTAGGAAAAAAATATTCTCTTGATGCTATTGAGTTTTTATGAAACAGATTAGAAAAAAAATGTTTTCATATTTTGCTTTCTGGAATGAAAAAATGTTTTCAAAGACATGTTTTTGTATATATTGTGTATAAATATAGTTTACTTGTATTGAAAATGTTTGTAATGAAACAAATGAAAGTGCTTGTAATGAAAGTATTAAAAATATTTGAAATATAAATATATGCATATTTTTATAGACATTTTATATGCATAGATCATCATTCTTTCATCATTTGGGGGGGGGGGGATAAATTTGTTTTTCAAGTAAATCAAACTGATTACATGAACATTTTGTTAACATTTTCTCTTGATGCTGTTTTTTATGAAACGGAAAAAACAATGTTTTGCTTTCTGGAATGAAACTAGATGTGGGTGTTCCTCGGAACACTTGTGTCGCCTGCAATTAAGCATGTTTGATGAAATAATTGACTAGAAAATCGATCTTTTGACAAATTATTGATAAAGCATAATCTATTTTGTGAGGTACAAAATAACACCAAATCACACACACACACATATATATATATATATTTTTTTTTTGGGGGGGGGGAAATAAAATATTCAAACAGTGCAATATGTAATAATTTTCCCGAGCACTTTCGACTATACAGTCTTCATCAGAGGAGTGTCAGAATGACTATGAATTCAAAACATTAACTGTAAGAAAAATTATGACGTCATTAAGCACTTATGACGTTAATTATATATATGTTGCAAGTTTGTAGTCATCATTATCATTATTGAGTTATCATTCTTGTGTACTGCACTCAGACCAATGAGATCTATCTACTATATATGTTTAAGGCAACACTTCAAATACTTTACAAGTTATGCACCACACAAGAATTAAATCCAAAAAAATAAACAAAGGGAAATAACTCCAAAAATACAACAGTTATCATTCTTGCACAATGCACTCCATGAGATCTTTCCACCTGTGAGGTTTCAAAGTAATAACTCAAATACTTTTCGTGTTATGCTCCAGACAAAAATAAGTCTGATCAACAAAGGGCAATAACTCAAGGAAAAAAAAACAGAGTTATCATTCTGTGCACTGCACTCAGACCATTGAGATCTATGAAGTTTCAAGTCAACACCTCAAATACGTTTCGAGTTATGCCCCAGACAAAAATTAAGTCTGAAAATCAACAAAGGGAAATAACTCAGTAAAAAAAAAGCAGGTTTCATTCATTAGCATTGCACTTCACTCAATGTGATTTATCTACCTAAAAAGTTTCAAGTATACCTCAAATACTTTTCAAAATATGCCCCGGAAAAAATTAAGTCTGAAAATTTACAAAGGGCAATAACTCAGAAAATATTAAAGTCAGAGTTATCATTCTTGTGCACTGCACTCCACCTCAATGTGATCTATCCATGTTTTAAGTTTCAAGGTGATACCTCAAATACTTTTTGAGTTATGGTCCGGACAAAAATAAAATCTCAGAATCAACAAAGGGTAATAACTCAGAAAATACGAAAGTCAGAGTTATCATTCTTGTGCACTGCACTCCACCTCAATGTGATCTATCCATGTTTTAAGTTTCAAGGTGATACCTCAAATACTTTTCGAGTTATGCTCCGGACAAGAAAGTGTGACGCCGACGACGCCGACGACGACGACGACGACGGACAAAGTGATCCCTATGTGTCTGCCATGCTATGCAGGCGACACAAAAATGTTTTCAAAGACAAAGTTTCAAAGTGTATGTATATATTGTATATATATATTGATTGTTATACTGATTTTATATATTAATATATTCATTAAAAGAAAAATTCATTAAAAACGCTAAAATATTTAACCTTTTTTTGTCTTTTGTTTGACACCCCTCCCGTACCCACCCCACCGCACATTTGCAACATGCCTTCTGAAAATCCTGGGGAAAGTCCTGCCTTGGCACAAATACCAGATAGAAAACCAGATGCTGCTAATATTGGTGAACAGAAACTGCCCATGTCAGATTCCTCTGTCTCTTCTGTAGTAACAAATCCATTTGTGCTGGCAGGAAAACAAAAACTTCCCTTGTCTAAGGCCCAAAGAATAACAATGAAACTTGCAAACCACATAATAAAAGATATGCGCCCTTTCAGTCAAGTGGATAGTCAAGCTTTCAGGGAACTGATCTTAGAGTGTGAACCTAGGTATAATTTTCCATCTAGAAACACTATAAAGGAAAATATAATTCCAAAGATCTATGAGGTTGTGGCTCAAGTGGTGAAGACGGATATCACTGGGAATGCCACTGCATTTACAAGACTCCTGGACCAGTAGGCAACAAGGTCATATGTCACAGTTACAGCTCACTACATCCCAGAAAACTTTGAAATGTGCTCAAACATACTACAGACACGTGAACTAGATGTGTCTCACACAGGAGAGAATATTGGGGAAGTACTTCGTTGTGCTGCTATAGAGTGGGGTTGTCATGTTCAGGGCATTACTACTGACAATGCAAGTAATATGAAAATTGCTGCAAAATCCGCTGGCATAGCTGTTCATCTTGGTTGCTTTGCACACACTCTGAATTTAGCATCAAACAAAGCAGTTGAAGTTAAGAGTGTTCATCAACTTCTTGGAAAAATAAGAGTCCTTGTAACATTTTTCCACAAAAGTACTACAGCAGCAGCAATTCTGAGGGAAAAACAAGAACTAAAAGTCCCAGAACATAAGCTTGTAATTGATGTAAAAACAAGATGGAACAGTAGCTACATTATGGTAGAGAGGTTCTTAGAACAGCAAGTTTCAGTTATGGCTGCTATGATGGATGACAAAGTGAAGAAAATCCACAGTTCCAAGTCAAAGACATGTGTTGATTTACTTTCGCCAGAAGAGGTACAGAAGCTGGAAGCATTTCTTAAGATCATGGCACCAATGTACCATGCAACTCTCGCCATGTCCGAGGATCAGCAGCCAATTATTAAATGCAAGTTGTCGGTCAAAAATACATGTATCTCACCACACAGGCTAAATGTGTTGCAGTTATTCAGTGTTTTCTGGGGAAAATATGACTTTGATGTCCATCCTTTCATTTTTCATTAGGTACTACTTCAGCACCCTACGACCCGGAAGCACATTGATAGTGGTGTGACACCTATATAAAACCCAAATTTGAAATATACATGAAAATTATGCCCAAAATAACTTATTATATTTGCAACAAAATAAAACCCTGATCAGATTTCTCAGTCAAGTCTAAGGTCACCTTCAACTGTTATAGAGAGTGGCAGATTGTACACTGTATTTGGTCATTTTAAATGCATTCTAATCATGCAGGGGTATACTTTCAAAATCAGTCATATTTTAATTAATAACCAATGGATTTTGATGAAATAAAGTGCACTCTGTTTCAAACATCATATTTTATCATTTAAACCCCATTATTGGTCACCTGATTGAAGCGAAATACCGCAAAAATTAGAAAAGCAGAGAAAATGGATTTTTTAGGGCTAAAATAAGAACAAGAGGCCCATGATGGCCCTAAATCGCTCACCTGAGATAAATAGGTTGACCCAAGGAACATCTGTTCCAATTTATTTTAAAATCTGGCCAGTAGTTTTGAAGAAGATGATTTTTAAAGTTTTCATATTTTTTTTCTTTTTGTAGCCATGGCAACCACAGTTCTATATGGATCAAGTTTATTTTAGGAACTTTTGTAAAGGTTGACCCAAGGATCATTCCTGTCAAGTTTAATCAAATTCTGTCCAGTGGTTTCAGAGGAAATGTTGATTAAAGTTTTCCCTATATACATATTAGGCAAATAAGCCCCGCCCCTGGCGGCCATGTTTTTTACGGATCGGAATTTTTTTTAGCAACTTTGGTAGAGGTTGACCCAAGGAACATCTGTACCAATTTATTTTAAAATCTGGCCAGTAGTTTTGAAGAAGATTATTTTTAAAGTTTTCATTTTTTTTCTTTTTGTTGCCATGGCAACCAGAGTTCTACATGGATCAACTTTATTTTAGCAACTTTTGTGAAGGTTGACCCAAGGATCATCCCTGCCAAGTTTAATCAAATTCTGTCTAGTGGTTTCAGAGGAGATGTTGTTTAAAGGTTTCTCTATATACATATAAGGCAAATAAGCCCCGCCCCTGGCCGCCATGTTTTTTTACGGATCGAAATAATTTTAGCAACTTTGGTAGAGGTTGACCCAAGGAACATCTGTACCAATTTATTTTAAAATCTGGCCAGTAGTTTTGAAGAAGATGATTTTTAAAGTTTTCATTTTTTTTTCTTTTTGTTGCCATGGCAACCAGAGTTCTACATGGATCAACTTTATTTTAGCAACTTTTGTGAAGGTTGACCCAAGGATCATCCCTGCCAAGTTTAATCAAATTCTGTCTAGTGGTTTCAGAGGAGATGTTGTTTAAAGGTTTCTCTATATACATATAAGGCAAATAAGCCCCGCCCCTGGCGGCCATGTTTTTTTACGGATCAGAATAATTTTAGCAACTTTGGTAGAGGTTGACCCAAGGAACATCTGTACCAATTTATTTTAAAATCTGGCCTGTAGTTTTGAAGAAGATGATTTTTAAAGTTTTCATATTTTTTTTCTCTTTGTTGCCATGGCAACCAGAGTTCTACATGGATCAACTTTATTTTAGCAACTTTTGTGAAGGTTGACCCAAGGATCATCCCTGCCAAGTTTAATCAAATTCTGTCTAGTGGTTTCAGAGGAGATGTTGTTTAAAGGTTTCTCTATATACATATAAGGCAAATAAGCCCCGCCCTTGGCGGCCATGTTTTTTTACGGATCGGAATAATTTTAACAACTTTGGTAGAGGTTGACCCAAGGAACATCTGTACCAAAGTATTTTGAAATCTGGCCAGTAGTTTTGAAGGAGATGATTTTTAAAGTTTTCATTTTTTTTTCCTTTTTGTTGCCATGGCAACCAGAGTTCTACATGGATCAACTTTATTTTAGCAACTTTTGTGAAGGTTGACCCAAGGATCATCCCTGCCAAGTTTAATCAAATTCTGTCCAGTGGTTTCAGAGGAGATGTTGTTTAAAGGTTTCTCTATATACATATAAGGCAAATAAGCCCCGCCCCTGGCGGCCATGTTTTTTTACGGATCGGAATAATTTTAGCAACTTTGGTAGAGGTTGACCCAAGGAACATATGTACCAAATTATTTTGAAATCTGGCCAGTAGTTTTGAAGGAGATGATTTTTAAAGTTTTCAAATTATTTTTCTTTTTGTTGCCATGGCAACCAGAGTTCTTCATAGATCAACTTTATTTTAGCAACTTTTGTAGAGCCTCACCCAAGGAACATTCCTGCCAAGTTTCATTAAATTCTGTCCAGCGGTTTCAGAGGAGATGTCGTTTCAAGCAAATTGTTGACGACGGACGACGCACGACGGACGACGCACGACGACGGACGCCGGACGAAGGGCGATCACAAAAGCTCACCTTGAGCACTTTGTGCTCAGGTGAGCTAAAAAAAAATACAATTTCTTTTTTCTAATTTTTTTTTTTATTTGAAAGTGGGCCAAAATCAATCCCAGACATGTTACTGCAGCAGGACATAGACAGGGGTTACCTAGGTAGCTGTACTTAATCAACATCAAAGGACCTGTGTATAGGTCTAGGTGCACGTCTAGCCGGGGCTGGGGAGGATGTCTCCCCTACCCCTGAAAGGGCCCCCCAGGGGTCAGCTACTGGTTGGGCAGCATTAAATCAGTAGGTGTGGCTACTGTCTGGACCTTGACCTTATACGGGGGGTGGTACTGAGTTAACCCAAATCATATCTGAATGCACCAGAGAAGACTGACTGCCAATTTCTACAAATATGGTCCTAGGCGAGAGGAAACGCAAAGCTGCTGGGATTTTCTTCCAGAAGAACAACCAACTGAGCCCATTTAAGAAGAAATTACCTTCTGAGGCAGGATCTGAAGAAGACGCATACAGCACAGCATCTACAGGCCACCACCCAGACGATGAAGAAGACCACCATCCATACAGGCCACGACGTAATCTGCAAATGGAAGATAACTTCATTTCAGGAAACCGCGTCATACACCTTCCGCGGCTCCTCTCCATGATGAATGCAGTTTACAGCGACCATGAAGACACAGGCTGCAGACAACTAGAAGTGGACCTGTACCAGGAGCAGAAGTATGGACTGGGACTGGGAAGTAAGTTCATTTTCAAGTGCAAATCTTGCACTTACATTTCAAAGAGAATGAAAATCTATGACGAGATATCAGGGACAAAGATGGCCGTCATCAACACTTCCTTGGCGTCAGCCATAATGGACACTCCTATGGGCATCTCTCGGGCTGAGCAGCTGTTTACCCAGATGGACTTACCGTTCCCAGCTACAAGTCATCTTCAACGTCTAACATCAACTGTCAGCAGTGAGGTCGTCAAAATAAATAAAGAAGACATGTCCGAGAAGCGGCGCCTTGTGGAAGGCCATGCACTTGCAACCGGTGCCAGAGACCCGAAACAGCTCGACCTCTCCATTGACGCCCGGTACAACAGTTCTCGGATGACGTCATCATACAAACCTGGGCAGAGCGCTTCCCAGGCCTACACAGTAGCTGTAGAGAACCACACTAACAAGAAGTACATCGGGGGCCTGGCTGTGGAAACAAGCTCTGCTGGACTGGTGCCGTGCCAAGGAATAAAGGTTTGACCGTCACCTGCCCTGGTGGACATGCCGGATGCACAGCCAACCTAGCCTACTTCACCCCCCACTCAGGAGAATGGCCTATGAGCTTGCTGACGACCTGTCCATGGAAGGGTCGTTGTCCGAACCCTGACGACTGACGGCGAAAATCTTACCTTGGGATGCAGGACTTCTACCAGAAGCTAGACGCAGCCTGGGAAGTTTCAAGGCAGGCAGATCCAAATCATCTGGCGGTGACGCAAGAGAGAAAAATGAGATCTGCAGAATTTAGCAAAGGAATGTTCCCGCAGACCACTAAACTTGGGCGAAAGAAGGCACAGGCAGCTCTGTCACGTGACGTCAAGGCCATATGCAATGCTGTTATAGAAGAGATGGCAAAATTGGGAGGCGGAGATATTACGAAATTTATATCGCGCTTACCTGACATCCAGCGGGCCACCACTGAATGCTATGCCGGGAACTGCAGCTTGTCATCAATCAGCCCTGGTCTGCTCCGGTGAAGGTCACAACTCCTGGCGGTACAAGTCCATGATCCTGGGCCCAAATGACATCACGCACCTGAAGATGAACGAAAATGACAAGTCACTGCTTGCTGTGATACTAAAAATGAGATTGAGTGAAGAGGCGGTCTACAAGGTGTCATCTAGAACATCAACACAGAAGTGTGAGACCTTCAACCGAGCAACTTTAGCCACCATGCCGAAGCAGGGTTCGAAATTAGGCACGCATACTCGCTAATAGCTTGTAGATCTGCCGAATAGCGAGTGGAAATAAAAGCCACTCGCATATTTGAGCGAGTGAATAAGAAAAGAAGCTAAATCATTTACAATCTACTTTTCAATTAACTGTCACATTGTATGTTCCAAATGAAATTTGAAACGGAAAAAAAAAAAAAAAAAAAAAATGAAAAGCGGCCGAAATAACAGTCATATTGTCTGGGCATCTCTGTCGTAAACAAATTCGGACTTCTCGGGCATATACGTCAATGTATAATATTACGTTTCGCGGAACACATGGCTACGATTGGCTGCTTAATTTAGTCTTCGTTTCTGATTCGTTGTTTAAAATAGACCAGTAGAAATCCCATTACCGTCATGCTTTACTGTAGCACGTGAATATTAACAAGGTAAAAAAAAATGTCGCAAAAGTCCATTACAAATTTTTTCAAACGGCCGGCGGATAAATCCAATGAAAGTGACGGTGCCAGTACATCAAAAATATCAAATTAGGGGAGAGCTCTGAAAAGGCAGTGACTGCAAGCCTGAAAACGGTCAAGAAATGGCAGAAGGAACTAAATGTTGACCTGGAAATCGTTCTGTCCAGCGTTTCATCCACTCAAATGAGTTGTAAAACACGTAAAATGTTTGCACCAGCTGACAGTGCATCTAAGGTATACATAATTTCATTTAGATCGATTATCTAGCTTTTTCCCAGAATGGAAAGATCATATGTATCTATAAATATGGTCTTGCCCCTTTCTATCTATTCGGTTTAGCTTGTAAAATCCAATCTTTCATATGGTCTGTGGAGTGGGTGGGGGAAGCAATGAAAACTGCCTGGGCTAGGGAGGAGTATCGCCAAATTTTTTTTCGGTATAGGTACTGAAGAGGCCAGTTAGGGGTTTGCTGCTTTTTTATGACTGCCATGTTTAAGGAAGGCTATTTAAAATTACATGGCCCTTGAAATTATAAATTTAAATTGGTAGGCCATTTGTATTCTAGAAACTAAGCGACTGTTATCATTTTATGACAACACCATTTCGTACCACTGTTAGTATGATGATAGTATTTCCATATTATCTTCTTTATTACTTCATGGTCCCTGAAAACTATGGTTTTAAAACTTGTGGCTCAATCAAATGCATTAAAACTGACTCGAGATGTAACCTTGGTGTGGATATGATGGACACTCTAATGAGGATTTCTGTTGCCAACATCAGATTCAAAGACTTTGATCCTAGACCAGCAGTCAGGAGATGGTGGCTCAACGGTCAGCGAAAGAAGAGGCCAAACACGGCCCAAGAAATTGAATGTTAATTATGAGCTATTAAAACTGTTTCATAAATTTTAGCTAGTCATTTTTCATTTTAGCTAGTGAATAAAAATTGTACAAGCTAATTTTTGCTAGTGGTAAATATCGCTAAAATCGAACCCTGCCGAAGTCCCAGAACTACCCCAGGTCATTTGAGACTCGGCTAGCTCTTCAAACCCTGAGAGCGAACAACTCAGTTTACTAAGCAGTGAGGGTGAAGGTGGGTCGCCTCACAAGGACTATCTGCAGCTTCAAGAAAGCGCCTTCTTCACATATCAAGGAAGGCAAGCTACCACAAGTCGTACAAGACAACGAGAAGGTATAAGGCAAAGCGAAGAGCTCAAAGGGCCCAGATGGAGTTCGAACACCGGCGGACTCCAGAAACCCACCACCAGGAGGAGCCTGATTATGTAAAGGGACTGCTTGACAGCAATCTGCACTACTACGCCTCAACTTCTGCAACAAACCAGTAGCAGCAGCCTGTCCTAGAGAACAGAGCACAGCAGAAAAAAAAACAAAGAAAAAAAAACTATGTCTGGTGCATAGCAGCACCACTGAAGAGGTCTGATGCTGACCTAAACAGTGCTAAATAAACGAAAAATATAAACTCGTGTATCAATATCTGTTTGGAAAATTCAGGGTGGGGGGGAGGAGAGAGAGAGACAGGGTTCAAAATCAAAATTAAAGATAATTAAAGAAGATATTTATACGTGAGTATCAACACCCAAGTAACCAACATATAACCCCTACTTCATTTTTAAACAATTACCCTCTAAAATCACTCCCAGCCGAGGTGCACAAGGCACTCAGGCTCACGCCCACCACTCCCGTTTATGTGACCTGAACACACACCCAGCTCAAAACAACGCTTTCTGTTGTTATTCGTGTAATTTTCCTCCAAGTTAAGATGCAGAGCATTAACACAAAGTTTGTTATTGCATAACTGACTGATAACGTTGTTTAATTAGGGTCCATCTGCCTGTTCGGCTTTGTGGGCGGACCCCGGAGTGTGACCCCTCACCCCTATAAAATACAATTTTGTGGCCTGAAGTGGGTCAGATTTTGAATTAAATCTGTAATTCACAGATTTTATATTTTTCCTAAAGTCAAATTTTTGTTGTCCGAAAAGGTTGGTAATTAACTAGCTAATTTGAGCTGGAGGTGTTAATTACCCTGGAATGAATGTGGAAGGGTTTGCTTGTTGCTCATGTGGCCTGTAATGTTGGTCGGCATGTGGGTTGGAGGTGTACTGTGCCTTCCTTCTTTTTCTGTCTCGCCGGGAAGAAACCGCGCACTTGAGGTGCCACGATGATTCCCCTTGAGACCGTTGTACCGTCTCATCAGTGCCGACCAAATTAGACTTTGAAGCATGAGTATGCTTGAGATGTTCGAAGAGGAGAAGGATTTTTAAGGCCCGCAAACAAATGGCCTTTTCATCTTTTTACTGCTACAACAACGGCCCCTTATTAGGGTAATTTTGAATTTTAATAGCCAATTTCGGCTAGCAAGGATATTTTCAACCTTGTATAATAATTTGAGCCAAATATATAAAAAATTAAAAGTTAAAAGAAGGAGTGGATCTTATTTGTTTTTGATTATGGAAAAAAGCCAAAAATGGTATATAAATTAGTTTATGATGTCTATTTGCCAAAAGAGGGTTTTTTTTGCCAAAGAAAAAGAAAGAAAAAGATTACAAAAAAAAGGAAACAAGAGGCCCATGATGGCCCTAAATCGCTCACCTGAGATAAATAGGTTGACCCAAGGAACATCTGTACCAATTTATTTTAAAATCTGGCCAGCAGTTTTGAAGAAGATGATTTTTAAAGTTTTCATATTTTTTTTCTTTTTGTTGCCATGGCAACCAGAGTTCTACATGGATCAAGTTTATTTTAGCAGCTTTTGTGAAGGTTGACCCAAGGATCATCCCTGCCAAGTTTAATCTAAATCTGTCCAGTGGTTTCAGAGGAGATGTTGTTTAAAGGTTTCTCTATATACATATAAGGCAAATAAGCCCCGCCCCTGGCGGCCATGTTTTTTTACAGATCGGAATAATTTTAGCAACTTTGGTAGAGGTTGACCCAAGGAACATCTGTACCAATTTATTTTAAAATCTGGCCAGTAGTTTTGAAGAAGATGATTTTTAAAGTTTTCATTTTTTTCCCCTTTTTGTTGCCATGGCAACCAGAGTTCTACATGGATCAAGTTTATTTTAGCAACTTTTGTGAAGGTTGACCCAAGGATCATCCCTGCCAAGTTTAATCAAATTCTGTCCAGTGGTTTCAGAGGAGATGTTGTTTAAAGGTTTCTCTATATACATATAAGGCAAATAAGCCCCGCCCCTGGCGGCCATGTTTTTTTACGGATCCAAATAATTTGAACAATCTTGGTAGACACTTACCAAAGGAACATCTGTGCCAAAACATTTTGAAATTCAGTTGGTTGTTTTGGAGAAGAAGACATTTTAAGTTTTTTCTTTCCGTTGCCATGGCAACCAGAATTCCAAATGGAATTCAATTCTTTGAACAACTTTGAAAGGGGACCACCCAAGGAACATCCCTGTAAAGTTTTATCAAAATTGACCAAGCGGTTAAGGAGGAGATGTCGTTTGAAGCAAAATGTTGACGGACGACGGACGGACGGACGACGGACGGACGGACGACGGACGAAGACCGGTCACAATAGCTCACCTTGAGCCTCTGGCTCAGGTGAGCTAAAAAAATAGATAAGATTTATGTAGATCTTGCCAGAAGCCCTTTCTATTTGGTTTGAGAGATCGGGTGTGTTATATAATAAATGGTATTTACGGATTTACTGAAAAAGTTTTTTATGTAATTTTTCCTTTTTTCCTTTGAGGTATGAGAGGAGATATTAGCATGTCTCTAGTTGAACTAGAGCTCATAATAGTGTGTGTGGTAAGGTATATCTCATCCTTGTAATGAGATATGGTGAGTGTCCCTGTTGTAGGGCTCATATGGGGTTTTTGGCAAGGGAGGGGATAGGCCTTTTATTTGGGATGTCCCTTTTATCAAGGGCTCATATGGGTCTGTCCTCCTTTGAGGCTCATACTTGGGTGAGGCGTATTACCATGTGTATTCTCCTCCCATACCTCAATAGAGTTATTATACAATTAGAGAATTGTTGTATTTTATTTTCCCGGTCTCCTAATTACTTATCTGCTTACTACTCTTATGTGTTTAAATTATTATTTTCTTACGTTTTTGTACTTATCTACCATGCTATATCATTTTTTATCTATATCTCCCGGGTTTTTAGGCTTCGGGTTTTAGCTATTGACTACTTAGCTATGTTACTACAGTGTTATCTACATTATTTTCTATCTATTTTCTAGTCATCTAGGTATTAATGTATTGTCCCCCCCTTTTTTTTCCTGTTGAACTAATGATTTTCTCCCTAATTGCTTCATCTGGTAACGGGTGCTAATTAGTGATCCTCCTTTTCCTTGTTTGTAAGTTTCATGATGGTATTTTGATTACTGATTAGTATTCGTATATTGTTTGCGTGTTTTTCGGCTTTGATGGCACTTATTGATTACTGAGACTTTTTACTCTGAGTGCTGGTCAGCAGCTGTCATGAGTTTCATGGCTTGTGTTTTGGTGTTTTGAGCTGATTACGAAGTATATTTAAGTGGGAACCGTACTTCTACCTAGCACTTGTCTTTTCAGTCATGGAGAGAGCATTATCATACAACCTTCGGCATAACACTCAGCTCCCTGTGGATGAAGAGGGGTACGCCCGCCTGGAGGACTTACAGCTTTTACCCCGCCTTCGTGCTTTGACGTTTCTACGCCTGAGACAGATAGTTTCCCTTGATTCCAAGGGGAGGTTCGAGTTGGTTGTAATGCACGGACAGGTGTTTGTCCGTGCATGCCAGGGACATTCGTCCGCTATGGGTGTGGTGCCCTCTTTGGGTACCTGTTCGATGCGATTCGGGTATCATGGTACCCGTTTTTCATCATGGCAGGTTATCTGCCGGGAGGGTCTCCTCCCGATGGGGCGGCATCACATACATATGGCCTCTACCCCCTCCTCTCGATCCGGCCTTAGGGCGGGGTCGGAGGTGATTATACAAGTTGACTTGAGTTCATTGCGAACTCTTGGTACATTTGTGGGGTTGTCCTCAAACAGCGTGATTCTAGTATCCGACCCCATCTGTCCCTGTCACTTTTTTTGTGCCGGAGACAGGTCGGGCCGGGCCCTAGAATTTCGCTGCCAGAGGCACTAGCGAATGCTAGGGAGGTTTTTATGTAAGCCCTTTTAAGGGCTACCTTAACAGAGAGGGTAATACCTTAATCAATTGTCAAACTCATATTTGGTAAGTATTTTTTTTTTTTTTTTTTTTTTTTTTTCCTTAACTTATTTATTTTTTTTTTTTTTTTTTATTATTATTATTTGTTTATTTGTGTATTGTTCTTTATGTGTGGGCTTAGTTGCGGTAGTGCCTTTATTCTTAAATAATTGTCCAAAGTTGTGGTTATAAGTGTTTGATATCAAAGTCGGTCAGAGTAGGTGATTTCTTTTGATGCTTTGTTCTGTGTGACAGTTTCATGGTTAATTATTTACACAGTTTTTCTTTGAGAACTTAATTGCTGCTCATAATTAACACCAATGTGTTTCGATGCTATTTAAGTTTCATTGCCCCTGTATAGGTTTGTCATTTTATCAAAATGGCTTCTATTGCTTTCTTTGGCGATAGTTTTGTGAGGCGGTTGGGAGAATCCTATCTTCATGTTCATGATTTTTATATAGGGTCATCGGAGGTTTCGTTCGTGGGCAAGGGTGGACTCCGGGTTCGGAGTATTCCCGACGCCATGTATTCGAGTTTGATGGCCTGTACTCCTGATATAGTAGTAGTCATTTTAGGAGGAAACGATATTTCCATGTCGTGTTCCTGGAGGGAGATTCTTGAGGGTCTCCTTAGTTTTGTTAACTGGTGTCAGACCAAGGGGATTTCTCGGGTCTATGTGACCGAGATTCCATGCAGGTTTAATGTTAGTAGATCTCCAGGGCTGACATTGCAAAAGTATAATAAGATAAGGTGGAAAGTTAATCATGGATTGATGGAAGCCCTTGTTATTGCATAAGTGACTGGCTTGCATCTTATTAAACTGTATTGGATGTGTCGGCGTTCCACATATGCCAAGGAAATGTCGGCGTTCCTAATTGATAAAATACACTGCAGACGATATGTCGGCGTTCCATGTACTCTATTTGTGCTTTCTGTCCTATTGGGTTTGTTATGTTTTTAGCTCACCTGAGCACAACGTGCTCATGGTGAGCTTTTGTGATCGCCTTTTGTCCGTCGTCCGTCGTCCGTGCACGGTGCGTCCGTCCGTCGTCAACAATTTGCTTTAAACATCTCCTCATGAACCGCTGAAGGGATTTCGACCAAACTTCACAGGAATCATCCTTATGATGCCCTCTATCAAAGTTGTACAAATTATTCAGATTGGTTAAAAAAGTAGGTCACAGGAGCTAAAAAAAGATTTTAAAAATGCAAACTTTGAAAATCTTCTTCTGCAAAACTGAAAAGCCTAGAGCTTAGATATTTAGTATGTAGCATCATCTTATGGGCCATTACCAAGATTGTACAAATCATAGCCCTACGGTGATAAATGCCCCCGCACCAGGGGTCACTTGTTTTACATAGAGTTATATAGGAAAATCTTTAAAAATCTTTTCCTATGAATCCATAAGGCTTAGAGATTAGATATTTGGTATGTAGCATCATCTAATGGTTCATTACCAAGATTGTTCAAATCATAGCCCTACGGTGATAAATGCCCCCGCACCAGGGGTCACTTGTTCTACATAGAGTTATATAGGAAAAATCTTTAAAAATCTTCTTCTATGAATCCATAAGGCTTAGAGATTAGATATTTGGTATGTAGCATCATCTAATGGTTCATTACCAAGATTGTTCAAATCATAGCCCTAGGTGATAAATGCCCCCGCACCAGGGGTCACTTGTTTTACAAAGAGTTATATAGGAAAATCTTTAAAAATCTTCTTCTATGAATCCATAAGGCCTAGAGCTTAGATATTTGGTATGTAGCATCATCTTATGGTTCATTACCAAGATTGTTCAAATCATAGCCCTATGGTGATAAATGCCCCCGCACCAGGGGTCACTTGTTTTACATAGATTTATATTGGAAAAACTTTAAAAATCTTCTTCTATGAATCCATAAGGCCTAGAGCTTAGATATTTGGTATGTAGCATCATCTTATGGTTCATTACCAAGATTGTTCAAATCATAGCCCTATAGTGATAAATGCCCCCGCACCAGGGGTCACTTGTTTTACATAGAGTTATATAGGAAAAACTTTAAAAATCTTCTTCTATGAATCCATAAGGCCTAGAGATTAGATATTTGGTATGTAGCATCATCTTATGGTTCATTACCAAGATTGTTCAAATCATAGCCAAACGGTGATAAATGCCCCCGCAATAGGGGTCACTTGTTTTACATAGAGTTATATAGGAAAATCTTTAAAAAAAATCTTCTTCTATGAATCCATAAGGCTTAGAGATTAGATATTTGGTATGTAGCATCATCTAATGGTTCATTACCAAGATTGTTCAAATCATGACCCTATGGTGATAAATGCCCCCGCACCAGGGGTCACTTGTTTAACATAGAGTTATATAGGAAAGTCTTTAAAAATCTTCTTCTATGAATCCATAAGGCCTAGAGATTAGATATTTGGTATGTAGCATCATCTTATGGTTCATTACCAAGATTGTTCAAATCATGACCTTATGGTGATAAATGCCCCCGCACCAGGGGTCACTTGTTTTACATAGAGTTATATAGGAAAATCTTTAAAAAAAATCTTCTTCTATGAATCCATAAGGCCTATAGCTTAGATTTTTGGTATGTAGTATCATCTAATTGTTCATTATCAAGATTTTCAAAATGGTGGCCCTTTGGAGATAAATTACCCCACACTAAGTCTTCTCCTCTGAAACCATAAGGCCCAGTGCTTATATATTTGGTGTGTAGTATTGTCAGGGCTAAAATGTTTAAGATTGAGTTATATCAGAATTCTTGTCTGTTTAAAAACCTTGTAATCAGTTGTAGCAATGGTACTCAGGTGAGCATTTCAGGGCCATCATGGCCCTCTTGTTTCTTATTCTTTTTTTGCCTTTTTGGGGGGAGGAATAACTTATATATCGCAAAAACAGATAGGTTTAAACATTAAGTAAGTATACATGTTTGAATTCAGAAGACCTTTCTAACGGTACCTGGGTTTTTAAAATCGGACATCATAGTTGCATGAAAGTAAGAATTTCTGGAGAAAAAAAGACAACAGTTTTCCTTGTGCTTCTGCAGTTGATCCCACATATTATTCTAAATGTTATTTTCTGTTACATTAAAGGTAAAATGTGATACAGTAATTTATTTTAATGCTCTGTGCCCCTTTCAATTGGACAAGAAACTTCGATGAAGATATGAGAAATGAATATCTCGTAGAAAAGGAATCTTGTATACCTTTTTAGCATGTTAAGAGGACTAGTGATACTTCATTCCCTTGCAGAACACGAAGATCGAGTATTATTGTAGTTATCTTAAAGATGGTTCTGGAAAAATTAGCATTATAACTGAAAACAAAGTCACATATTCCCCTTTGAAAACAATGACTTTAAAATTTAAATTATGTTATATGACATCATAGATTTCCTCTGCTATTTATTTATGTTTGCACTCTACAGCTGTCAATTCCGGACGGATTTTCTTCAATTTTTGAAGATGGTGTATGTCAGAAAAGTAAATAAGTATGATCAGGTTTGACATGGTTTGCAGTGCAGAAAGCCCTTTCTTTTGTTCAGAACAAAAGGAGTCTAGTTTTAATTACATTCTTTTCCCGCACTGTGCGTATAGAAGAGTGTGTTATCAATCGTTGTCGCATAGGACATACTCGTTTGCACGCGTTCTCTAAAAGAATTGGGATTTATGCAGAACAAAAAGTCAAATAATAAATTTCGTCGAAACTGCATATTTAATATTTAAATACTCAAGAACAATTTCAAGGTAAAAAAATTAACAGGAAACAATAGCTCAAAAAAAGTTAAAAAAAATAATTTTTTTGGCAGGTATGTTTAACAAGTAAGATATCAATTTTGTTTCAATGAAACAAATACAAATTAGTTATATTATTTAATATAGACTATAGTTTAATGCATACCAACTTAAATAGTGTCATATTCGATATTTGTCCCAAAAAAATATTGTCACAAAATGTGAATGTTAATAACAATTGATAAAAAAATGTCTTTGTGCCAGTATCATTTACTTATACTTTCTATGGAGACATTATAATTCTTTACAGTTGTTCAAACAGAGTTTTATATTACAGGTTATACCATTACTGCAAATTGCCGCCGATGAAATTGTGGCCTTACTTAAATACAAAACCGATGCATTGCATTTATAACACACAGGGCTGTGTATTGAACATTACAAGAAAAATAAGAATAATTCAACTGACAAATTAAAAAGAAATTATGAGTTTTTAAGAGTTTACACTTAAAAGATAATGGTTATGTAGGAACACGACGAACACACAATGTGCACATGCAAAAAAGCATTTTTGTCAATTAGCGTTCCTTTGCCAACATGAAAAATAGCGGTGTAGTAACGGTTGATAGGAACTAGAAACAATAATATTGTAAAAAATAGAACAGTTGCTCACAACAACATATTTACAAGCGAGTGTATTGAATTAACACTGTCATGAAATATATGTTTATGCCGATGAAAGTTATAAGTTCATATGCAAACTCTTACCAACGACAAGTTATGAAGACATGTTATTTTATATATATTAGATACTCCAAATTTAAACTGCTCAATTCATTATAAACTATACACTGGATTTATTTCAAGGTGATACCGGTATACCCATACCGCATTGACTGGCGCGTGTATGCCGCAATTGAAGTATGATACCGGTATACCCATACCGCATTGACTGGCGCGTGTATGCCGCAATTGAAGTATGAAGAAAGAAATTAAAGATCAAGTTTAGGCTTCTGTTCAAATCACCATCATCAGCATGAAATAATTTTATATTATGAAAAATAAAATGATTGGTAATTCATAATCAATAAAATTTAGAACTGTTAATTGTGTGTGTGGTATTGACACGTGCCATTAAGGGCCTTCTTCACACCTTTTCAACTGGGAAGGGCGGTGAAACTGGCCACTTACCCCTCTTTATAAACATATAAGAATGCAGCATATAACCTATTTGGATTACAATCCAGCATTCTTGCTGCTCACCACGACCAACCCGCCGACAGTCTATCAGTGCCTTCGGCGCTTTGATTCTGAAGCCCACTGAAAGAAGTCAGATGCGTTATGAATCATGACTTTACCAGTGTTAATTGCAGTATCGGCCATGCGTTTAACCAAACCCCCTTAACCCATCACACGGACCCTTTCCATGTCCGGATTCAAAATAATTCCATACATCGGAACATCCAAACAACGAATCATGGTTAGCGACTACATCAAAATAAGTTTATTCCTATATTGGAAAGTGGGACTATCGGTTCAGTAATGTCACACACGTACAGATGGAACAACTTTTTTCACTTCATCTATGATCGTATCAAGGAAGGTACAAACAGTAGTTGCATTGTGTGCCAGTGTGTCTAATACAATGATTGAAATACTATCGCAGCGACGGTAAACTCCAATACAACAACAACAATGACCATGCTTTTGTGCTTCAGCTCTTCTCGTGCTTGTCTTCAACTTTTAGACGCTTCCATTGTGGAAGAGTAACTTTACTATCAAGAACATTTCCTATTGTTACAAGGTCTAATTCAGTTTTTGGAAATGTTTCAGGATTTGCTGACACCAGAATACCTTCTTTTCTCTTACATTTTGCTGTGAGTGCCATATTCTGGTGTTTTGTACACAAACAGCTACTTCGAGTTATGAATGCTGACAATTGGACGTACTTGCAATCTCGAGGCCTGGGTTACATTGGTTGTAACTGTGGATGGGGCTGACAGTCGTGAATCTGAAAAGCTTTTCGGGAGTGGTTGTCTGTCATTGGATCCAAATTTTGACCGAATCCCAAAAGCTTTCAAGCTTCTAAGCGTTGTGTTGCCCTTTTTAGCAGGTATGCATAAAAAGCATTTGATAACAAGCGCACCAGAAGCTACAAAAGCCAGAGGGATGACTGAAATGGAAAGGAGGTGAAGATGGTAAAAATAAATGTATATTATATTTATAGGTAGGTGCTGTGCTATAAGGGTTGGTGTGGTATGTTTTTTATAAAAAAAAATGTAAATGCAATGTAAATGCTAAAAGAGAAAATAGATGAGACATTAATATTATATTCAAAATAATTATAAAATATGTCTCAAATCATGCACAAAACAGTCTTACGTGATTAATTATATTTGTGTATGACAGTTTCATAACTTATCAAAAGATGAATCGAAAGTCAGTGTTGTTCCGGACACTGATCTTGTGTTTGAAACTGTCTGCAATGGTATCATATAACTTATCTGAATTAAGGCGCTTTCTTTGTTGAATTGAACTTTGTGATGAAATAAAAAAAAAAAACTTTTTGTTTAAAATACCGAGAAGAGGGTAAAACTAAAATACAATTAAAATAATATGTGGGTTCTATAAGGAGGCTTTGGTGGTAGTATTTATTTCACAATACAGTGTAATGTTTATATGTTTAAAACAAGAGGCCCATGATGGCCCTAAATCGCTCACCTGAGATAAAAAGGTTGACCCCAGGAACATCTGTACCAATTTATTTTAAAATCTGGCCACTAGTTTTGAAGAAGATGATTTTAAAGTTTTCATTTTTTTTCTTTTTGTTGCCATGGCAACCAGAGTTCTATATGGATCAAGTTTATTTTAGCAACTTTTGTGAAAGCTGACCCAAGGATCATCCCTGCCAAGTTTAATCAAATTCTGTCCAGTGGTTTCAGAGAAAATGTTGATTAAAGTTTTACCTATATACATATAAGGCAAATAAGCCCCTGGCGGCCATGTTTTTTACGGATCAGAAATCTTTTAGCAACTTTGGTAGAGGTTGACCCAAGGAACATCTGTACCAATTTATTTTAAAATCTGGCCAGTAGTTTTGAAGATGATTTTTAAAGTTTTCATTTTTTTTTCTCATTTTGTTGCCATGGCAACCAGAGTTCTACATGGATCAAGTTTATTTTAGCAACTTTTGTGGAGGTTGACCCAAGGATCATCCCTGCTAAGTTTAATCAAATTCTGTCCAGTGGTGTCAGAGGAGATGTTGTTTAAAGGTTTCTCTATATACATATAAGGCAAATAAGCCCCGCCCCTGGCGGCCATGTTTTTTTACGGATCGGAATAATTTTAGAAACTTTGGTAGAGGTTGACCCAAGGAACATCTGTACTAATTTATTTTAAAATCTGGCCAGAAGTTTTGAAGAAGATGATTTTTAAAGTTTTCATTTTTTTTAGCTCACCTGAGCACGTGTGCTCAGGATGAGCTTTTAGGATCGATGAATGTCCGTCCGTCCGTCCGTCCGTCCGTCGTCCGTCGTCCACAATTTGTTTGTTTGCACTCTAGCATCTTCATTTTATGAGCAATTATCTTCAAACTTTAGAACAATGTTTATAACCATAAAATCACGGCCAAGTTCGATTATAGCTGATATCGTACCATTAGGTCAGGAGTTATGCCCCTTTTAAAATTCAAAAAAGCCAGATTTCACATTGTTTGCACTCTAGCATCTTCATTTCATGAGCAATTATCTTCAAACTTTATATCAATGTTTATAACCAAAATATCACGGCCAAGTTCGATTATGGCTGATATCGTACCATTAGGTCAGGAGTTATGCCCCTTTTAAAATTCAAAAAAGCCAGATTTCACATTGTTTGCACTCTAGCATCTTCATTTCATTAGCAATTATCTTCAAACTTTATATCAATGTTTATAACCATAAAATCACGGACAAGCTCAATTATGGCTGATATCGTATCATTAGGTCAGGAGTTATGCCCCTTTTAAAATTCAAAAAAGCCAGATTTCACATTGTTTGCACTCTAGCATCTTCATTTCATTAGCAATTATCTTCAAATTTGATAACAATGTTTATAACCATAAAATCTCGGCCAAGTTCGATTATGGCTGATATCATTATGCCCCTTTTAAAATTCAAAAAAGCCAGATTTCACATTGTTTGCACTCTAGCATCTTCATTTCATTAGCAATTATCTTCAAACTTTATATCAATGTTTATAACCATAAAATCACGGCCAAGTTCGATATTGGCTGATATCGTACCATTAGGTCAGGAGTTATGCCCCTTTTAAAATTCAAAAAAGCCAGATTTCACATTGTTTGCACTCTAGCATCTTCATTTCATGAGCAATTATCTTCAAATTTGATAACAATGTTTATAACCATAAAATCTCGGCCAAGTTCGATTATGGCTGATATCATACCATTAGATCAGGAGTTATGCCCCTTTTAAAATTCAAAAAAGCCAGATTTCACATTGTTTGCACTCTAGCATCTTCATTTGATTTTTTTGGCCCAATCTTTATGAAACTTAGTCAGATTGTTTGTTTCCATAATATCTTGGACAAGTTTGAAATTGGGTCATGCGGGGTCAAAAAGTAGGTCACGAGGTCAAGTCTTATAAAAACCTTGTTAACATTCTAGAGGCCACATTTTTGGCCCAGTCTTTATGAAACTTGGTCAGAATGTTTGTCTCCATAAAATTTGGACAATTGAATTGGTCATGTGGGGTCAAAAAGTAGGTCAGAGGTCAAATCTAGAAAAACCTTGTTAACTAGAGGCCACATTTTTGGCCAAATCTTTATGAAACTTGGTCAGAATGTTTGTCTCCATAAAATCTTGTACAAATTCGAAATTGTGTCATGTGGGTAGGTCAAAAAGTAGGTCAATATGAAAAATCCAACATATGTTGCTCATTTATAATCAGGTGAGCGATTCAGGGCCATCATGGCCCTCTTGTTTCTTTTTGTTGCCATGGCAACCAGAGTTCTACATGGATCAAGTTTATTTTAGCAACTTTTGTGAAGGTTGACCCAAGGATCATCCCTGCCAAGTTTAATCAAATTCTGTCCAGTGGTTTCAGAGGAGATGTTGTTTAAAGGTTTCTCTATATACATATAAGGCAAATAAGCCCCGCCCCTGGCAGCCATGTTTTTTTTACGGATCGGAATAATTTTAGCAACTTTGGTAGAGGTTGACCCAAGGAACATCTGTACCAATTTATTTTAAAATCTGGCCAGTAGTTTTGAAGAAGATGATTTTTTAAGTTTTCATTTTTTTTTCTTTTTGTTGCCATGGCAACCAGAGTTCTACATGGATCAAGTTTATTTTAGCAATTTTTGTGAAGGTTGACCCAAGGATCATCCCTGCCAAATTAAATTAAATTCTGTCCAGTGGTTTCAGAGGAGATGTCGTTTAAAGAAAATTGTTGACGACGCACGACGACGCACGACGGGCGATCCTAATAGCTCACTTGAGCACAAAGTGCTCAGGTGAGCTAAAAAGGAAAGAACCATTTAAAGAACCATTAAAAGAAAAAAAGTCTCTGAATCACTTCTAAGTCTTGCAAGACAAATTAAAATTGGGTATGATAAACAGTTATTAAGATTAACATGATCAAGATTGAGAAATGGGATATATTTGTAATAACCTACAACCTATCAACTCATATTTTGTTAATATATTAAAGATATATTAAAGTAACTTTTTCTTCCCTCACTGAAATCTTCACTGAAATCTTATTAATACTACCATTCTACATTACTACCATTCTACATTTGTTTCAGGAAAAAACATGCAGAATCTTTGAAAGCATCGGTCTGTGGAATTGTGTCATCCAGAGGTGCGCTTGAAGAAACTATCTGCTAAATCTACATACAAGCCGCATAGAATTTTCTCAAAAGATCAAGTAGGTGAAGAGTTAAATCGATTTAAAGTGAAACTAAACAAACCCATTTACATAGGTATGACTGTACTAGATTTATCAAAAGTGAGCATGTATGATTTTTATTACAACCACATGAAAAAAAATGAATTACAATTGCCGACTCTTTCATGTTTAGCTGTGAATCAAAGGATGTGTTCCAAGATGTGCATGAATATTCACATTTGTTTGACACTTCAGATTTTTCCAAAACACATTTTCTTCATAGTAATGTAAATAAAAAAGTGATGGGTAAAATGAAGAGTGAAACCAATGAAAAGTGTATCTCAGAATATTGTGGTTTAAGATCTAAAATGTATGCATATAGTTGTGATAGAAAAGAAGATAAGAGAGCAAAAGGTATGGCAAAGTCAGTTGTGAATAAGGAATTAAGAATGCAACATTATTAAGATGCTTTATTTAATGAGTCACAGTTAACTTCACAAATGGGCTCATTTCGAAGCCATAACTATTAAATTTATCTAGAAAAAAAATAAAATCGGACTTTCATGTTTTAATGATAAAAGATACCTTCTAGACGATGGTGTAAATTCACTTGCATACGGACATATTAAAATAAAACAAAAGCTTATTTTATCTTTATCTTTCATGTACTGGAATTTCATTTCAAAATGTTGTATCAACACTTATGTCTCATGTTGAATGATCTGAAAAAAATTGTGTTGTTTTAATTTTATATTATTATAAAACCATTCCCAATATAGAATAAAAGTATGTTAAACTATATATATGTGTTGTTGTTGGTATGGTTTAATGTTATCATGACACTATTTCAGTTATGAAGCAGCATTCAATAAAAAAAACATAGAAGATGAAAAAAAAATCACGATTTGTAGAGGTATTCAGGAAAGAAATATCAACCTATCACAAGAAATTGTTTTTATATAATTAATAATTAATAAAGCTCTTACCGGGATGGCGACAAAAATCTCGTCATCCACCATAAATTGTTGTTGTTCATCATTAGCAATACTCAACTGTAACAATATAAAATATATATAGAGAGAGAGAGGGGGAGGAGAGAGAGAGGACTCCTGAGGTTGGACTAGTACTTTATCTTTAAAACTTCAAATTTACAATCAAAAGAAACTTACCACCTGATCCGCTTGCTGAGTTTAAGGTTGTTGTTTGGTCAACTTTGTTTGTGGTGGAGTCAGCTGTGGAAATGAAGGTTAATAACGTCTACAAAGATTTTTCATAAATAATTGAATATAAACAATGTAGAAAAAAAAGTATATTTCTTATAAATGGGAAATAACCTTATCAATTCATAGTCTGGACAAGTACTTCGTTTTAAAACTTTGAATTTAATCAAATCAAAAGAAACTTAGCACCTGATCCGCTTTCTGGGTTGAAGGTTGTTGTTGGGTCAACTCTGTGGTGGTGGTGGGGTCAATGGTGTCAGCCGCGGAATTGATTGTTGGGGCATGCCCAACGCTGTTATTGGTTGTGGTGAAGTCAGCTGCGTCTGAGGGTTTGCATCATACTACAACATTTAACATATTACAATGTGAAAATGAGTTCACATTAAACATAATAGTGAAATTAAAACAAGAGGGCCATGATGGCCCTGGATCGCTCACCTGAGTACCATTGCTACAACTGATTACAAGGTTTTTAAACAGACAAGAATTCTGATATAACTCAATCTTAAACATTTTAGCCCTGACAATACTACACACCAAATATATAAGCACTGGGCCTTATGGTTTCAGAGGAGAAGACTTAGTGCGGGGTCATTTATCTCCAAAGGGCCACCATTTTGAAAATCTTGATAATGAACCATTAGATGATGCTACATACCAAATATCTAAGCTCTAGGCCTAATGGATTCATAGAAGAAGATTTTTAAAGATTTTCCTATATAACTCTATGTTAAACAAGTGACCCCTGGTGCGGGGGCATTTATCACCATAGGGTCATGATTTGTACAATCTTGGTAATAAACCATAAGATGATGCTTCATACCAAATATCTAATCTCTAGGCCTTATGGATTCATAGAAGAAGATCTTTAAAGATTTTCCTATATAACTCTATGTAAAACAAGTGACCCCTGGTGCGGGGTCATTTATCACCATAGGGCTATGATTTGTACAATCATGGTAATGAACCATAAGATGATGCTTCATACCAAATATCTAATCTCTAGGCCTTATGGATTCATAGAAGAAGATTTTTAAAGTTTTTTCTATATAACTCTATGTAAAACAAGTGACCCATGGTGCGGGGTCATTTATCACCATAGGGTCATGATTTGTACAATCTTGGTAATGAACCATAAGATGATGCTTCATACCAAATATCTAATCTCTAGGCCTTATGGATTCATAGAAGAAGATTTTTAAACTTTTCCTATATAA
The DNA here is from genome assembly GCA_021229015.1 of Solen grandis. Lineage (NCBI taxonomy): Eukaryota > Metazoa > Mollusca > Bivalvia > Adapedonta > Solenidae > Solen > Solen grandis. Next base: position 15,329,884 of record CM037778.1, on the reverse strand, counting down.
CTCTATGTAAAACAAGTGACCCCTTGCGGGGCATTTATCACCGTAGGGCTATGATTTGTACAATCTTGGTAATGAACCATAAGATGATGCTACATACCAAATATCTAATCTCTAGGCCTTATGGATTCATAGAAGAAGATTTTTAAAGCTTTTCCTATATAACTCTATGTAAAACAAGTGACCCCATTGCGGGGCATTTATCACCTGGCATGATTTGACAATCTTGGTAATGAACCATAAGATGATGCTTCATACCAAATTAAGCTCTAGGCCTAATGGATTCATAGAAGAAGATTTTTAAAGTTTTTCCTATATAACTCTATGTAAAACAAGTGACCCATGGTGCGGGGTCATTTATCACCATAGGGTCATGATTTGTACAATCTTGGTAATGAACCATAAGATGATGCTTCATACCAAATATCTAATCTCTAGGCCTTATGGATTCATAGAAGAAGATTTTTAAACATTTTCCTATATAACTCTATGTAAAACAAGTGACCCCTGGTGCGGGGTCATTTATCACCGTAGGGCTATGATTTGTACAATCTTGGTAATGGCCCATAAGATGATGCTACATACCAAATATCTAAGCTCTAGGCCTTGCAGTTTTGCAGAAGAAGATTTTCAAAGTTTGCATTTTTAAAATCTATTTTTAGCTCCTGTGACCTACTTTTTTAACCAATCTGAATAATTTGTACAACTTTGATAGAGGGCATCATAAGGATGATTCCTGTGAAGTTTGGTCAAAATCCCTTCAGCGGTTCATGAGGAGATGTTGTTTAAAGCAAATTGTTGACGACGGACGCACGCACGCACGGACGACGGACAAAAGGCGATCACAATAGCTCACCATGAGCACGTTGTGCTCAGGTGAGCTAAAAAAAACAAAAAAACATTGAAACAATATAAGAATTAATTAACATTCAACGACAGGTGTAAATTAATCTTACTGCAAATAAAAAAGATATAAAAATAATACACACCCTTCCAAAGAACATCAATTCGTACTATTCTATGTGGTTATTGAGTAATTCTCGCAGTTCCTATGCCTCTGTAAAACTAAACGAAACCCGTTGACTGCGACCCACATCAAAACATCAATTCGTACTGTTCCATGTGGTTATTTAGTAACTCCCGCAGTTCCAAGGCCTCTGTAAATTTAAATGAAACCCGTTGACTGCGACCCACATCAAAACATCAATTCGTACTGTTCCATGTGGTTATTGAGTAACTCCCGCAGTTCCAAGACCTCTTTAAAACTAAACGAAACTCGTTGACTGCGACCCACATCAAACCGAATATTTGGCAAATTAAAAAACAATTCCTGTTATCATTTATATGAATGTAGGTTACCCCATGAAATGGGGTAAATGAAATCTTAAGTTTTCCAAATGTAGCACTAGCTTTCGAAACTTTGCCGTACTCATCTCCTTTTTCGTAAGAGCAAGACATTTGTTTTATTCCGATATCCACAGAAAAGATGAGAGAAACATGTGTTTAGTCATTTATAGTAGTCATTTTCTATACATTTTTAATTTTATTGGTTCATATAATAGTACGTTATGTAGGATATGTCTAGTATTAATTATAATTAATAATTTTATTCATAACAAACACTCAAAACACTCTTCCTCGGTGTTGATTGGATGTCAAAAGTTTCTTGTTTTTGCTGTATAGTGATTGGTTGGAAGTATAGCCGTGCAACGCATATTAGAGAGAGAGAGAGAAAACAATTGAATCCTTATCAAAGTTTAATCCCGTCATTAAAAATAAAATAACTTTGCTTAAACAACACATACATGTTATTGAGAGACCCGCAAATTACACTATTCCTACATGTAACTTTTTTGAGCGTGTAGATATCACAGCTGTTACACAAGAAACTAGAGGGCCAAGATGGCCTTGTGTTGCTTACCTGAGTATGATTGCTGTGTTAGGCATGATGACAAAAAATGTAGCATCTAAAGTATTTTTCTCACATTTGACTAAGTGACCTAGATTTTGATCCTACGTAAATTTGCACTCAACTGGGAATTCATGCAGACAACATTCTTATCAAGTTTAATGAAAACTGGGACAAAAATGTAGGCCTCTAGAGTATTCACAAGATTTTTCTAAAATTCTTTTTCACCCCATGTGGCCCAGTTTTGAATTCATCCGAGATTTGGTGTAAACATTCTGACCAAGTTACATTAAGGTTAGACTAAAACTGGCATCTAAAGTGTTCACAAGGTTTTTAAAAGATTTGACCTGGCAACCTAGTTTTTGACCCCACATGACCCGTTTCAAACTCAGATATCATGACGACAAACAACATGACGAAATTTTAGAAAGATTGGGCTAAAACTGTGGCCTCTAGAGTGTTCACAGTTTTTCTAAGATTTAACTTAGTGACCTAGTTTTTGAACCCAAATGATCAACCCAAATGATCTATTTTCGAACTCATCCATGATATCATGTCGACAAAGATCCTGACCAAATCTAAAATTGTGGCCTCTAGAGTGTTCACAAGGTTTTTCAAAGATTCACCTGGTGACTTAGTTTTGGACCACACGTGACCCATTTTCGAACTCATCCAAGATATGTAGAAAAACATCCTGACCAAATTTTATATGAAAATTGGGCTATTTCTGTGGCCTCTAAAGTGTTCACAAGGTTATTCTAAAATCTGACCTGGTGACCTAGTTTTTGACCCCACATGACTCAATTTCGAACTTATCCGAGATATCATAAAGACATGCGTCCTGACCAAGTTTCATGAAAATTAGGCCAAAACTGTGGCCTCTAGAGTGTTCACAAGCAATTGTTGACGACGGACAAAAGGCGACCACAAAAGCTCACCTGAGCACTTGTGTTCAGGTGAGCTAAAAATTCTGAAGGCTTGGGTCCTCAGGTGAGCTATTAAGGACTATCATAGCTCTTTAGTTTAAATTTGACTTTAAATGCTTATACTTTGTTGAACCCTTAACCTTATGAATATTATTCGTATGAGCAAACAGAAGGACCCGTCAGATGTGGATCAGTTCTGTTTTCTATTGGATCGAAACCGGTCTATAAATTTTATGAGGAAAAAAGTTAAACATACCCATTTTTTTATGTAGTTGATGGCAGAAGTGAAAAGATTAAGAAGGATGGCTAAGGTAAATATTAATCATTTTCCTTTTCAAAAAGTAGCATAATTCTTTTGAATGTTTATACAATACAGATAAATTACAAAGCTGTAATTTTGATTAAATTTTAGGTACTAATAATGTGTTGTATAAGGGAACATTACTGTGTTAAGTGCATGTAGCTAGCTGAACAGTTAATTACAGATTAAGAACTACACATCCCATTATAACATTATTTATTTGCTAATTGTTCCTGAATACAATTTATTATTGGTGTACCTAAAATACATCATTAAAAAAACTTTTAAACAAGAGGTCCTGATGGCCCTGAATCGCTCACCTGATTATAAATGAGCAACATATGTTGGATTTTTCATATTGACCTACTTTTTGACATCACATGACCCACTTTCGAGCTTGACCAAAATTTATGGAAACAGACATTCCGACCAATTTTCATGAAGATTGGGCCAAAAATGTGGCCTCTAGAGTGTTAACAAGGTTTTTCTAAGATTTGACCTCATGACCTATTTTTTGACCCCACATGACCTAAATTCGCACTTGTCCAAGATTTTATGGAAACAAACATTCTGACCAAGTAGATTGGGCCAAAAATGTGGCCGGAGTGTTAAGGTTTTTCTAAGATTTGACCTCATGACCTAAATTTTGACCCCACATGACCCAAATTCGAACTTGTCCCAAGATTTTATGGAAAGAAACATTCTGACCAAGTTGCATGAAGACTGGGCCAAAAATGTCACACGTTGTGCTCACCTGAGCTAAAAAAAAACAAGCAAAGTTGTGGTTCTGACCATATCCTGGCAGGGCATTAGTGTTTCACATCTTTTAAAAATCATTATGTGATATACACAGTGAACTTCACAATGATACTATAAATAGAAAATTATAAACATGACCTTTCTTGCAACGGCACAGCTAAAGGCATCCGTGTCATTCTTTCTCAAAATATTCACCACCGACTCTATACAATGGTGATGACGCACATGCCTGGAATACACTGCAAAACCAGTCTGGACTTTAACTGTACAACAAAACCTGAGCTGTCTGCAGTTCATCCAAGTCATTAAAGTGTTTACCCTTTAACTGCATGTAGCTCACCTGAGCACAATATGCTTAAGTTGAGCTTTTGTGATAACCCTGCACCCGTCATCTGTTGTCGTCCGTTGTGCATCATCAACAATTTGCTTTAAATGACATCTAATTTGAAACCAATTGGCAATATTTGATTAAACTTAGCAGGAAGAAGTTGCTAAAAAACTGATCCATGTATAACTCTGGTTGCCATGACAAGGGAAAGAAAAAAAAATATGAAAACTTTTAAAATAATTTCTTTCAAAAGTACTGGCCTACTGGTCAGATTTCATGTTTTAGCACAGTATGTTACAGATGTTCTTTGGATAACATATACTCAGGTGAGCCATCCAGGGCCTCTATGACTCTCTTGTTTATAGTTGACATACTGTGCAGTTATGCATTGTAAGCCTCGATCTCAAACATTTGTCCCTATGTTATCAGGAGAGAGCCGAAGCAAAGAGGAGGGAAGAGAGGGCCAAAGGAAAAACTCAAAGGTATTATTTTTTATTATTTTTAATGTCTCCATGTCTTTTTATTTCTGATATTTAAAACCCTATGAAATCAGAAGTTTGAGAAAATGTTTTGCACTTATTATAAACTTGCTTCTGTTCTAAATAGGCTTTTAAAAAGATGTAGACTCTATATAATCTAGTTTATTAGTAAAATATCAAAAACAAGAGGGCCATGATGGCCCTGAATCGCTCACCTTAGGGCTAGTTGATTAAAGATATTAGTAGACATGATAAGCTCAATTTTATGACTTGACATATTCAAGGGCCATTATCCAGTCATGCATGGGCAGATCTGGCTGGTTTTCTAAAGTACCTGAGCTCTAATGGACATCTTACTGCTGCATAAGTTTGATAAAGTTTTTTTATGAATCAAAATAATTTGAACAATCTTAGTAGACAGGCACCTGAGGAACATCTGTTCTAAAACATTTTGAAATTCAACCAGGAGTTTTCACGAAGAAGATTTTTTAAATTTTCACTTAAGAAATATAGAGAAAATTAGCCCCACCCCTGGCAGTCATGTTTTAATTTAAAATAGGGCCAACACATTTTGAAATTGCCAGTAGTTTTGGAGAAGAAGTTTTTTTTTTAAGTTTTCACTTAAGACATATAGGGAAAATTAGCCCCATACATGGCAGTCATTTTTTTTTCATGGATCCAAATAATTTGAACAATCTTGGTAGACATTTAATCAAGGAACATCTGTGCCAAACATTTTGAAATTCAGCCAGCAGTTTTTGAGGAGAAGATTTTTTTAAATTTACTATAGACATATAAGGAAAACTAGCCCGCCCTGGCGGCCATGTTTTTTTTGGTTAACATTTGAAGACATTTAATAAGGAAATCCAAAACAATTTGAAATAACGCCAGTGGTTTTGGAATTTTTTTTCAATTTTCACTATAGACATATAAGGAAAACTAGCCCCGCCCCTGGCGGCCATGTTTTTTTATGGATCCAAATAATTTAACATCTTGTAGACATTAATCAAGGAAATCTGTGCCAAAACAATTTGAAATAGCCAGAGTTTTGGAAGAAGATTTTTTATTTATATAGACATATAAGGAAAACTAGCCCCGCCCCTGGCGGCCACGTTTTTTTATGGATCCAAATAATTTGAACAATCTTGGTAGACACTTACTCAAGGAGTATCTGTGCCAAAACATTTTGAAATTCAGCCAGCAGTTTTGGAGGAGAAGATTTTTTAAGATTTGAGTATAGGCATCTAAGGAAAACTAGCCACGCCCCTGGCGGCCATGTTTTTTTACGGATCCAAATAATTTGAACAATCTTGGTAGACACTTACCAAAGGAACATCTGTGCCAAAACATTTTGAAATTCAGTTGGTTGTTTTGGAGAAGAAGACATTTTAAGTTTTTTCTTTCCGTTGCCATGGCAACCAGAATTCCAAATGGAATTCAATTCTTTGAACAACTTTGAAAGGGGACCACCCAAGGAACATCCCTGTAAAGTTTTATCAAAATTGACCAAGCGGTTAAGGAGATGTCGTTTGAAGCAAAATGTTGACGGACGACGGACGGACGGACGACGGACGAAGACCGGTCACAATAGCTCACCTTGAGCCTCTGGCTCAGGTGAGCTAATAAAAATTGGGAGATGGGGGGGGGGGGGGGTCCATGTCGTGTAGACACATTTTCGTTTCCTCCGCTCAATAACTCTGACATTCCTCGATGGATTTTGAAATTTCAACTGTGTTTAAGCTTCTTTTTCTGTAAAGGTAACTTCACATCATCATGAAACTTTATACAAATTTACATCATTAAATAAACTTTAAAAAATACAAGAAATATTTGGTTCTGACCATATCCTGACAGGGCATTATATAGTCTCACAGACACATTTTCTTCTTGTTGTTTTTTGTTTTGTTTTTTCATAAATGTGCACTGTAATGATACAATGTGTTGTTTACTATACCCGGGTGAAGGCTTTCACACATTTCGTTTCATTTTCTGTTGATCAATCGGTATTCACAAGATGTGTGTCTTTGTCTAGTAGTCCAATGACCTTCTTTTGCATTTTTTGGCTACAACCTTCAAATTTAGACCACAAGTACTGTTTAGTGTGTGGAATAAAATGACCTTCCTGTATTATTTATAGGATTCTGTATTCAATGGGACTTTGCTCTATTATAATAACTTGTACAGGCAAAGAAAAATATGGCTGACAAGGGCAGAGCCCATTTTCTGTAATATCATAACTTTTCCTCCCACTAATACCTGGTCCTTCATGGCCTCTTGTTTATTTTTTATTTATTTTTTATTATTTTATTTACCCTTCACTTATTGCAACGATTCGTTTTGACAGATCTAGGGAATTCCAAAAATGTCTAGAAGTTGCTTTTTGCATTATCATTTGTTCAGAAACCCAAGTTGAAGGGGTTAAAGTATGATGGTTGCTTCTTCATGCAACATTTATTAAAAACATAGACTTTTAAGTTATTTATACATGTAAATAAGGGGGCTGCCGTGGCCGAGCGGTTACAGTCGTGGACTACAAATGTAAATCAGCATATTCAAGATGATTTTTTCTATAAGGAAATCAAATGACAAACCAGAGATCAACTTCATTTTAGCAATCATGGCAGACATTCATGAAATCAATCCTGACCATTAATTTCATGGAAGTAAAATTCTGAAATTTATTAATTGAAGATAATATATTGTATTATCAGTTGCAGTTACAGGATGTGAATGGTGTTCGAAAAATAAACTAGCAGAATTTATCATGATAGTTTGAAAGACACAGGGCTTTTTGTATGAGAAGAAAATGAAAGCAGTTCGTTAAAATGGTTGATTTAACTTTTACATAACATGGTTAAACTTTTAAATAACAATCTGTTACAAAATATTTCGAAAATTCTTTAATATCGTTTCAGATTCCTTTTATTTACAAGTTGTCAAAAGAGAAAGTAAATCCGCGAAAACTGATGACATTTAGAAATGCAAAGCTTTTTTGATTATTAATTTTATTTACATGGTCAGAGAAAGTTGTGAATCTATTTTGCAAAATACTAAAAGTACTCTCCAAATTACCTACAGTGTGTCTGTTTAGCTTTTATCCACAAAACAATGCATCTCTACATTAAAAAATTTTCGTAACAAAATCGGCAATTTGCGTACGTGACATCGCCATGAATCTGGCAGAATTTTATGCAAAAAAGAAAAAGTGGGAAATTTTTTTAAAAAAAGTTAAACAGATAAGCTCATTTCAAGTTTTTTCCTCTCTCTTTTTAGTTCTCTTTAGATTACCAGGCGGATTACCAGTTACATGAGAAAAAACAAAACAAATTGAGAAGGAGAAGTGTGTAAAATGCGGAGAAAAGCCAAAAATGCGGATCATTTTTTTATTTTATTTTTTTATTATTTTATTTTAGGGGGGGGGGGATTTTCACCTACAGTTGAGGAAAAATATATACTTTTACGGATGGGAATGGGGCCAAATTTCGGCCCCAAATTGGCCTTTGCACTGAAGAAGTATTTTGATGTTTTCTATATAGAGTATATAAGGGAATAGCCAACCCCCTATGGACCTCATTTTATAAGAAATTAACTTTATTTTAGCCATATTGGTATACATACATGAGGTTACCATTTGGGCCAAAGGAAATTAAATTCTCACAGCTGGCTTCATAAAACAAGAGGGCCATGATGGCCCTGGATCGCTCACCTGATATCATTAGGCTATGTAAAATCAAGTGACCCCTGGGGCAGAGCCAATTTTGACCCCAGGGTCATGATTTGAACAAACTGGGTAGAGGTCTATTAGCCCATGTTACATACCAAATATCTAAACTCCAGACCTTGTGGTTTTTGAGAAGAAATTTTTCTAGCTTTTTTCCAAAATAAGTCTATGTAAAAAAACAAGTGATCCCTGGGGCGGGGCCAATTTTCACCAAATATCTAAACGCCAGGCCATGTGTTTTCTAGTTTCCTAAAAAGAAGAATTTTCAAGTTATTTCTATATTAGCCTATGTAAAATCAGGTGACCCCAATGGCGGGGCCAAATTTGACCCCAGGGCCATGATTTGAACAAACTAAATATAGATCCACTAGACAATGCATGATTCATGACTTGAACAAACGTAGAAGAGATCCACTAGACAATGCTACACACCAAATATCTAAACACCAGGCCTTGTGGTTTCTGAGAAGAAGATTTTTTCAAGTTTTTTCCTATATTAGCCTATGTAAAATCAGGGACCCCTTTGGTGGGGCCAAATTTGACCCAATGGTCATGATTTGTAAAAACATTGTAGAGACCCAGAAGATAATTCTACATACCAAATATCTAAACTCCAGGCCTTGTTGTTTCTGAGAAGATTTTTTCAAGTTTTTCCTATATTAGCCTATGTTAAATCAAGTGACCCCTGGGGCGGGGCCAAATTTGACCCCAGGGCCATGATTTGAACAAACTTTGTAGTGATCTACTAGACGATATTGAACACCGATATCTAAACCCCAGGCCTTGTGGTTTCTGAGAAGAAGATTTTTTCAAGTTTTTCCTATATTAGCCTATGTTAAATCAAGTGACCCCAATTTTGACCACAGGGTCATAATTTGAACAATATTGGTAGAGAGTCATAAGATCATGCTACATACCAAATATCTAAACTCCAGGCCTTGTGGTTTCTAAGAAGAAGATTTTTTCAAGTTTTTCCTATATAAGCTTATGTTAAATCAAGTGACCCCTGGGGCGGGGCCAATTTTGACACCAGGGTCATAATTTGAACAATCTTGGTAGAGAGCCATAAGATCATGCTACATATCAAAAATCAAAAGGCTAGGCTTGTGGTTTCTGAGAAGATTTTTAAAATTTTCATTTTTAAAATCTATTTTTAGCTCTTGTGACCTAGATTTTTGACCAATCAAAATAATTTTAACAACTTTGGTAAAGGGCCCCATACTGAACATTCCTTTGAAGTTTTATCAAATTCCAATGAGTAGTTTGGTAGATGTTGTTTAAAGAAATTGTTGACGACGGACGCACGCACGGACGACGGACAAAAGGCGATCACAAAAGTTCACCATGAGCACGTTGTGCTCAGGTGAGCTAAAAAGTATTTTGATGTTTTCTATATAGAGTATATAAGGAAATTAGCCAACCCCCTAGGGGCCTTATTTTTCAAGGGATCAACTTTATTTTAGCAATTATGGTAGACATTCATGAAGTGAATATTTGTGCCAAAGGAAAATAAATTCTGACCATTTGTTTCAGGAGACGATTTTCAGTTTTCAGTTATTTTTTCTATTTGATGTCAACCAGAGTTCTTCATGGATCAACTGTATTTGAGCAATTTTTGTAGAGGCCCACCCAAGGATCATACATGCCAAGTTTGATCAAATTCTGTCCAGCGGTTTCAGAGGAGATGATTTTCAAAGTTTTCAATTATTTTTTTCTATTTGTTGCCATGGCAACCAGAGTTCTTCATGGATCAACTTTATTTGAGCAATTTTTATAGAGGCCCACCCAAGGATCATACAAGTTTTATCAAATTCTGTCCAGCGGTTTCAGAGGAGATGATTTTCAAAGCTTTCAATTATTTTTTCTATTTGTTGTCATGGCAACCAGAGTTCTTCATGGATCAACTTTATTTGAGCAATTGTTCTTGGAGAGTATTGATAAACAAGAGGGCCAAGATGGCCCTGTATCGCTCACCTGAGTTAAGATGGCTGTGTTAGGCATAATGACAAAAAATCTGGCATCTAAAGTGGTTTTCTAACATTTGACTAAGTGACCTACATATTGATCCTACCTGAATTTGCACTCAACTGGGAATTCATGCAGTCATCATTCATATCAAGTTAAATGAAGACTGGGACAAAAATGAAGGCCTCTAGAGTGTTCACAAGGTTTTTCAAGGATTTGACCTAGTGACCTAGTTTTAGACCCCACATGACCCAATTTCGAACTTATCCGAGATATCAAGTATACAAACATCCTGACCAAGTTTCATGAAGATTGGGCCAAAACTGTGGCCTCTAGAGTGTTCACAAACAATTGTTGACGACTGACGACGCACGACGGACAAAAGGCGATCACAAAAGCTCACCCGAGCACAAGTGCTCAGGTGAGCTAAAAACTAATTGCCATCAAAAGTTATCTGTTGCTCTGAGTTGCTCTGATAATCATACCATCTATTCAAGGTGACAAACAGCTATGAGTATATTTAGACTATTAGCTTGTGTGAATCTCAGTATTGAGAATATGCTTACAAATCATGAAGACAGACCTGCCATCTAATGCTAGTGATATTCTGACAAAATGGAACACTCCACCATACATCCTTGAGGGATGCAATTCAAACAGAAGAAACAAGAGTGCCAAGATGACCCTGAATCGCTCACCTGAGAAACAGTGCCTTCATTGACTCTTATTATAAGAGTCATACTGAATACATAAACCATGCAGAGGTGAACCCTAGGGCAGTGCAAATTGTGACCCCAGTCCCATGATTTGAACAAACTTGAGGTCTACTAGGCTGTTACACACTAAATATTGCAACTCTGACAAGATTTTTCTAGTTTTTCCTATTTAAGTCTATGTAAAATTATTAAATTTTGATAAGAATTAGAATTTTAAGAACGGACTTAAACTTGCCTGACTGAAATATACATAAGGATATTATTACCGTACCGTCCTCAACAATTCGCTAATAATAACACCCACGTGATCTAACTTCCATCATCACGTGGTTTAAACCTCCTTTAAATACTACGTGAGAACCCCATATATCAGTTTTATTACGGCGACATGGAAAATAATATCACCGAAAATAAAAGAGGGGAGGATGGAGGTCCTCTGTCAGACAAGTATAAATCCATTCTTAAAATTCTAATTCTTATAAAATTTAATAATTTTACTTCATGATTTATATTTGCCTGACTGAAATATACACAAAGCAATACATACCTTATAGCTGTGGTTGTATTTTCGGTTTCTGTCTCTTTCTTGTGCAATTCATGGATTTCTTTATCCAAACTGTACATGGATTACTTCATCCAAACTATACATACACTGACCTACCTTCATTTACTGATCTTCAGTATTAATATATGAACAATAATATACCATATCCAATGATATAACCTGTATCATGTTCCATAAATATAGTCTGTAAGCGCCAAAATAATGATAATGTAAATTCCAAATTTATTGGGGCGAATGGTTTAGGGCGAAAGTTCTGGGGATGAATTTATTTGTATTTACCGCCGCAAAATCTAGCGATATGATTGGATTAGGCACCAGTAGGACTGTGACTTCCGGTTTTTTGCACATGTTTGTGTTTGGAAAAACAAAACGAGACGAAAAACACAAGATTTTCTGTACTAATCGGAGGGATGATACTTGAATTTGGTTAGTATTCAATGCGTTATATGTTCACTTTTAATATTGCAGAGTGTTCAGGTGCTGTTCAAGCCTTTATATGTGATAAATCGGTATTCATGTGCCTCGCATTATTGGGATCATGCCTCGTGTATATTTGCATGATTGGGAATACGAACCATGATGTATTCATTGTGATATCGTGAGTTTGCATAGGTATAAGTGTAATATTCACTTTATAAGATGTTTGTTGCAAACGATCAAAGTCTCTGTTTTATAGCAAATCAGTTATTATATCTTAAATTAGCCAAACAATGCTGTTGAAGAATGTTGGATTATTTCCCTTTGATTGTGAGAAATTATCTCCCTTGCATTGTGGGTAGCTACTGTAGAATTGAGATTTTGATTTATACATTGTCAGTGGCATTATTAGAGTTTATGAAAATTTATAAGAATAATTGTTACTTTCTGATAATACTGAATATTTTGAAATAGGTTAACAGTTATTTCTATAATTGAATAATATTTGTCAGTGGTATAATTATATTGTATGTACACTTGAATTTATCTATTCTAGTCAGTATTTTGCTTGATAACTTGCAATGTCATTGAAATATTGTCAAATCAGTCTTTGGTAGTTCATATGTCTGATTATCATGATTTGGCTTTCTAAGGGTATTGTTCTTACAGCAGTTACTTCCCTTGGTTCAGGGCATGTTACTGTTGGTATGATATATTGATAATAGAATAAGATTGATGCTTTTCTATTTTTATTAATTTGATATTATGTCTCTGGTCTCTGGTATATTTCTAGAACTGAAATGCATTTTATGTATATTTTCAGTTAATCGTAGTATAGTAAAATCACTGGAAAAAAGAACTACGCATTAGAATCTTTTGTCTCCCTCCTTCCCTGGAAGTACATAGTCTAAAACCCAACAGAATGTCTTATTCCCTGAAATTTCCACAAATCAATCAGTCGGAAATAAAGCTTTCATTCAATAACTAATGCTCACTTTCCACAAAATTACTTCAACACTGCTGGTTCAATGTCTCTATAATAAAACTTCATAAAAGTGCTCTCACGTGACCAATCTGCTGCTTGCATAATTGATTCTATAGATGCATCATTAAATAAAGCCCAAGATGGTCCAACTGACCTTGTAGAATGTGCTTTCACTTTCTTGCTTTTGTCACCATAAGCCTTCTGAATTGTTTTAACTAACCAAGAGCTAATAGTTTGCTTTGAAACTTTATTATGAGGTTTGATATAACTTATAAATAATGAAGTTTCATCTTTTTTAACCTTGACTCGGAATGGTTCAGTCTTTTTCAAATACAAAGCAATAGCTCTTTTGGGGTCAAGCAACTTGTTCCTGAAACACGGCACAAAAATCTTGGGAGAAATATGGCTACGACGACCGATCTTACTTAGACCTTGTCTCAAAAAAGTGACTTCTTGACTCTGTACTGACACCCTTCACCCAACTTCAACGCTTGAAGGTCTCCAACCCTGCGGAACGTCGTGATGGCTGAAAGAAAAAAATGGTTTTAAGAGTCACATATTTGAGCGATGTTTTTAGACATAGGATACTTCTGTAACGCTTTCAACACAATCTGTAAATCCCATTCTGGAACCAATCTTTTAACTGGTGGCCTATCATTAAAAACACCTCTCAAAATTCTTACAATATAGGGATGTTGACCCACAGGTTTATCACCTACTGGAGGCAAGATTGCTGACAACATTGACCTATAACCAGAGATAGTACGATACTGCAGCACTTCATGGAACAAATCAGCTACAAATTCAGCACATTGGGCTACAGTTGCTGTAAAAAAATTAATTTTACGTTCAACACACCAACTACGGATTGTAATCTTGTTGTGTGCCTTTTCGCCAACTTGACTTAAGCAAATATCTAGCCCTTTTTGAAAATCCTGCTGCAGAAAGGTGTTTGTCGACAGCAACCATGCCGCTGGTTTGAACACCCCTGGGTTTGGATGTAGAATTTGAGTCCGAGGTTGACTCAAGAGGTTGTGAACTACTGGTAATGCAATTGGATTTGCTATTGACAACCGTAGTAATTCTGGGTACCAATGTCGTCTCGGCCAAACTGGTGCAATCAGAATTATGGTGCAATGAAATTGTTTCATGTATTGAATCACTCGTGGCACAAGACAAATCGGAGGAAACGCATAAGCAAACAACATTCTGTCCCACGAAATTGTTAGTGCATCCAAAGCTAGAGCTGCAGGGTGGGGAATCCAAGTGCAAAATATCTGTGCTTGTTTGTTCAGGTGAGATGCAAACAAATCTATCATTGAAAAATCCCCATTTGTAAAAAATGCTTTTTTACTATTGCCCTGTTCAACGTCTATTCTGTTGGACGGATATGAATTCTTGATAACTAATCTGGAAGAACATTGAGCCGACCTGCAATATGTGCTGCTTTCAACTGTGCTGCTTTCAACCAAATGTTCTCCTTGATGGCCAGTTGCCAAATTTTCCATGTTTGCATGCACAGCACAAATATGTTGAACGTGTTCCCCCTTGTTTGTTCAAGTACTGGACTACTGTGGTGTTGTCCGACCGAACTAGTACAGCCTGATTTTTTTAACCAAGGAAGGAAGTGTAAGATAGCTCTGTAAACTGATTCCATCTCTAGGCAGTTTATGTGTAATTTTCAGTCTTCTGGAGACCAAGTTCCTTGAATTATTTTCTTCCCCAGACATGCCGCCCCCCCCCCCCCCGCAAACATGCTTGCATCTGTCTGGAATGTAATTGTAGTCAAAGGTTGTTGAAAAGGTTTGCCCTGAGAAATGTTTGCTGTAACTAACCACCATTTCAGATGTGGAACCAGATGAGAATATATTGGTATCTTGTAAGCAAGATCTCTGGGGCTTGGTTTCCAAAAGTGCAACATATACAATTGGATTGGTCTCATGTGTAAGCGTGCATAATGGACTTTTTCTACACAAGAAGCTAGAAGGCCTAACAGATGTAAGAACTCCCTGGCAGTTGCTTCTTTCTTGGATAGAATGAGTTTTACTGCTTGAGCTCTCTTGCTTATACGTTCCAAAGTCGGGCGTACTATTCCTTCTCGTAAATGAAATTGACCTCCAATGTATGTTATTGTTTGTTTTGGAACTGAGACTTTTTTAGATTGACGATGAAACCTAGATCTATCAACAGATTCAACAATCTCTCTCGATCTTGAAGAAGACCCCTTCTGGTTGCATTTAGACCCAACCAATCGTCTAGATAAACTGACAGTCTCAAACTTTGTTGTCGTAGGTATGCTGCAACTACTGTTAAACATTTTGTAAAAGTTCGAGGGGCTACCTTGGGACCGAATGCCATCACTCTG
>CM037778.1:15283115-15314351 GCA_021229015.1 Solen grandis | reverse complement strand
AAACAAAACAACGGTCCTTTTCAGGGCCAACCCAGATGTCTCGAAAGGACATTTTTTACAATTACCAAACCAAGTAATAAAGTATCAAACCAAATGAATTCATGCCATTCGTTTTCAGGCTGTGCTATGGATAAGTCACATATAACTAACATGGACAACGACTGCATATCTGACATGGAAAGAATACAGGACCGATACTAACGTACGCTTAAAATAACAACAACACTCAGGAGTATCGTAGCCATATTGAGTGAATGTTACTGTACTGACCTATACTACGATGATATCTTAAATATCATTGAAGCACATTTCATCACCATAGAACATGTTGAATATCTGCTGAAGAAACTCATAGACAATTATGTGTAACCACTAATCTGTGAAAAAAAATGTCTCGAAAAAGAATATACCTCAATTGTCACCATGTTTTCTTTCAAATTCCATTCAAAAAATATTTTTTTCATTAAAATATGATCCAATGTTTTATAAAAGTTTACAAAAGTTATAAAAATGTAACAAAAATAGTCATCACAAATACCATGCGGCTTGAAATGTTTAATTTAACAGCAATTCTGATTGGTATGTCAATACAAAGTAGTTCAATCCACCTCAGGTCAAGGTTAAACTTCGCGTTATTGTCATTGAATGGAAATAACGTTCTCTGATTGGTGTGCACTAACACTCGATAGAAAGTAGGTCAATCCGCTTCAAGACTATAAAAGCGCACCGCATCAAGCACCCTGTCATATTCTCGCTGCACAACCATGGAAGAAATTCAGCATCTGATTGAATGTATTCAGCGTCTTGATCAAGATCGCGAAATGTTTGTCAACGAATTGATGGGGTTGATCGGACAACAACGCATTGGGTGGAGACAACAGCAAGTTCATATTGCACAATACCAACTGCAATTGGAACAAATGGTACATCAGGCGATGTTGAGACAACAGCAACAAGATGAACATGATGCTTATAAGCTCATGGAACATCCGGAGAGGTTGAGACAACAGCAACAAGATGAGGACCATATGCTCATAGAACAACAGGAGATGTTACAAGATGAAAACGATGTCATCGAAATTAAGGACGATGAACACGATGTCATCGAAATCAAAGACGATGAGACGATGTAACTGAAATCTAAAGAAGAAACAAAACGGCCCTTTTCAGGTCTCGAAAGGACATTTACAATTGTCAATCCCCCTTTAACTAACATAACGTTAAGAAGTGGTCCTCCTTTAACTAAGAAATAAAACATGACGTCAAAATGACAATATCGCGTTATTGGAATGTTTAGTATGCAACTTCATACTCTTTCTCTCTATCAGATCTTAAGTCATCCTAGTTAGATCTAACAGGTATGAAATGTTTTATTAAATGCAATATAAGGTACCATAAAAAATTGTTTCGTATATACTCAAGGTACCATAAATTTCCGTCGGTACCATACATTTTCAACTCTGGTACCATAACAAATCTTTTGAAAAAATAAACAGGGTACCATATTGCCACCCTACACTACTCACGTTAGACATGGAGCGTGAGAATATACTTGTTTAAAGTAGAGCTATCTGTGACTTGTTGCTACAGACATATTGCCCTTTTATTATTTGTCAGTTCAATGTGAAATCTCTTAAAAAGAGGTTAAGGACTGCATTTCACGAAACATTCTAAACTTAAAATCTATAATTTCTCAAATTCTTTATTACAACGAATTAGAAATTACATGAAATCGAAGACCGTTTCCTGAATGAGCGAGCCAAGAGGAACAAGTAAGTAATATCTCTTTATTTTATGTTAATACTATAAGGCTGTTTTAGGCTTTCAAAATTTAGAGTTGAGAAAAATATCAATTTGAAAAGTTTCACGAAGAGTAAACCTGTTTATGTACCTTCCACTGAAACTACGTGATATATAGAGTCTTGTTAGTACACACGGCAATGATACACATGCCACAAACTTCACTTTAGGTGATGTGCGGAATCTACTTCTTGTGTGTGTGTGGGGGGGGGGGGGTTGGGGGTGTGTGTAAAAGACCCACCTTGGTTTGCCAGGGAAAGACAAGAATCCGTTTGAAAATGGCGAAAGAACTCAAACCAGCCCGAAAGCCAGTCTCCTAAACCAATACGCATGCGCCAACATACCATACGCCTTGTGTGGGGAAAGATGGTCCCCAGTCCCACGAGAAGGAACATTGCATCTTTCTGATCATGTTTACATGGTTTTCTCCATGTTGAGTAGGGCTAGTGAAGACGGGTAACACGAGATACGGATAATGCTTGGCCCTGTACCGTGCATACTGAACAGCCGATGTAAAGTTCACCCTGATAACGTTTTTACCAGCCTGGAACCAGAGTGGAAAACGAGTGTCAGTGGTATTAACTAGCTTGAAAGGAGTCAGAAGTTGAAAACGTTGGAAAAAGGAAACTTGCTTAATCGATTAGAGCACGGTTTAGGGTAGACACAAAAGGCAAATTAAAAAGGAAACACCTTAACTTTTAAGACAGACGCAAAATGCACGCAAATCTTGCATAATGGAAACATGCTTAACCAATCAGAGCATAGTTTAAGGTAGACGCAAATTGCACATTTTAAACATTTGCAAATGTTTGCTATAGGAAAAGCGCTAAACCAATCAGAGCATAGTTAAGGCTGGACGCAAAATGCACATTGTAAACATTTGCAAATGTTGGATCAAGGAAACTTGCTAAACCGATCAGTGCATAGTTTAGGTTGACACAAACTGCACATATGAAATCAAATGCAAATATTGGAAAACAGGAAACGTGCTAATCGATCAGAGCATAGTTTAGGATAGACGCAAACTGCACATTTAAAGTGTCAGACATCAAAACCAAATGCAGAGAGCGAAAGAGATGGAAGGATATATAAATACCCCTACCCCCCAAAAATATCAATATATGATAGAAAGAAAAAGAAAAGATGACAATATATATATTTGTGTCAAAATGGAACACATGGCAATTGTGACATTATAAAAGGACAGGAAAATGACCCTTATTCAAATCTAAAATCTAAGCAAAATGCTAGGAAATATTCACAGCTTGGCGTGGACATGTTAGTATATCTCATATATTCACGAGAAAATTTATGCCATGCTTAAAGTCACAATCAGCACATATGGTACAGTACGCAAGGCCAAGATCTGCTATTTTTGGAAGACCGTAGAAATCGTGTGCCATTTCTTCCCAATATCCTAAACGTATGACTGTTCAATGGTATGCAAAAAGGAAGGAAATCATAGACAGTTTAGATGAAAACCGTTCTTGTCGACGAAGTGATTCACAAAAAAAGGTATCAAGAAAAGATTAAATATCAAAACTTCTGCCTGGATTTCGTGCAAAAATGTTTTCCGGAACATGTCGGAAGAAATGAAGAACAATTTACGAAGTTAACCCCCTTATCACCTTTAAAATGTATTTAAATCTTCTTCATCGAAGTTCTATAAGTTCTGTGCAACAAATCTTTAAATGTGTTGAAAATTCATTCTGTGTTTTCTTGAAATACCAGACATTAAAGTTATCTTGAACGTAAATATTAAATCCGATATACACCGACGGAAAGTTCTAACCGTTGACTTTCTTAAATTATCTGTTTAGACTTTGACTTTTGATGGTAGCTTTCCATCATAGCTTACTGCCATGTATTTCGCAATCGCTCCCAATAAAAGGTTTTGAAATATTTCATAAATTTAAAATGATCCGTCCGTGTAGGCCGTAAGAAGATATCATAATGTCAGTTTTACAGGTTGAGTTAGAGATAGTGATATGGAATCAAGATTGTACATCCATTCTATAGTTTATTCATATACAGGTTCACTCAGCCCCTCAAAACGTGGATTCGAGTCCTGTCAGGGTCATTCGGATTTTCATGTGAGGAAGCCTTACAGGTGGCTTGCGGAAGGTCGGTGTTTCTACCCGGATGCATCCGTGCATTCGTGGTCTTTTTCCACATGTTATAAGCTGGACGTCGCTATATGATTGAAATACTGTCGCAACGACGATAAACTCAAAGAATCAATCAATCAATGAAATATGTGTTTGCCAATGAAAGCGCTATTCAATTATTTTGTCCATAAAAAAATGTTAATCAATTAAAGAAATTGTTTTCTCAAATGTTATCATTTCAAGTGTTCATCGTTACAAGTGCCAATTCACAAATCTCAATCAGTTCATTTTCAAGTGTTTATCAGTTTAAGTGTCAATTCACCATTCTCTATAAATTCAAATGTTCATTCTAATATGTTAATCAATTTTAAGTGTTCATTTAAGCAAATAAGTCAATGGGGGGTTACTTCATGAAAATTTTCCAGCATACACATTTACATTTTCCGTGTGTGTTCCAAAAAGAGATAAGATATAAGGAACGGTATCTGAGATAAAGCGATAAATATAGTTTGTAAGAATATAAAACACGTATTTAACAGTCAACTAATATTGTCAATGTTTCCATAAACACTTATTGTACATAAAAATATAGCAATGGTTAATGCAATGTTAGACTACAGTGTTCCTCAGAATTATGGATTATTTATTATCATAAAAACAGGACGTTGTTATCATATTGTAACACATCTTTTTTTTTTTTAAATTAATTTCGCATTTTAATCTGGATAGTAACAAAAACTCATTTGTAAGCAGTTGAAACCATTTACCTTGTTCTTGGGATTGCATGCATATGACACACAATATTACAATCATGTAAAGAACAGCTTTTTCAAATTGATATTCTGACGAAAAGTAAAAGAAAAAACAAACTTATTTTACATTTAATAGATGTATAGTGTCTTTAATCTCAAAGTTTAGTTCATTATTATTTTACGACTAGTAAAAGATATATCTATGAAATCGATGCTTTTAAGCGTAAAATATATTTTTTATATCATATATTTATATCAATTTATATCTATAAACATTTTAAAATATCTACATAAACTAAATAAATTGTTTATAGTAGCCATTTTTGTACACTTAATGTAATATATATACGTAAAATGGATCTGTAATTCCTTCAAAGGTACATAAAACTCTTCAACGAAGGTGATTTGAGTACTTACCACGAGTGCTGATTTTATATCGAACGTGTATCGAACAAACATGTTATCTGATTTGCCCACAGTTCTGTTGTTGATGGTGACGTGTGCTATGGTATCTAGGCCTTCACATACCAGCATGATACTGTCCATCTTCAATATATTGGCGTCCACTGAAGCAAAATACATCCAATCATTAATGTCATAGGGTTTCAAACTATAAATATTTTCATTGTCTAACTAGTATATCTAAAATTATATATAAGCCATTTCTGTTTAGAATAGTGTAGTGTCATAGTCAGTTTATGGTGGTAAGTGGTAGTTAAAAGTAGACAATGAGAGATAAGTTTTACAGTTCTAGATTACTTTTTTTAAATTTTAGTTCCCGTTAAATAAGTCGTGACACTAATTTCTATTGACTATTACTAACGCGCGGTATTTTTAACTTTGATCCATCATTCCAACGTTATCGGTATCTTAGACATTTATGCAGCGGAAACTCAGTTTCCCACAGGAGAGATTGCCAGTGACTAAAGCCCCCTTAGAAACGTCTTCAGTCGTTCAACGTTCAAACCCCAAATTCAAAATTATTGCTTATTGGCTTTGTAGAGTCTTGTATATTGACGACATGGAACATTCACACAACGTTCAAAACTAAGGTGAAACTGATATTCATTTAAATGTTGTTCCCATATCTTAAAGCGGGATTTTCATGTAATATATATCATATGCCAGAATATAGCAATGCAGTATAGAATCAATACTGTGTTATCACAGTTATATCATCATGCAATTTAGAACTCTCTTTTATCATGACATTATCCTCAAACAGCTGTTTCCGGTTTCATATGATCTTATACTTAACACGTTACATTATAACGTTTAGGCCGAATTACATCACTCCGCGTCACATGTGTGTATTCTATATATATTCATAGAGTGCTGAACTCGAACTGCTGAATTAAATGTGTTTGAGGCAACTTTACTTTTATCTTGTTGAAAATTTATGAAAAATACATACGTTAAATTGTTATTTTCAGTTATTATTTGAAACTTTTTTTCTTTGTGTTAGATCACTAATGGTAAATCGTCCACAGTCCGATCATTGATGATTTTGTTTGCTGTTATAATCGCGATTTGCTGTCAGTATAGGTCACTGGCACAAGAACCGCAGATTTTTATTTTTGTCCCTCTTTACTGTATTATGAACATGGAAAGGAATCTGACATCACTTGATTGCGGAGGTCTGTACATTGTATAAATGCAGGCTTCCATTATATTCTATGCACGGTTCGATCACTCTGATTTCATTTAACACAAGGTGTAACGAGTCATTGTCAAAAGGCAGCCTTAACGAAGTAATAACGCGATGTCACAATCTGTACGTTTTTTTAATCTGCTCCACTCTCACCCTCCGGGTTTTCTTTTTCGGCAATTCTTGC
This sequence comes from Solen grandis, assembly GCA_021229015.1. Classification (NCBI taxonomy): domain Eukaryota; kingdom Metazoa; phylum Mollusca; class Bivalvia; order Adapedonta; family Solenidae; genus Solen; species Solen grandis. The sequence continues at coordinate 15,307,856 of CM037778.1, read as the reverse complement.
TGGATGATGTAATGCATCTACACAAGGAATTTCCCGCTATCTGATGATGACAATTTCACATCGACCAATCATATTGTTCGATTCAAAATCGACCGAATAAAAAGGGAAGTTGATATTGGTGAGCAGACTAAAATGAACAAACAGCCGACATTTAGTGTTCTTACTTGTCTTTGTTATGGTTGCCATTTGACAATGATTCCTTATACTATATGTTAACTGAATATCAGACTGATCGGACCGTGCATAGAATATGATGGTAGCATACATTTATACAAAGTAACGACCTCCGCAATCAAGTAATGTCAGATTTTGTTCCATACCATATTTCAATTTACAGTGAAGGAGAATTTATTCTAAATCGTACATATCTTTGATATTAATCAAGATTCCAATGTGTGTGGTAAATCTGCGCTATTGTTTTAGGTCATATGATGAAAAGAACCTGACATAAATTGTCATTTAATATCAAATTGTACTAAACGAGGTCAATGAAAAGGTTAAGCGAGCCACTAGAGAGCTTAAAAACATTTTCATGAACGAGTTCATGTCAGATCCATATATATATTTATATATATATATATATAATTACTGAGAGCCAAGCACAGGGGAGACATACATAGAAGTAAAATTTTAACGACTCTCTTATTCCGTAGTCGGGAAACGGACGCACGACCCCCGGTTACAGCTCTTACCACGGTCATCGGGACCGGGATACCACCTTCTGATAGTAAAACAGCAACATACAAGTACTGATTTTGTAGCTGTCTCATAATGACTAAAACAACATACAGAATACAAAATTATCATATGATACTGATGAATAACAACAAACCGTTAAAGGTCCTAGTGTATGCCCAGTCCTCGTCAGCAATCCACTTGTACTTCCGGTCATTGTCACGGTAATAGGGATCCCCTATCATCTGGCTGTCCATCAGGGCCGTATACATACTGCCTGGTACCTCGCCCGGCACGCTGATACCTGTGAATATACAACAAAGTGTACTTTTAACCTTATAGTTTCGCCATTTTCAAGTATCCTCCGAAACACTCCACGCAGTAGTTACCTCCCCTTTCATTTACCTTAGTATGTTTTCTTTAAAACATCAAATATCGCCATGTGGTAAAAAAAATCATTTTAAAAAATATTTTTTTTGCTTGCATAGGAGCTCACTGCTCACTGTGTTGAGTTTGATCCCCCGAATATAATAGACAGATAGATAAATATGTAAGGCTGTAAACATATTCTTACCTAAACATAACCATAGTCAAAATGCAAAAGAATATACAGAAAAAGAGAGCGAGAGAGCGAGAGAAAACAGACACACACACACAATGAATAACAGTGGCCGAATCCACTGGACAGAATCATATCTTAGCACTGTTCACAAAATCAGCAAAATAAAAACTTTTATATCTAATATAAATTCCTTTTTAACCTTACACAAAATACAAAGTGATAAGAAAATATAGAAGAGAGAGAGGGGTGTGGGGGGGGGGGGGAGAGAGAGAAAATGAAAATAGAAATTGCAAATTACATATTCTCGTATAAATTAAGTCATAATTACAACAACAACAAAAATTGATAACATTGACTCATACCATGGGACAGATTCTTAACACCTTTCACAGAATATAATCATCTTTAATATTTTGAACAGTAATGATATCTGACTGACACCTCAACCAACATTTATGGAAAAGACTATAACCACTCATCCATGTTAGTCTAATGTTCTCCAGTTATGCAGGATTCCCAACTGTACCTCCTTGATTTCTCCTGTTTTATTTAAAAGTGGGACAGTTGCACGGGAAGACAACCAATGGACTATTTTATATATGGTATGTTAGATAAAACACCACTTTGTTTTTGCAAAATACAGTCAAACCTGTCTTAAGCGATCAGTCAATGGAACAAGAGAAAGTGACCACTTACCAGAGGTGGCCGCTAAATGAGGTTAAATATGTAATAAAATGCTATATTAAGGTTATATCAGAATTGACCGCTAAATGAAGGTTAAATATGTATGAAATGCTATATTAAGGTAATATCAGAATTGACCGCTAAATGCAGGTTGACCGCTTAGTACAGGTGGCCGCTAATATAGGTTCAACTGTAGTGTCAATTTATCAGTTATTCCGATAAGTTTAATTAATGTTTCCTCCTTCATTATCGTTTTTACTAGGATCCGAACGCGGGGGCTTTTGTTTATTAAGTGAAATCTCTATCTCTGAGTCACAGTCGCGTCGGTTATTTAGAGTGTATAATTAACATCCTCTTCAACTGTCGTGTCTCCGAAATAAGAACAAACACTTGAATTTAATCACCGCTGTGGGATAAGTATAGAGTACTTAGTCAACTGATATACATGTAATACAAATACAAAATAATGAATATTTTTTATACTACAGACATAGTATTCATCTTTTCGCCTATGCACTAATACAGAGCTCATACACATGTTATGGCATTAATACGAAGGCTCAATTGTGCCAAGAGAACAGTAAAATATTTTCTTAATCTTGTTATAACGAGATATTATCTCGTAATAACGAGAAAGTTATGTCGCAATTGACATATTATCAAGTTATTAGGAGATGACACCATGCGATAAAAGTGGTAAAGATATTGACGGCTTACTTCCGTATGAGACATAATTTCAATCTGAATGATCTGATAAGAGGCTTTATAACTTTCAAAACCAACATATAGTACAGAGAGTATATGTTGAATGTTGTATGTAAACAACGTGCCAGTCGCGATGTACAAATGTATTCTGAAACTTCATAAAAAGCTGTATGTACAAAGTCTCTATCGCGCCGTCAGGACAGCGTTAGACTTGCATACTGGGAGTGTTGGGTTCGAATCAGACACAAACCAATATTTTTTTTCCTACAACTACTTTTTTTTCTCTTTTTCAGTGTCAAGCATTATTTACAACAAATAGGATTATACCGTTTTTATTAACTAACATACTTTTTCAACCTGTTTTTGTGAAGGTTTTATGACTTTAAGTCAATGTATCGGAGGTGCCAGGGTAGTTTGTGGATTTCTGTAGAATCAATATGGCATCGATCGGTACTTTCGAAAATTATGTTTTCTTACTTTCTTTTTATTTCATTTGCATCTAAAAACTATTGATACTGATTTACGAACCAATGTTTCCGCGTTAAGTTTGAAATTGGGGATGAAGAGCAAAAATGTAGATTAACATAAATAAATAAAAAATGGAAATAGGAGGACAAAAATGACCACATAAACATCCAAACTCTGTTTTTTATGTCCCACCAACTGTGTTGCGGGATATATTGATTTTCGGTCTATGCGTTTGTACGTTCGATCGTTTGTTCGTCATCACATCTCAGGTTTACCTTTGCGTTTTCAAAACTCTTTTTCCTATGAAGAGGACTTCACATCTGATAATTATGAACTTAATATATTTTTTTTTTGCAGTTTAATGACTGTGAGTGTGACCTATATTTCACGGTTGAGTGAACATCGTAAAATTGATTTTTTTTTTTTTTTTTTTTTTTTTCTATGAAGGTGACTTGACTTGACTTGACTATTTGGTTTACCTCGCCTCGTTTTTTTTTTTTGAGTAATATTGAGCTTTATCTTTTCCGAACTCGACAGTATTTCAGTCATATAGCGACGTCTAGCTAATTACAGGTGGAGGAAGACACCGAATGCACGGAGGCATCCGGGTAGAACCACCGACCTAAAGCAGGCCAGCTGGAAGGCTTCCTCACATGAAAATCCGAACCCACGCGGTGAGGAGCTGAGTGAGTGATAAAGTCAGCGACTTTACCCTCTCGGCCACGGAGGTCCAAAAAGGTGACTTCACATCCTCATGATACTTTGTAAAAATGTACATCAAGATATGAAAAATACAAAATTATTAAAAATACAAGCCATTATTTTGTTGTTACAAACGTATGCCATCAGTGTCGCAGGGACACATTTTCTTGTTAATCAAATTTCAAAGTATGTTTGCTTTATACAGGTTTCATTTGAAACCTGCCTATAACTCTTCCGTTCTTCTACTCTCGCGAGAACGTATTATGTCATATTATGAGATATTTTACTTTACATTAAACTGGCACTATTTAGCTTTCGTACATTAATCATAAAACACTTTAAATAATGTTACTAAACAAACATTGACATAACATCATAAAAACAAAAAAAAAGCTCCTGTGCTTTGGCTGAATCGGCATGCATCTTTTTAGTATTTAGCAGTGGGACTTTCAGTCTCGCTTACAGAAACGTAGAAGGACCTTAACTGACTTGCATTAAGATATCTAACCAAAAGTGTATAAATAGAATCAACTTAGCGTAAATCTTATAATTAAATGAAGGCCTTTCTTTGTTTCCGTACACGCTTTTTGATTCTGTTGATACACTATATATCAAACAAAACCACGGTTGTGTAAGTGTGTGTGTGTGTCAGTGTGTGTGTGAAACAGATCAGTCTGTTTTTCTTTTTGAATGTATCTGTAAACACTGGAAATATATGGCATGTCAGACGTTGCAATATTCAATAACAATATATATATATCTGTATTAAAAGTCATATATATGTTGTACAATTTCAAATATATAAACGGTATAAATGGTATTCTATAACTGAATCATGGAATTCGTTTACACATTTTTAACAAAGGATTTCATTGGACCGTTATTTAATCAAAGATTTCTCCTTACATGAACTGCAAATATGCGGCATTTTGGGGACTAAAGGGCCCCTGGTTCGATTTCAGCTCGGACCAGCAGGGTTTTACTTGGTTACAGAGAAAATACATTTTTATTCCGTAAACATCTTCATAAGAAGAAATTCTGAGTCTAATTTCTCCCCTTACCGATGTCTTACGACGATCTTGCTTCACGCACATCTACATATGGTACATCGAGTTTCAAACAATCCAACGAGCTGTTTTGGAGGAGTTGTGACAACGAGATTCTTGTACGATTGTTATCATTTTTGCCAAAATTAACATTTTCAAATTTGCCTAATACTATGGACATTGTTACTTTGTTATCATATAGAAAATAAAAACCTGGAATCTTTTAAGATCTACCATATGACTTCTCTTCTTTCGCTATCAGTCTAGAATAGTCTTAATTTTAGGGTCCCCAAAATGCCACATTTTTGCAGTTCACGGAAGGAGCCATCTTTTATTAAACAAGTAATAATTGTAACAGTGAACTGTTACTAAGTCTCCCAAACAAATTTTAAGAAAAAATATCATAAGTTATAAAATTGAGAGGGTGGGGCCTGACCTCATGGTGATCCATGCGAACATCAAAGAAGAAGTAAAACTAAAACTGACGGGGTGGGGGCCAGACCTTTGTGACCCCCCCCCCCCCCCCCCCCCAATCCGGGGGAGGAGGATACTAAAGAAGTACCATTCAATCTGTCTCATCATGAGGAACAAGAATATATATGATATATGGGGGGATCTAAACAGTCTTTGAATTATAAGGTCATAAGTAAAATAAGTTAAGGGGGTGGGACCTGACCCCTGGGTGACCTCGTGGGTCACAAAAGTAGTACTATTCATTTTTTCTCATTATGATTAACAAAATAATATATGATTCGGGATTGGAAATGTGAAATATTTAACTAAATACAGTTTTTTATGCAAAAATCCATCTTTAAGGGGACGGACCTGACCCCAAGGGACCCCACATTTACAAAATTCAGCTGGGCGGGGGGGTCACCACTACTTATTGAGGACTACAAAAAAAAAATAACGGTCCAATGAAATCCTTTGTTACAAAAGAGTAAACAATTCCCATGATTCACTTATGGAACATATAAACATATATACACCGTTTATACCATAAATATATTTGGAATTATACAACATATATATGACTTTTAACACAGATACATCAAATCATACAACGCATATACAAAAGTTATGGAACGTTTATATGGAATTATACATCACATAAATAAGCAATTATACAATATATATTTGAAATTATGCCATAAACATATGCATCTATATGCAATATAATTTAGCTGGACAGGCCCGGATCCAGAAATTTTCTGCTAGGGGGGCCAAAATCCGATTGTGATATGAGTGGTAGGGGGGTTCGGGGGCATGCTCCCCGGAAAAAAAAAGTTTTTAGTGTGATGGAGATGCATTCTGAAGGGTATCTGGGGATAATAGTGAAGTTTTTTGTTGTTGTTGTTTTTGTTTTTAAATCCGATATATTTGAAACTTGAAAGCCTAGGTCCCACTGGGAAAAAAATCGGTGATGTGGAAATTAACTTTTTTTTTCTACCGATGGCTCCCGATGTTTGAGCCAAACAAAGACTGAGCAGTCCGTTGAAAAATGACAATTATTAGACTTCGGGATTGGTCCGTTGAACATTCACTGTTGTTTCGGCTATGACACAATAGACTTGAGTCCCGATGTTCGGAAAAGCACCGGGGGACCTCCTCCGATGATCGTCGAAGGTGTCCCGGAGTTTCACTGAGTTTGTAACATCATCGGGGGAATATCCCCGTAGATTATTGGATCTTGCAAACCATCCTACGTGTCTCGGGGAAGATTATTGAGAGTATGAAAATTTGATGGTGGAATTAAGCGACAAAGTGAAGAGAAAACTTTTGGGGGGTTTAAGGGGATGCCCTAAGCAATGTCCAATGGCCTTTTTGACCGTCTCAGTCTAAGACTGGTCAAAACAGAAACTAATTTCTGGGTGCGCTTTTCAACCCTTGCCTTTTTTTTTTTTTTTTTTTTCTTTTTTTTTTAGGATCGGGAATGTGTCACAGAAAGGCCGCCTAATATCCCCGAATGCCCCCTGATACTTCGGCGAGACATCACAGACGCATCGGGGATTCATCGGATGAAAAAATATCGCGAAAGCTCCGTGAATGCTGACCGGAGCTTCTCTGCGGATATTTCCCCGGCTTGTTTTCCCGATAAAACATCGAGAACACATCGTCGTGGACGTCGCAATATGACTGAAATACTGTCGAAGCGACAGTAAACTCAAATAGTCAAGTCAAGTCTTATACAATATATATATATATACAACACACATATAGTTATTGAATATTGCAACATCTGACATGTCATAGAAATATCTAGTTTACTTTTGCTAAAAGGTCGTGCGTAATATACTACTATAGCGACACTGGACTGAGATAATCATCTATCATTTCTCTGCATTTGAACAAAGAAAAGCACATATGAATACACAAACGCGACTCTCAACTACTACTTGCTTGTGTGTAACCTTATTTCTTGTTATCTGATAAAGTGAAATCACGATTTTTCGTGGGACTATCATTTTCGTTGATTTTGTCTAAGGTATTATCCACGAATAGTAAACCCCTCGAAAACTGCTTGTTTCACGGTCTAGACGGTTCTAGATCTCGTATCCGCGAATATATGTATCCACGAGGTTCGCTTAAATACATAATCGACGAAATTTGATGCCAACAGAAATTAATGATTTTACAGTAACACGCTTTAAATAGGTAGCATGATACCTCAACCAGTCACATTATAATCAACTAGGCAAACCAGTTCTGAAACAATTCCTACATGCTGAGCACTAAGCTAAGCAGTTATGTAAGTTCCATTTTGTAACGAATTTGGTATGTGGTATGTCGCTACAGAGGATCGAGCCCACAAACCCAGCGGCTTCTACCTGTATGTTGGTGAAGCTCGTTCACAGGTGGAATAGCAGTCATTGTGAGGTTTGTTGGGTTTAACGTCCCACCCACAGTATTTCAGTCATTTGGAGACGATGTCTACTTGAGACAGATATAGTGCTGTCACATTGCAGTATCACGCCGTAGATATGTGCCATGATACCACACCCTGTCAAATTATCCTGACAACGGGCCAAACAGTCCTGGAACTACGCTTATATGCTCAGCGCCATGCAGGGGAGCTATACCAGTACCATTTTTACGATCTTGGTATGTTGCACAAGGTTTTTACTGTTTTTCAATACCTTAAATGATTTTATTTATGCGCAATGAATTGTTGTACAAAAAATCTGATATAATATATTAACCTAACTTTGTTGAAAGAACGACAAACGCAGGCTGTTCACAATAGTTGTCCTAATGATATGCCTACATGATAATTATGACATGCCAATAATGACGCACGTGGTGGAAGTTGGCCATGCAAAATAAAACATTTGTACGATATGTATGATTTTACTAACGTATGGTTGAACCGATTAGTTATAGACGTTTCCTCCTTTATTCAGCTTTTCAAATAGCGTATTACTGAACCGTTTCGCAAAGAATGATTAACAGATATCAACAAAAATTAGCATTTCAAAAACAAAATGCTTGATTGACTTGTGTGTGTGTGTGTGTGTGTATGTGTGTGTGTGTGTGTGTGTTAGAGAGAGATATATATATAGAGAGAGAGAGCGTTAGTGTGGTGGAGGGAATTTCGTTTTATATATAAGTTATATTTTGAGATAACAATACAATTACATATGCAGCGAGAGAAAGAGAGAGGGAAAGAGAATGTAGGAGAAATAACATCTTATTTCCTACAGTGATTATTATAACATATGCACAATTGTATCATAATATTTTTTTTTAATATGTGCATGATACATGTATACGCCCCATCATACAGAACGTAATAAAAAAACATCAAACAAGATCGCATAGCATATAACCTAACACAATAATTGACGCATCGATCACGTATCAAATTCATAGTTCTATTTACTTATAACATACGGTAAAGAGAACACTTCTTTGGAGAATGACTATTCATACGAAGGAAATCAATAGCTGTACTGCAATACAAGTAGGCATTAACTGTTAAACAATAAACGTCAAGGTTAAAATTTACTTTTAAAAAGGCTGATAAGAAAGTCAGTTCATAGAGTTAACCCAAATTCTTCATTTAAGAGCGTACTAAAAAACCACTGTATCAGATTTCATATTCTTATTGTATATACTGGTCGACCGGTGAAAAAAAACTATGCTGTTTATCAATGCTGAAAGAGAGTAGAGATTTTTTTTTGTAAACATGTCCGCAAATATGAAAAAAAAAAAAAAAAAAAAAAAAAACCGCTGAATGATAAAATAAATGAGTTATTTATCCGTACAAATAATTGCTAGCAGACGGACGATCCGACATAATACACCCTGTGCAGTTCGGGCGCGGGGAAAAAAAGAGAAAAGTAATTATAAGTATTATTGTATATGTGTTATAGTAAAACATCAATGACCTTGCCGGGACTCAAACCTTTAGTATCTAAGTTATAGAAAGCCAGTCCCGCTAGAAGTCTCAATATTCTTTTTTACAGTCAAACCTATCTTAGGCGGTTAGTCAGAGGAACAATAGAAAGAGACCGCTTAACAGAGGTGACCGCTAAGTGAAGATTTAGCATATAACAAAATTACCGAACAATGCAGGTTGACCGCTTAATACAGTTGGCCCCTGATACAGGTTCAACTGTATTTTGCATTCATAGTCTGTCACTTTTTACCAATCTAATAATTACAATTAACCAGTGAAAGATGATCCCAGTGGCAGACTTGTAAAAGCGGTAGTTCGTGACCTCCACAAACCGCAATACTTACTGGTGGTATATCTCAACTTAAGGTAATCCGTCCATCATTAAATTATAATCATGGTCCTTCAAATGCTTAAAAAGACTGCAATGCAAATGCAATCATTTACTGACTTGGAGTAATGGTCTATTTTAAATCTACAGAAACTTGTGTTTACTATAAAAGATAAACAATCACTTGATCGACCATGATCACAATTTAAAATAATTTGAGCCTTTATAGACTAAGAGCAAAAGAGCGTATAACTTCAAGTAAATGGATGCTCGCATTTGCACTGAAATTTATTTTTTAATTTAGGATTATTATTAAATGGCGGATGGATTACCTTAACAGAGCTTTTGAATATTCAAACTACAGGTACGAAGAGATTCTACACGGCAACCATGTAACTCTAAATAGTGAACAACATAGTGTATCGTACTGACCCGCAAACATCCAGAAAGGCCTAGAAGTGACGCACGTTATCTAATAGTCTGGACATCTACATTCATCTTCATCATATTTAAGTAAAACTAAATAATATTGAAAATAATATTATAAAATTACCTCTGTTTGCTGTTGACACCTCCCATTTTCCATTCAGAGAAACCTTCAGAAGACCCGAGCACGGTTCAAGAAACAGCAACAGAATGAAAACGTAAACAATGTCCGCCATGCTGCACCTCTAACACGAGACTGATTTATCTGCACGCGATCCTGTTGATATCTACCTATATATTATTGAACAAATTCAGTTCATACGTATAAGTTAGAACTAACCTATTTAGCACATGGCATTTTCCTTCCACTAGCGACAAAACTTCACGAAATTGTGAGTTATGTGGTTGCATAGTCCACACTTATTGATTTTGCCATGTGTTAACACACGTTATATTTATAAGTAATGGATATCACTGTTAACATATAGCAGGCTATCAAAATAAAAATTTCACACCCAACTAAAATGCTTCATACACTACATATACTGATATAAAAAGTTCTGCTTCACTGCGCTAAGTGATAAGTGAAATTATATCACTCATAAAATATGTTTAGGCAAAAATAAATACAAAATTAATAATTTCTGCCACACTATATGCAAGTACATTTAGGAAAGCCTGATAATCTTAAACCTTGGGATCTACGTTCGCCTTATAATACCGCACTATACAAAGTATTTTTTGTACTCATTTATGTTTTTTTTTTTAAAGAGATCATTGAAATAGTAAGCTGTCAAGTGAAAGTGTTTTTACCTGTTTTGTATTTAGTTTGCAGCGGTAGCGTAGTGCTCGTCAAATTTGACATTTTACAGCTGGCACCTAGTAACATGTGTATGGTGACACAGAGGTGAAAGGCACTGCTCTTTTGTATGTCGAGGAAAGGAGATAATAAGTCAAGGGAACGAGGTAATAAGTCGAGAGAACGAGATATTAACTCGAGGGAACGACTTAATTATCTCGAGAAAACGATATAATAAGTCGAGGGAACGAGGTAATAAGTCGAGGGAACGAGATAATAAGTCGAGAGAACGAGATATAAACTCGAGGGAACGACTTAATTATCTCGAAAAAACGATATAATAAGTCGTGGGAAGCAGGATAATAAGTCGAAGGAACGAGATATTAACTCGAGGGAACGACTTAATTATCTCGAGAAAACGAGGTAATAAGTCGAGGGAACGAGATAATAAGTCGAGAGAACGAGATATTAACTCGAGGGAACGACTTAATTATCTCGAAAAAACGATATAATAAGTCGAGGGAACGAGATAATAAGTCGAAGGAACGAGATATTAACTCGAGGGAACGACATATTATCTCGAGAGAACGAGATTATGTCTACGGCGTGATACTGCCATATGGCAGCACTATTTCTGTCTCAAGTAGACATCGTCTCCAAATGACTGAAATACTGTCGGTGGGATGTTAAACCCAACAAACAAACCTGATATTAATATTAATGACTATTATTTTGCCAAGGCTGACTTGGTATTGGACAACTATCTCCAAATATAGCCCTTGAGGTATAAAAAATGTCATATTGAATATTGTTTACATTTTAGCATCCACATTTATAAAGCAATCTTGATCAGATGTATACATAATGTTAATAAACCAAGGATTATTATACCTTGTATGGTCCATAATACTTGAGGTTGCCTTCAGAGCAGTGGTACTCAGGTGAGCGATATAGGGCCATCATGACCCTCTTTTTTTTGTTAACACCAGCAACAATACCTTTATAAAAATAGATTCTTATCAATTTCTTGGCGATCGACATATAAGGGTAACACCCGGTCACATTATCCTGACACCAGGCCAACCAATCCTGCAACAACCTTATATGCTGAGCGCCAAGCAAGGGACGAATTTTTATTCTTGTATTTATGAGTAATTTCAAAAGATGAAATGGTTCAAATATCTCCGAATTAATTAATTAACTTACTTGCGCATTTGCTTTTTTGTCTTTCTTTTTTCACATTTCAATTCAGTTTTGACCTCCAAATGCAGTCGTATTTAAATAAACATAAAAATCAGCAGCACTAAGTGCTAAGACAGACAGCTTAATTTGGAACTATATCTTAAAAGGAGGGAAATTTAAGTCTAAAAGAAGCCCATGCAGAATTGTGTGCTACCACAAAACAGAATTGCAAGCAACCCAGCCAAAATAAATCTAAAGATTGGAGCTACGGAAATGTAAATGGTTATATTTTGAGACAAACATTATATTTTATATACTGGTATATATATATTTAACACCATTTTATACTTCAATATTAAAGTGTGTTTGTTTATTTATAGGGTTTGACATCCCGCCGATAGAATTTCAGTCATTTAGAGACTATATCTATTTGAGAAAAACAATTTGAAAGCATTACCGCACTGCAGTATTCAATTACGTTACCAACCTCTCTACGAGCCACCCTTATTGCTGAGCACCAAGAAAGTGTGCTACACTAATACATTTTTACGACTTTGGTATATCGCGGCCGGAGATCGAACCAACGACAACACCCCACCCGATTTCGGGGCGGATGCTGTAATCACACGCCCACCGGGACCGGTAAATATCAAATTACATGTAAATAATATCAGCTACAGTGGGATTTTTCATCATTAAACATGTATAACAGAAGCGGAAAAAGTGAGCTTCCACCGGTATTCGAATCACATACCATTTTAATATTAACGGGTTACTCTACAAACTCAGCTATCAAACCTGTCAGTGAAAGTGCTTGCTTAAAACGAAGCGGAACGTCACCAAGCACGGTGCAATTGTCAAGAAGCAGTGAGCGACATCAGCACGCATGGTGTTGCTTGAATTTCATGAAGCATGATTTCCTTGTAACCAAGGACAATGGAAGCAACGAAGGACTTTGCTATCAAGTAGAACGCACTTGTCAAAACGCATTCATCGATATAAACAAGCACACAAGGCTTACACCAAGCAAAATGGCATTGTCATCGAATATAATGACATAGTCACCAAGCATTATGAAATTTTTGTTTAAATATCATTCCATACAAAATTTCTATTGTTTTTGAAAAGTCAATCATATTCAATAGGTCAATAAGGTGTTATCTCAGTGCTTAAGAAACACGGTAATTCAACGTTACTCTTTTGACACACACCGCGTGGTTTCGAATCATACAAGTGACACCATAGTTTAAGATTTTTATTTTTTAACCAGTTGTTAGAATGGAGTATACCTCGGGCGGTCGTGAAATATTTCGTTTCTGTAGAATATTTTCTATTAGAATAGAGAGTAAGTTTCTATAATTAATAAGTAGAAACCTCATGGGAAGAGGAAAATTGCGATTGATCATCAAGATGACTGGGCCAAGGTCACTGTTACTAAAAATAGATTTTTTTTTATTTCCGTCAAATAACTTCTTTTATGATTAGAATTTGTAGATAGATACCTTATGGGAAGATTGGGATTGATTTTCCAGTAAATAGGGTCAAGGTAAAGGTTACTAAAATAGCTGAGCTTGCCTAGGGCAACATTTGAAAATCTGGTTTCGTGTCATATGAGGTGTTTCTTGTACTTAATTGTTATGGTCTCATTTTTTTTTCTTTTTAAATGTTTTACTTATCCCTGTTGCTTCAGATGTGCTATCTACACAAGGAACCCTTTCCTTGAAATCTTAATCATTCAGATGTGTTCTAAACTATAACTTTAGGTCTAGAATTCAGTGGCCGTTTGCTTTTTATGTCTGTCATGTTTGAGATAAATTGTCCATTTTCAAGATAAAAGCACTTTCAAACCCATACTCGGACGATTGAAAGAACGATAAAAGCAAGTAAAGTGGTAATTGATCATGAATGATCATCGATTTATATCAAAATTGTCAAATAGGTTAAGTTGGACTTAATTTGCAAAGTTAAGACTTTGTAAGGGCACCGTAGTACTGTGGTAACATACCGGACCGCGGATCCCAATGTTATGGGTTCGAAACCTTTTGAGGGCGAGGATTTTTCATGACCTCTATAGGTGCAAAGTACTGGTCCAACCCAGGAACAGTCGAGAGGGATAAATTATATAAGTTTTATGAACTTGAGCCCAATCGACGGGAGTAAAAAGATAAATGAGATAAAGTTAGCTTACTTTACAACAGTTGCGCAGAGAGATATTATTTTTGTTGATTTTGACGTTCGCCCAATTCATGGTGTAGGCCCTGAGAAATCCACCTGCCCGAACATGCGGCAAACTACTTTTTTCACATACAGGTCGGACCAAACTAAGCTCGAAACCGCGTTGTAATGACGAAACCACTTCGGTAACCGGGCATACATTAGTGTTCTCATGTAGGAAATAGGAAAAAAAATATTGAAATGAAGTGAGGAACCCCTTTCGTGCGAATGTTGCTAATAATGTCATATAGGGAAATTCACTAGCGTACCGGCAGTGCCACTGGGATTGTCGTGTGAGGAAATGCGGTACTAAAGTTTAGAACGGATTATCCCGCCCCTTCTTCTTTTCTACATTGTATAAATATGTACATACACGTATTACAAGGTAAGGAACGAAATACGACACCTCTTTAAAATGTAGGTCGTAACTTTGCACAAATTCTTTACGAAATCATTGATATGAATCGGTTAAGTGTAAGGGGTTCCTTATTTGGTTAAAGTTCAAACTGCTGACATTTTGTTTTATGTCTGCGTTATATATGCCTTTAATATAATATTTCTGATTTTCGGGTTAATGATATAACCGAGTTCTCGGATCATTGCTCGCTTGTTTTAAAATTAAAGTGTAATAATGTTATTTCAGAAAACATAAATGACAGTGTGTATGTAGATAAAGTTTGCTGGGATAGTGAACGTGTTGAACAGTTCAGGGCTTTGTTAAATGAAAGAAAAGATTCACTAGATTCTATAACTAAAGATTTTTTAGCTGACATTGTTAATACTGATGATTGTATTAATGCATTTTCCAATATTCTATCAAAAGTTTCTTTTGAAAATTGCGGTCAGAGAAAACGTGTGGCAAGTAATTATAAACGCGTATATAAAGTACCTTGGTTTGACCAGGAGTGTCACCAGGTTAAGGTGAATTTTTTCAACAGTAAACGCTTTTTAAAGCAATCCCAACAAATGAAAATAAATTATATATGATCGAACAAAGAAATATATTTTCAAAACTTAAACGTAAAAAGAAATATATGTTTAATATTAAACAACGTCAAAGTACATGTATTGCACAACTAGATAAAAATAATCCTAGAAAATTCTGGAAATATATTAATGAGTTAAAATATAACATTAGTACCAAAAGTAAGTATATACCCGAACTGGATTTTGTCGATCATTTCTCTTTTTTTTTTAAAGTGATACAGACATAAACAATTATTTTGCTAGCATGAATAATGAATCTGTCATAAGTGTCGAGGATTTAAATAAACCATTCTGTGAAGATGAAATTATAAAATTTATTTCTTCTATGAAAAGAAACAAAAGTGCAGGTACCGACTCGGTTTCACCTGATTGATTTATAGATACAAAACATTTAATTGCTCCATATTTAAAATATTTAAAAAAAAAAATATGAAACTGGTATATATCCTGAATAATGGACAAAAAGTATTATTGTTCCGATATTTAAGAAAGGAGACATAAATAATCCCGCTAATTATCATTGCATTTCGTTAATAAATTCGATGGCTAAAATATTCTCATTGTGTTTCAGAAACCGTCTCCATACTTGAAGCGAAAAGGAGCATATGCTCAACAATATTCAATATGGTTTCCGTGACAAACGAAGTACAGTTGACTGCGTTTATTCTACATAGTTTTATACAGCGAATTATATCTAACAATAAAAAAACTTTACTGTGATTTTATTGATTACAAGCCGTGTTTTGATACCATTAACTCAGATGCATTGTAGGTAAAACTTGAACAAGCCGGAGTCAGTTGTAAATTTCTTAATATGTTAAAATCACTATACAGTCGAAGTTCGTCTTGTGTTAAAACATCAGATAACGGTAGTGTGTCAGATTCCTTTGATATCGCACTCGGCTTGAAGCAAGGCGAGTCCCTATCGCCGATTTTATTTCTATTTTTCATAAATGATATAAGTGATTGTTTAAAGAATGACGATTTTACTGAGGCAGATTTAAATAAATTATCGATATATCTTTAATATTTGCCGATGATATAGATCTTTTCACAACAGATAAGCATAGTCTCCACGAATAATTAAACAATATTAACAATTATTCAACCAGATGGGGGTCTAACTATCAATGTAAATAAAACTAAAATTTGTATTTTTGAAAAACGCCGTCAGGAGAATAATTTTGAATGGTTTATAAATAGTGTGAAAGTTGAGGAAGTAGATTGTTTCTATTATTTGGGTGTAAAATTTGTTAAAACAAGAAATTTAACAGCAGCCGTAAAAGCATTAAATGACCAAGCTTCTAGAGCAATGAATAATATCTTATAATTATTCAAAAAGGTATCTCTTGATATTAAAACTAAATTATCATTATTTGATAAATTTATCACACCAATTTTACTTTATTGTTCAGAGTTGTGGGGAATATTTAACTTTGATTGGGTTAATAGCTTGCATGTAAGGCTCTTTTAAATAATCCTAGGTGTTAATAAAAGTACAATGAACCAAGCAGTATTAGGCGAGTTAAGAAGAATACGGTTATCAGTGATTGCTGTCCAAAGATCCCTTCGATACTGGCTTAAAGTAAGATCAAGTAATATTCTCACATTAAGAGAGGCGTTTTATTCACAATGTCGTAATAACCAATTGATATCAAATAAATCATGGGCATTTAGAATTAAACAACAGTTAGATAGTTTAGGACTTTCACATTTATGTTACAACGAACATATTGATATGACATTCTATTCCGCTTTTCGGGGACGATTAATTGTTCAGTATAAACAGAAATGGAAAAGTGACATAACTAATTCAAGTAGGCTAAAATATTACAGCAAATATAAGGAAGAATTTGGTATGGAATCTTATCTCACAAATATACAAAATGATATTCTAAGAAAACAATTAACTAGATTTAGATTAAGTTCACATAACTTAGCAATACAAAGAGGAAGACATGATAATATTATTTTGGAAAATAGAATATGTGTTCATTGTACTCAAAATCCAATAGAATCAGAGTTTCATATGTTATTAATTTGTCCGAGATACAGGAATATTCGAAATAAGTATCTATTTAAATTTTCAAGTTTTCCAACTGTTAATAAATTCATATATATTATGTCAAAAAAATATGTTAAAGTTCAGTTTAACATTGCAAAATTTTTAAAACATGCGTTTATGGAAAGGAATCAGCATGTTTTGTAGTTTCTTTTATTATAATTATTTTTATATATTCATGATTTAGTGACCTTTTTGTATAGATGTATGTTGTGTCGTTTTGTATGTGTTACAATGTATTACGTATTAGCCATATTTGCATGTACCGTTTATATGCGTTCGGCCAATGGCATATTGTATTGCCGATTTGCCTAATAAATTGAGTTGAGTTGAGTTTAAGACACGGACTTAAAAACTATCGGCGCCGGCGGGACCATACATCCAATTACCAAACAAGCAAGCAAACACACTTTTGTTGACGGTTCGCTGTAGAATATATTAATTGCATAGAAAAATAATAGTAAAATGAATTTGTGCAAAGTTTCAACCACCGTTATAAAGCGATGTCGGATTCGTTGCTTACCATGTTTCAATATATGTAATACAGGAGGATATAGGGGTCTAGTGTTAGTGGTTCTACCCGGTGTCACGCTAGGAGAGTCACCCCGTGATCAACGTAACCTCAGATTATTCAGAAAATGTCTTCAAGTCGCTTACACTTACCGTGACCTAATTAACCTGACACAAACTCGAACTCAAACCCCAACCCTCTCCTTAAACCCTTCCCCAAGTATGCGTGCACATATACGCACCTCATTCCATTACAATTTAATTTCATAACATAACACCGGATGGGGTATTTATCTTTCAGTAATTGCATGAATTAGCTAGACGTCGCTATATAGTGACTGAAAAATCTTCGTAATGGCGATACTTTCAAGCACAATAACAGCCGTTATTACTCACAAATTTGAAAGACAGACAGCTCATAATACAAATAAGTTTTGATGATGCTATTCATGCATTTTCCTAGCTAATCATACACGCGACATTCTGTTCATGTAGAGACAAAAGAGGACAGACTAACATTTGTTTAAACTGAGAAATGAATTATATTTAAAGAATAATCAATCGCTATTTTGTGTATTGTCGTGAGTTAAACCACAGTTTCGTGTGCATATTATTGTATTACTCGGACTTCGTCCCCTTGCTATAACAATTTGCACATGAACGAGGAACCTGTGGTTAAAGGCATACGTGCACATTGCAGTTATTTTCTATATTGACAAAGAAGGGAAATTAAAACAATCCATGATCATTTTGTAAAATTTTGCATGATTACACTAGAAACAAATTTATAGAAAAAGTTGGGGTCACCATTCTACTTTTCTTTTTAGGTTTTCTGCCCCTGAAAGTGAGGTTTTTTTTTTGTGTGTTTTTTTTGTTTGTTTGTTTTTTGCTCGTTTCAGTCATTTTCAAGGGCAGACAACTCAATATTATGGGCCCGTAGCACTTCCTTTAATTTCAACTCAATGTTTGGTACTGTATTCTCAGTCACTGTGTATAAGTAAAAGAAATTATATGCAACAGATTTTATACTGTGACGCATATAGTTTTTATTAGTTTAGAAAAGTTACCTCCCCTGTTGATTTTGCGACAACTTCCATTTCAGATATAAACACGGATTCTAAGGTAAATAATTGGTCTTTGGTTAATTCTTTTGTAGTTAATTATTGGAAATTATTGCTTTTTTATAGAAAAATAATGATTATAAAGATGTGTATGTTTTATCACCTCTATTTTCTTCATTTAAACGGTCTTGATACGGTCTTGGTAAATGGACGCTCATTAAATAAAGTTTCGTGTTTAGGCGCTCTTTAAGTTTATACGGGATTCTGACTTCCGGCACGTGCGCGTGAGCACGGGTATAAAAAGGCGCGCAATTCTGTTTTTCAGTCAGTCTGTGTTTGGCAGTCGAGGTGTTCACTTCGAGAGAAAAGCTAAACGGTTAAATTAAGGAATTAATTATTCGTAACTTTGAGTACGGGTTGGCACAAAATACTGGCTCGGGTTCTCGGCGAAGCTAGCTTCGATCGAGAGGGTTCAGGATTAGTTGCCCATCCCAAATATCTCGGGTTGTGAAATTATATTTCTGAAAGTTTAGACTGGTTCAGTTTTCTGACAGGGTATTTGTCAGGGTTTATATTGACCGTGCGTTATAGCTTGGTATAGCTGGTCTTATTACTTTACATAGGATTAAAACAATAGAATTATAATAGCCCGTCTTCTTTGTTTATATTTGTCTGGGAAAGTAGCCAGGGTTTTGTATATATATTATATTTCTTTTCTTTTCACAATCATTAATAGGCTAGGTAGCCGGGGAAAATTCATATATACTTTCTTTATAAATATTATAATCTGTGAATATTCATACTTATAATCATCTGTCGAAGCTCGGCACGTTACAATACTATAGTCTCATATACGAATATATGGAAAAAATATAGAATATTTAAAAAAAAAAAAAAAGTATGTTTATTTGCTGAAGTATAGTGAAAAATCTATTGAACAAAATTGTTTGCATAACGACTGGAAATGAAACAACAAACAATAATGTGAAATAAAATAAGGTGGTACCGATAGGCTTGATTTTGAGTTATCTGCCCACGGAAATGACATAAAAGAGCAAAAAAAGGGAACTCACTTTCAGTGACAGATAACTCAAGAAGTATAACGGTGACCCCAAATTGTTTCCCCTTAAATTAGTTCCTAATGTTATTCTCTATAATCATGCAAAGTTTTAGATACTTTTTTTAGTTTTTACTTTCCTTCTTTGAATATATAGAAAATAACTGCATTGTGCACGTATGCCTTTAAATACGCAACAAAACACAGACAGACATTATTATTTCAATTCTAACCCGATACTCGTCATTTTTCATCCGTAAACTATTTTCTTGAAACGCGGAACCTGCAAGCCAAATTTACCGTGAATTAACTTTATATGTGTTGATTAAATTCTTTACTTACACTTATTATTAATCTCTTAGCCTCTTTTTTATATTTATTTCTCTTACTGTCCCCTATAACTCGCAAAATAAACGTTAATTGGTATCTCAGCTCTATTTCTTAAATTTTGTAAATAACGCCATTTTGTTACGTCATCAACGTGAGCGCGTGCGTGCGCACTGCAAACTGTGTTTTGTTACGAATTGTCACACATTTCTTAACTTCTTCTGTATAGAGAGAAAGACGCGAGTCGTGTTAGAATTGTATAATTATATAGTTCAGCCAGGTTCGAGAAAGAATCTCGCACACACCTATATAATATACATAATGTGACAGAGTTAATCTGAAATATTAATATATGAATATGACATCCCGAGAATGGTAATTTGCACCGAAGCGGTATGTAATTCTTCAATGGCAACAAACAATAGACTAGATTTATATATTATTATCGTTTATTTTATTAATTTTATGGAATTTATCGCAATCGACGCGAAGCGGAGTGCTTCTATAAAACCATAAAACTTCAAATTTAATCGATAACACATTTACTGTTTGTCAGGTACGCCATACAGCTTTGACTTAGACCTCGAATTATGGAACCGTCTAAAGCTTGAATGCGTCGCTTGCGATAAATTCCAAAATAACACAATAACTTATATATGCATTTCACTGGACGATTAATTTGGACATTCTGTAATACATACATAATGGAAAGGGGACGTGAGAAACAATGAACTGAAATGACGGGCCCGTATGGAAAGGCATTTACGTATTAATAATCAGTTGATGTAACTTACACATGCATTCATCTAAGTGGGAAGTGCTTGTGTATACATGCAAAGGTTATGCTTTCTATTGACTATTTCATTTGTGTTATTAAGTTGATTCGTCTCACTGCTTATAAGTCTATGTCTGCATCTTTAATGTGCATCTACGTAAGTTAGTAAATTAGTAGTGAGAAGAAACAACTCAATAACACATCAATTAAGTTACATCAACCGATTATTTACGTAAATGCCCTTCCATAGGCCCGTGTCACAATACATCTCGGATATCATCTCGTCATGCGTTCAAGCATAGTTGGAACGATCACCTTATCGCGTTTCACTTACATGTTACGTGCAGTGGTCTACATATATAAATTCTTAAACCCATTGTGCGAAAAGGCTGTTCGCGATCAATAAAATTGAAATTTATGTCGTCAGTCAAGGACATTGCCAGCCTATTTGTAATTATTGAGCATTGTTAAAAAAGATCGGCACACGGTATTTAAATGTTATATGTTTGAAAGGGCATTTTATGAATCAGTTACTAGTATTAACTGATGTAAAAAATCAAAATACGCAAGTCTTCTGTCGTTATTAAAAAGAAAATTGACACATTTAATGGAAATCTGATAACTTCTCCATAAATTCGGGGGCCACGGGTTTGAAAACTTGGTTAACGGACCTTGCAAGCAACCTGATTCATTAAAGCTCAGAAAAAGGTATTGGAAGATGTTTTGTAACCTTACAATATTCAGATGTTCAGATATGAAACGTCAACTTGAAAAATCAATGAAAACGGCCGTATCGAACATGTCTAATTGACGACCCCAGGCCCAATCTGCAGTCCCAGTATGATATAGAGCTTGAAATGGTTGAATGTAACTGAAAATTGTAGCATATGTTGTAAAGCCTTGTAAATATATGTTAATCTTATACATATCATCAATACGAACAAGAAAAATCTTTAATAAAAGATATTCGGTGTAAGAGAAAAAAAAAGATATGAAAGTTAAAGAAAGTAAAAGTGTTACAATATAATATATTAATGGTGGCAAGTTTTATTATTATGTGATTTTAAAATAATGCTAGAAAACGTATTTGTCGCTGAATTTAGAATATGTAATATACTTTCCAGTGAAAAAAAAAAGATAAAGAAAGAAAGGGACAAAAATGTAATATAAACGAAACATAAAAAAGTTTCCGTCTCGGAGCACTTAGTTTAGCTAACGAGCCTTTCACTAACTGTTACTATAAATAGCTTATCTTCGATATCTTATGCGACTTTGAGGGACGTGTTCACTACCAGTGTTAACTACGTTATCTAAAGACTCACAACCGATAATTAGTTTTTCAAATGGGTAGCTTTCATGTTTGAATTTTACAACTGGATGGTTTTTAGTTGTGTGTGACGTTAGTCACACCTATTATAGTATTACATTTTAACCCAGGTTCTCCTAGATTTAAAAACCTCTCAATTGGGTATTTATGATCGAAAAAAGGTATAATTATCTACGACATAAGTATGTTAAAATTAAGCAAAAATGCTGTAAAACCAATGCTGTGTCAAAAATAAATACTTACAGGCTACAAAAATCCTGACATGAAAACATTATAGAACTAATTTTTCTATGCTGATTTAACTGCAAACGAATGATGTAACTGTTTTTATCACGTGCTCACCTTACCAAGCGCACGAATATTGTTTATTTCAATGCAAAGGCGGCTCGCAAATAAATTTGATAGTAAATGTGCAGTGTTCAGTCATTTTAGGCTGTTACAATAACCCATGCAAAGTCCAAAACAAATCATTATAAAATAAACTATTAATCACATCAATCTATCGACCCAGATATCTCCAAGCCAGTGGGTTATTTCTTACTCTAAAAAATGATCGAAACCTGTATATCTACTATCCGAAATGAGTTTGGCGCCTCTGACCTGTTCAGAAAATTTGCATAATTACTTCAATCTATAAATAGAGTCTGTACTGCATGAATACAAACCAAAGCTCTGAAATCTCTGAGAGAACGGGAATGCCGCATTTCTTTTTTTAAGAAATTTATGTAGCAGAGCGTAATTTTAATGGTTTGCCTCATGTTCTCATTTGTTTATGTCTCATGTACATTGTTCTGTTATTGTGATCGTCTATCTACTTCCTGTTTGTAATGTCAAGTACACGTTCTGTAATTGTCCAAGAGAATGAGAGAGTATATGTCAGAGAGAGTCCGAGTGAGGTATACCCTAATTAAGAGTTATGTAAGGTTGTTATGATGCGAGTATGATGCAAGTTTTCTATTGGTTGGCCCGTCCCCCGTGCTTCTTTCCCGCGCTTTGTTCTTAATTTCACCACCAATTTTATAACTCTAGGCACTTCGATTTCCGATGTCATTCGATAAACATCCAGTCGTCGCTCTTACCTTTGAGTTACATTATCATTTTGATGTTATATTATTCGACGTGCCTGGTGAGTTGTGGAATTGTTACTAAAACAATATTAGTATAATTACTATAACTATTTTAGTAGATTTTATCAGAAATACAATGTAAATCTTAATATTTTATCTTGTGAGTAAACGTTGGTGATTACATGTGTAATTACTCTAAAATATGTTCAACTTGTTTATTGTATTTTGTATGTTGCAGGTTTTTCTTTGAACCACGTCAAATATATTCATTGAATCCCAGCTGGTGTTCTTGTAATTAACACCCACTACAAATTGGCTCCCCGACGAGGTAGACGTGGAAATTAAACCAGGCCGTCGGGATACCCGAATGTCGAGGGGATACGCCTGAGAAGGACGCCCGAGGCCGGCCGACTATCATGTGATCTACCGCGGACCTCAACATTTTGTGTATCGTGTATGTTTAGTGTTGTTGTTTTGTTTTTTTCCCACTGCATCTGTGCATTCTTTTTTTCTCGCGAGAGACTGTCCTGTACAGAGCTCTGAGACGTTTCTGTCACTTTTGACAGTAAACAGCTGATTTCGGTCACGTGACAAGTGTCAGCGCGTGAGGGAAGGATACTGGAAAGAGACGGAGGAGGACGAACTTTGGCGGAAGGAGTAGTTGTGTCAATTTTTAGTTCTATAGTGTTTATTTGTGAAAGTTTATATATTTCTTTTAAAGTGAGGATATATTTTGTTTGGATGGAACCGTAAGTAATATTTTTCTTTATGCTTTATATTTAATTTTTTGTGTTCTGCCAGGCACTATTTTCTTTGCGTAGTAATTCGGTCACCTCTCTTTATTTTTCCTATCGCTTCTGTCATTTCGGTAACTCGTAAGTGGGTCACGCTGATTTATTTGCTAGTTTATGGTTATTTTTGGAATTCTTCTGTAATACTTTTTGTGGATACCAATCCAGTTGCCATTCTTTTTGAGTGCCACTGCTAAATTTTTGCTTTTTTTTCCTTTAAATTTTTTTTTTTTTTTAAGGTTCCAATTTAACCAGTTATTATTTGCATTTTTGTATATTGAAGTAGCTCCATTGCTTCCGTAAGCTTGCTCGCTTTAAATTATTTTGTTGACTGCATTTTAATATACTTAGCTTGATTTAAATCTGCTTTATATGTTTGGCTTGCTATTTATTCATATTGATTTGAGATAGTTTTGGTTATTCATATTGATTTGAGATAGTTTTGGTTATTCATATTGATTTGAGATAGTTTTGATGTGAGATTTAAGACAAAAATGTTATTAGTTTTGTATTAGTGAAGTAAGCACTCTGTGTTCCTAACTGTCACTGCATAACACTTCTATTTCTCTTTAATCCCATCCTGACCC
>CM037778.1:15248161-15283015 GCA_021229015.1 Solen grandis | reverse complement strand
ACTTGAAATTTGGACAGAACATATGTCCTATGAATTTATTTCAGCTCTGAGAAGACTGACTTCATATGATGTCAAATGATGTCCTGACGTGTTAACAAACTTTTCATCCTAAGCACTTGAAGACATCATTTTTGACCGAAGTGCATAAAATTTTAACTGAAGTTGCAACATAGCATCTCATTTGCCTTAGTCACTTCCATTTCTAGAATTTCGCAAAGGTCAAGGTCATATGTCAATTATCGTTTTTTTCTCCAGCCTTAAATATCTCTGAAACGATAAATATTCTATCGAGACGCTATGGGTACAGTGGTGCTAACGTATCAGTTGTCAAAAAGTACGATTGGAATACGATAGAAATACGGACGATATGCGATATACGATCTGCGATGTGCGATAGCAGGTCTGATTAACCTTTACAATTCGTTAAGATGCGATGCGATGCATTCTTTGTCTGATACCATACGATATACGATTTACGATCTATGTTATACGTTATGCGATATACGATACAGGATAAGCACGGTATAAATGGCATTTTTTACAACTGTAGACAACTAGATTTTACAATAAGTTCAAAAATATGAAATATCAACTAAGCTTTTAACAATATTTATCACAAGCCGTGTTTTCATCTGAAATAAACAGCGGAAATAAACAAAACGGGAAACAGGAAATGGGGACAAACTAAATTGCGGTTCCTCTAGAAATGTTACGGACTCTGTTGTCTCCGTCAATAACAACCTAAGCACGTGTAATGAAAAAACTCATAAAAAAATGTATTAATTATGCTTTGTTATTATGTGTTTTGATATTAATCACATTAAAAAAAAACAAATGATACCAGTAATCATCTAATATCTAGTACGCTGTCATTTGTGCTAATTAAAACAATATCTTCGGGCATTTTTCATGCATTCAACCCATCAAAAATAAATGTATATATAATTTATTGGATGTATCAAATATCAAAAGAACGCGAGTGAGTGTGGGAAAATAGCACCGTATCTATTTTCTTAATAGAATATTCGTATATATTACAAGTAGGTAACTGTCATAGGTATAGATTTATATAAATATGTTTTCATATACTTTAACATGGGTCGAAAAGCTATCTTTGTTGAAAAGATGCCATGAGTGAAGAGGCCGACGTTTAACCGGGTATTCGTGAGAAATGTCATACGTCACCATGCGTATACAGTTTAATATGATTTGTTTCGTTAATCGAGTACAAGAATAAAATAGTTGCCAAATCGGTTATATCTCATTTTGACTACACCCAGTTCATCTACTGTATAAAGTTATTTCACACCTTTCCAGACATGTTTCCAGATTGTCTAACACATGCATTGCTACATGTAAAGGATATATAACTAATTGTCTCTTATTAAGTAGGGAAATATCATCATGTGTTGGGCTTTCAATATTTTGTAATGGTATCCATGTTTTTGACCAAGTATTATTGTAAAATTATTTAAATGTAAAGTATTTAATATTTTATTAAATATTTATGATATAACAAAATCTGTGTGTGCATATGTATATCCCCGACTAATTCATTTTTAAATTAAGTTTCATTATGTGGTTTCGAACATTTTAATTTGCAGAGATTTTGATTTGTAGACACAATGGGTTTCAATCGGAAGAACAAATTAAAAAAAAATTATTTAAAATTTTCCGTTTTAACAATCAAATATTTTAAAGAATACCCTATGATTCCCTCATTTGTGATATAAAAATAAGTCCATAAGTCACACACATGTGTGCCCGCACACTCCCTTACAAATGTATTTTTGATACAAGTATCATCATTATCATCATCATCATCGTGTACATTTAAGATTTTTTTCTCTCTTTGAAATATATTCTGTGCCTCATACCTAGATTGGAAACAGTTTTATTATTATTATTATTCTATGAATATTGGTGTGTTTAAATAGAATTTCAAATTATTGCTAAAAATTGTAATCTTTTAGTACTGGAAATAACATTCACTCTGTGTACATGTCAAAAGTCTTCTCCTCTGGGGGTGGTATACCGGCAGCGGCGAGACATAAAGGTGACATATCCGGTCAAAATAAACACATGCTGTGCCTGCTGATAAGAACTTATGGCACGCCTCCGGTATTGCGAAACACACTTTTTTCACTTAATTATACATAAAAGATTAGGGATATGCAAGAAAATGTTCTAACCTATTACATCTGTATATCTCTAGCAAACTGTAATAATATGGAAATGAGATCTTTAGCGAACTGTAGTAATATGGAAACAAGATCATTAGGTTTTCGCCTCTGCTGGGCGAAAACCTATTGTTCTTCTTCTGTTGATTTTTTTTTTTTTTTTTTTTTTTTATTATTTTTCCAATTCCACCCATTTTTGTGTCCAGCCTAGCGGCCAGATGAGAAAAGCTACAGCTATGAAATTTTGGGCATGGAGTCATCTTTATCTGAACATGTGCCTAATTGGTCAAACTTTTCACATTTATTTCTGATTTAGCCACTAGGGGGCGCAATGCATGTAATCACTGTTTTGCTAATAACTAAAAAATTTGAAACCTGATTTAGATGCGGTTTTTTACATAATGTTCCTTGTTGACAGCCCAATCAAATATGATGGATATCTTATCATCGAGTACTGGAAAAAAATTGTTCTAGGAGAGGTTGAATGTTCGAACCTTGGAAAAAAGTGGAAAAATGAGGGTAGGTCTACGAAAAACCTACCCACTTTTGTTAGAGATCAGATAGAAGAATTCTGTTTGCTGCATACGATTTGCAAGACATATACGCACAAAATATATGGGGTGGCGAATTAAGGAAATGCGTGGTTTGTCCTCTAGAAACGGTCAAACTTCACTAAATTTTAGGAAAAATTAAAATTTCAAAAACATGTTTTTGTCGCTCCTGACTTTATTTTCTGTTCATTCTTCATGAAATTTTCACACGATATGTATTGTTATGTTGGAAAGGGCCTTACAAATCAAAAAATAAAAAAGAATTGAAAAGGTCAAGGTCATATTACGATTATTGTGTTTTTATTCGGCCACAAATAGCTCCAAAACTAAAAGTATTTCATTGAGAATATATGAACAAAGTTTTAGTTCTTAAAGAGCTCTTTCCAGTGATGTTTAGTTTTTGAAGATCGGACTTGTTTTGGTCATTATACGGCAGTCCAAAGTTTGATCCTTTTTTGGAATAATTGTAAATCAGGTTTTATGCTTCAAATTCTGATACATAAGAATAAAAAGTTTGACTTGTGCGACTAGTATACTTGATTGAACTATTTGCTGCTTTGCTGGGTACCTAACAGTAAAATTTTAATCAATTTTCTTTCTCATTTTGCCGCTAGGGGGCGCTTTTCTTGAAATCATTCTTTTGCTTATAACTCAAAAAGTTGAAGCCCGATTCGAATGCAGTTTTTTGCATTCTGTTCCCTGTTGATAGCGTAATAACATATGATAGGATTCGAGGGTCCGTGTGGTTTAAAGCTTTTGAGCTACGAAAGGTTGAATGTTCGAACCTCGCAAAAAAAAAAAAAATGTGCAAATGAGGGTAGGTCTACGAAAAACCTATCCGGTTTTGGTAGAGATCAGATAGAATAATTCCGTCTCCAGCATAACATTTGAAAGACGTATACACACAAAATATATGGGGTGGCGAATTAAGGAAATGCGTGGTTTGTCCTCTAGAAACGGTCAAACTTCACTAAATTTTAGGAAAAATTAAAATTTCAAAATCATGTTTTTGTCGCTCCTGACTTTATTTTCTGTTCATTCTTCATGAAATTTTCACACGATATGTATTGTTATGTTTGAAAGGGCCTCACAATTCAAAAAATAAAAAGGAATTGAAAAGGTCAAGGTCATATTACGATTATTGTGTTTTTATTCGGCCACAAATAGCTCCAAAACTAAAAAATTTCATTGAGTGTATATGAACAAAAGTTTTAGTTCTTCAAATTCTGATACATAAGATTGTCTTTCCAGTAGTTTAGTTTTTGAAGATCGGACTTGATTTGGTTATTATACGGCAGTCCAAAGTTTGATCCTTTTTTGGAATAATTGTAAATCAGGTTTTATGCTTCAAATTCTGATACATAAGAATAAAAAGTTTGACTTGTGCGACTAGTATACTTGATTGAACTATTTGCTGCTTTGCTGGGTACCTAACAGTAAAATTTTAATCAATTTTCTTTCTCATTTTGCCGCTAGGGGGCGCTTTTCTTGAAATCATTCTTTTGCTTATAACTCAAAAAGTTGAAGCCCGATTCGAATGCAGTTTTTTGCATTCTGTTCCCTGTTGATAGCGTAATAACATATGATAGGATTCGAGGGTCCGTGTGGTTTAAAGCTTTTGAGCTACGAAAGGTTGAATGTTCGAACCTCGCAAAAAAAAAAAAAATGTGCAAATGAGGGTAGGTCTACGAAAAACCTATCCGGTTTTGGTAGAGATCAGATAGAATAATTCCGTCTCCAGCATAACATTTGAAAGACGTATACACACAAAATATATGGGGTGGCGAATTAAGGAAATGCGTGGTTTGTCCTCTAGAAACGGTCAAACTTCACTAAATTTTAGGAAAAATTAAAATTTCAAAAACATGTTTTTGTCGCTCCTGTCCGTGTGGTTGAAAGCTTTTGAGCTACGGAAGGTTGAATGTTCGAACCTCGCAAAAAAAAAATTAAAAATGTGCAAATGAGGGTAGGTCTACGAAAAACCACAGAATGTGATGGATTTTAAAGGACAGGGTATGGGAAATATTTGCGCTAGAAGAGTTTAAATGTTCTAACATTGCAAAAAAAAAAAAAAATAAAAAAAAAAATGTGCAAATGAGAGTCTTCAAAAACCTTTTCGTTCTTGTTCATTTTGAAACTTGTGGCTGAGTTGAAATAAAGTGTTCAAGTTGATTAGGTTAAAAGCGAAAACCGAGATACCGCTTGCGGTTCTAGTTTTCTTTTAACTATCATCATGTCAGTGAACTCTGTGTTATCACGGAATAAAATACATCAATTATTTTATAACAAATCTTCCATTCCCATGTAGGTTTTATGTTTATTAGCTCACCTGAGTACAACGTGCTCAGGGTGAGCTTTTAAGATCGCCTTTTGTCCGGCGTCCGTGCGTCGTCAACAATTTCTTTAAACAACATCTCCTTCTAAACTACTCACTGGATTTTAATAAAACTTCACAGGAGTGTTCATTATGGGGCCCTTTACCAAAGTTGTTAAAATTATTTTGATTGGTCAAAAATCTAGGTCACAGGAGCTAAAATTAAAATAGATTTTATAAATGGAAATTTTAAAAATCTTCTCCGAAACCACAAGGCCTAGCCTTTTGATTTTTAGCTCACCTGAGCATAGCTCAGGGTGAGCTTTTGGGATACTTGATTGTCCGTCGTCCGTCAACAATTTGATGTTTACACACTAGAGGCCACAATTTTGATCCAATCTTCCTCAAACTTGGTCAGAATGTTTGTCTTGATGATATCTTGAACCCTTTCAAAAATGGGTCAGGTTGGATCAAAAAGTAGGTCAGTAGGTCAAATCTTAGAAAAATCTTGTCGTCCGTCAACAATTTGATGTTTACACACTAGAGGCCACAATTTTGATCCAATCTTCCTCAAACTTGGTCAGAATGTTTGTCTTGATGATATCTTGAACCCTTTCGAAAATGGGTCAGGTTGGATCAAAAAGTAGGTCAGTAGGTCAAATCTTAGAAAAATCTTGTCGTCCGTCAACAATTTTGATGTTTACACACTAGAGGCCACAATTTTGATCCAATCTTCCTCAAACTTGGTCAGAATGTTTGTCTTGATGATATCTTGAACCCTTTCGAAAATGGGTCAGGTCGGATCAAAAAGTAGGTCAGTAGGAAAAAAAATATCTTGAACCCTTTCGAAAATGGGTCAGGTTGGATCAAAAAGTAGGTCAGTAGGTCAAATCTTAGAAAAACTTGTTTACACACTAGAGGCCACAATTTTGATCCAATCTTCCTCAAATTGGTCAGAATGTTTGTCTTGATGATATCTTGAACCCTTTCGAAAATGGGTCAGGTTGGATCAAAAAGTAGGTCAGTAGGTCAAATCTTAAAAAACTTGTTCCTCAAACTTGGTCAGAATGTTTGTCTTGATGATATCTTGAACCATTTTGAAAATGGGTCAGGTTGGATAGAAATGTAGGTCAGTAGGTCAAATCTTAGAAAAATCTTTTTATAGGGCAACATTTTTGGTCCAATCATCCTCAAACTTTGGCAGAATGTTTGTCATGATGATATATTTTGTGGATGGGGTCAGAAAATTCCTGAACATTGTTTCACCTCATCATCTTAATTCTAAAGCAATCTGTTTTGTATAGGCAATGAATGATACTATTCTCAGGTGAGCGATCTAGGGCCATCTTGGCCCTCTTGTTGGTATGTAGCATGATCTTATGACTCTCTACTAAGATTGTTCAAATTATGACCCTGGGGTCAAAATTGGCCCCGCCCTAGGGGTCACTTGATTTAACATAGGCTAATATAAGAAAAACTTGAAAAAATCTTCTTCTCAGAAACCACAAGGCCTAGCCTTTTGATTTTTGGTATGTAGCATGATCTTATGACTCTCTACCAAGATTTTTCAAATTATGACCCTGGGGTCAAAATTGGCCCTGCCCCAGGGGTCACTTGATTTAACATAGGCTAATATAGGAAAAACTTGAAAAATCTTCTTCTCAGAAACCACAAGGCCTGGGGTTTAGATATTTGGTGTGCAGCATTGTCTAGTAGATCACAACCAAGTTTGTTCAAATCATGGCCCTGGGATCAAAATTTGACCCCACCAAGGGGTCACCTGATTTTACATACTAATATAGGAAAAACTTGAAAAATCTTCTTCTCAGAAACCACAAGGCCTGGGGTTTAGATATTTGGTGTGCAGCATTGTCTAGTAGATCACAACCAAGTTTGTTCAAATCATGGCCCTGGGATCAAATTTGACCCCACCAAGGGGTCTTTTTTTTAAATTCCCGGGGAAAATTGCCCCGCCCCAGGGGTCACTTGATTTAACATAGGCTAATATAGAAAAAACTTGAAAAATCTTCTTCTCAGACACCACAAAGCATAGAGTTTAGATTTTTGGTGTGTAGCATTGTCTAGTCGATTCTTACCAAGTTTGTTCAAATCATGACGCTGGGGTCAAAATTGGCCCCGCTCCAGGGATCACTTGATTTTACATAGACTTATATTGGAAAAAAACAAACTAGAAAAATCTTCAAGGTCTGGAGTTTATATATTTGGTATGTAACATGGGCTAATAGACCTCTACCAAGTAGAGTGTGGTAGTGTGTAGCATTGTCTAGTCGATTCTTACCAACTTTGTTCAAATCAGGACCCTGGGGTCAAAATTGGCTCTGCCCCAGGGGTCACTTGATTTTACATAGCCTAATGATACCAGGTGAGCGATCCAGGGCCATCATGGCCCTCTTGTTTTTCTATTGTTTTGGCTTGCAATAATTCCTGGTTTATCATATTAAATATCAAGACATAGCAGTGAAGCATATCACGAAAATGTTGTCCCATTTTATCATTGGTTTTTTTTTCCATATGAAAGAGACAGTTGTTGGATACAATTAAGTTCGGGTGTGATACCCATGCTAATTTCGCAAAAAAAAAAATGCTCTTCGAAATATACGTGTCCGAGGTATAGCACCGATATACTGTAATCATGTTCCTGTGTAGAACTAGTACTAAGAGCTCGGTGTTCTCAAAGCAATATCGATGCATCTTGTACACATCATATATGTATTAGGATTTACGCGATCATCGGAAAAAATGCTCCGGTTTGGATTTTCAGTCTCCACTTACCTGAATTTTGATTATCTCCGTACTGATGAAAAAGTGGCGAAAAAGAAACATAATTTGCACACATTCATCCAATTATTTTGGAAGTGTGTGTGCGCGCGCGTGTGCGTAATGAAAGAGTGATAGAGAAACCTAAATAAAATAGGATATAATTAAACAAATAAACTATATTCGTAAATTACAATTATCTTTTGTTCACGAATTCATTAAATAATAAAGAAAAATGGGCATTCGTGTAAATGCAGCAGTAAAAAATGTCCCGGGAAATAGATAATTACACGAAAGCAACATTTCGGACGATCTTGCATAAGTAGGTAAGTTTTAATTTGTTAGTTTTTAGACAGGTAAATAAAGCAAACAGTGATCAAACATGGATTACACATATTTTAAAATTATTCCACTTTAATACTGATATAGTCACGAAGCTCTATTAAAGGTATTTACGTCTCTGATATAGTACTTTTCACACGTGCATCAAATTATATAACATCGCATGGCGTCTGCTCCTGAAAGTCACGTAGGCCATAACACATGTATAAAATAATAAAGTAAAAGAAATATAACTATTGCAATTGGTAAAATATGAAAAAAATGTACTGCATAATGTAATTTAATGATCAACATTTAAACTTAAGAAATATAAACCCAAACCAAAGGGGGTTAATTGATATTTGTTTTTTGCCTAATACAATTGAATGCGATAGAATACGATTCCATACGATACGATGCGATACGAACGATATACGCTATTTTTGACAACTGATACGTTAGCACCACTGTGCTGATGCATCTTGTACACATCATATACGTATTAGGATTTATGCGATCATGGGAAAAAATGCTCCGGTTTGGATTTTCAGTCTCCACCTACCTGAATTTTGATTGGTAGACCAGACCTTGTCCGAGTGATAACTTAAGTTCTATTTGACCTTTAAGTCTCAAACTTCTTGTGGTTGTTGCTCATGATTAGTAGATGAGCCCTATTGATTTTAGTGTCATTACCTCAAAGGTCAAGGTCACATGTTGTGTATGTATAATACCAGACCTTGTCCGAGTGATAACTTGAAGTTCTATTTGACCTTTAAGTCTCAAACTTCATGTGGTTGTTGCTTATGATTAGTAGATGACCCCTATCAATTTTGGAGTCAATACGACTTGGCCTTGTCCAAATAAAATTTTAGTCCTATTTCAGACTATATGTGGTTGTTCCTTATAATGAGTAGTAGATGACCCCTATTGATTTGGGTGTCAACATCCAAAGGTCAAGTTCACAATGTCACATGTTGATATATTTTCATTATATAAATGTCTTGCCCAAGTGATAACTTCAATTTTATTTTTACTCTTAAGGTCCTAACCTCATGTAGTTGTTGCTTATAAATGTAGAAAACCCTGTTTTCAAATTAATAAGTTGGATTCTTATAAATATTTTGTACGATTTAAGCACTGTCTGACTAATAACTCAAAATCTCATTGTGTCTGGTTTTAACATATACTTAATAGTAATTAATAAAGAAGACCTCTATGGACTTTAGGGGTCAGTACATTGTGTTAAGGAAGCATTGTCCAGCTGAAAACCTTTGCTTCAAATATTTTACAGTTGTTGCATATCAATAGGAATGACAATGTTCTTTCACTTAAACCTTTGTGGACTTGTGTAAATATTTCTCCAGCCCATTTATTTCAGTAAATGTTTAGTTCCACATTTTAGCACATTATATTTTCACTCAAATTTTTGAAGTTTGAGAATTTTTTGTGACAAGCCAAAATTATGAAGGCAAACTCCTTGCATGTAATATAGCTATATACATATTATGGCATATGAGGGGGGCATATATGTTTCACAAACATTTCTTGTTTAGCTCACCTGAGCACTTGTGCTCGGGTGAGCTTTTGTGATCGCCTTTTGTCCGTCGTCAACAATTGCTTGTGAACACTCTAGAGGCCACAGTTTTGCCCAATCTTCATGAAACTTGGTCAGGATGTTTGTCTACATGATATCTCGGATGAGTTCGAAATTGGGTCATGTGGGGTCAAAAACTAGGTCACTAGGTCGAATCTTAGAAAAACCTTGTGAACACTCTAGAGGCCACAACTTTGGCCCAATCTTCATGAAACTTAATCAGGATGTTTGTCTACATGATATCTCGGATGAGTTCAGAATTGAGTCACATGAGGTCAAAAACTAGGTCACCAGACCAGTTCAAATGTTAGAAAAACCTTGTGAACACTCTAGAGGCCACAGTTTTAACCCAATCTTCATGAAACTTGGTCAGGATGTTTGTCTACATGATATCTCGGATGAGTTCAAAATTGGGTCATGTGGGGTCAAAAACTAGGTCACCAGGTCAAATCTTAGAAAAACTTTGTGAACACTCTACAGGCCACAGTTTTGGCCCAGTCTTCATGAAACTTAGTCAGGATGTTTGTCTACATGATATCTCGGATGAGTTCGAAAATGAGTCACATGAGGTCAAAAACTAGGTCACCACATCAAATCTTAGATAAACCTTGTGAACACTCTACAGGCCACAGTTTTGGCCCAATCTTCATGAAACTTGGTCAGGATGTTTGTCTACATGATATCTCAATTCGTTTGAAATTGGGTCATGTGGAGTCAAAAACTAGGTCACCAGGTCAAAATTTAGAAAAACCTTGTGAACACTCTTAGAGACCACAGTTTTAGCCCAATCTTCATAAAATTTGGTCAGGATGTTTGTCTACATGACATCTCAGATGAGTTAGAAATTGGGTCACATGGAGTCAAAAACTAGGTCACCAGGTTGAATCTTAGAAAAACCTTGCAAACACTCTAGAGGCCACAGTTTTAGCCCAATCTTCATGAAACTTGGTCAGGATGTTTGTCTACATGATATCTCGATTCGCTTGAAATTGGGTCATGTGGTGTCAAAAACTAGGTCACCAGGTCAAAATTTAGAAAAACCTTGTGAACACTCTAGAGACCACAGTTTTGGCCCAATCTTCATAAAATTTGGTCAGGATGTTTGTCTACATGACATCTCATATGAGTTAGAAATTGGGTCACATGGAGTCAAAAACTAGGTCACCAGGTCGAATCTTAGAAAAACCTTGCAAACACTCTAGAGGCCACAGTTTTAGCCCAATCTTCATGAAAAATGGTCAGGATGTTTGTCTACATGATATCTTGGATTATTTTGAAATTGGGTCAATTGGGGTCAAAAACTAGGTCACCAGGTCAAATCTTAGAAAAAATTTGTGAACACTCTACAGGCCACAGTTTTGGCCCAATCTTCATGAAACTTGGTCAGGATGTTTGTCTACATGATATCTTGGATGAGTTCGAATTTGGTCATGTGGGGTCAAAAACTAGGTCACCAGGTCAAATCTTAGAAAAACATTGTGAACACTCTTGAGGCCACAACTTTGGCCCAATCTTCATGAAACTTGGTCAGGATGTTTGTCTACATGATATCTCGGATGAGTTTGAAATTGGGTCATTTGGGGTCAAAAACTAGGTCACCAGGTAATCTTAGAAAAATTGTGAACACTCTAAGGCCTTTTGCCAAATCTTCATAAAATTTGGTCAGGATGTTTGTCTACATAGTATCTTGCATGAGTTTGAAATTGGGTCATGTGGGATCAAAAACTAGGTCACCAGGTCAAATCTTAGAAAAATCTTGTGAACACTCTAGAGGCCTACATTTTTGTCCCAGTCTTCATTAAACTTGATATGAATGATGATTGCATGAATTCCCAGTTGAGTGCAAATTCAGGTAGGATCAATATGTAGGTCACTTAGTCAAATGTTAGAAAAACACTTTAGATGCCAGATTTTTTGTCATTATGCCTAACACAGCCATCTTAATCAGGTGAGCGACACAGGGCCATCTTGGCCCTCTTGTTTTCTTTCCATTGTCATGGTAACCAGAGTTCCACATGGATCAGGTTTATTTTAGCAACTTTTGTGATGGTTCACCCAAGGAACAACCCGGCCAAGTTTTATCAAATTCTGCCCAGTGGTTTTAGAGGAGATGTTATTTAAAGTAAATTGTTGACGACGGAGGACGCATGACATACGACCAACGATGACGGACGCAGGGCGATACAAAAGCTCACCTGTGCTCAGGTGAGCTAAAAATGGGTGTTTGTAAATCTAATGACTTTACAGTGATTTTTACTCATAAAAAATATAAATACCATCGGTATTGCAAATTATAAGCATGGAATTTTCTTTTACATTTCGTTACCCATAGAAACTATCCTATTTAAATATCAAATTCTCACCTTTTTATCAAGAAAGGTGTAAGTTCCTTTTACTAACCAGAGCAACATCTCTGAAGATTTTATTTATTATCCTTACAAAACATTTAATTATGTTTTCAGTATTTTATTGACCATGGTTAAAAGTGACCATTATTAGGTATATT
The DNA here is from genome assembly GCA_021229015.1 of Solen grandis. Classification (NCBI taxonomy): domain Eukaryota; kingdom Metazoa; phylum Mollusca; class Bivalvia; order Adapedonta; family Solenidae; genus Solen; species Solen grandis. The sequence goes on along the minus strand of CM037778.1, from coordinate 15,270,771 downwards.
TTTGTCGTATTTTCTCCAGTAACAATGAATGACAATTCCATCATTAAACCCAGTGTCTTGATATTTTGTTTTTGTGTCAGTAACAAATACCATTCACAACCACATGTAATTATGAAGCACATTTGGCCTACTTCTATTGTTGGTTCCTGATTGTTGCATCATTCTATAACGTGATTATTAGATGTCTCTGTTGATTAGCATTATTCAATATAAAAGACAGAATATTGTTGGTAAATCAGTGTATGGCCTCACTTTCATTTTGTCAAGCATGTTAATGTTTAAACTGATAACTTTAGCACCTTGTGTGCTTAAAATTAATGGAACTTATTGATACATCATTTTTATTTATATTTCAGTTTGTTTTTAGCTCACCTGAGCACATTGTGCTCATGGTGAGCTTTTGTGATCACCTTTTGTCTGGCGTCCATGCATCTGACCGGCATCAACAATTTCCTTTAAACAACATCTCCTCCTAAACCGCTGAATGGATTTTGACCAAACTTCACAGGAATCATCCTTATGATGCCCTCTATCAAGATTGTTCAAATTATTTTGATTGGTTGAAAAAGTAGGTCACAGGAGTTAAAAATAGATTTAAAAACGCAAATCTTCTTCTGCAAAACTGCAAGGCCTAGAGCTTAGATATTTGGTGTCTAAGGGGGTCACTTAATTTTACATATGCTTATATAGGAAAAAAAACTAAAAAATCTTCTTGTCGGAAACCACAAGGCCAGGAGTTAAGATATTTGGTGTATTGCATTGTCTAGTGGATTTGTACCAAGTTTGTTAAAATCATGGCCCTGGGGTTAAAATTGGCCCCGCCCCAGGGGTCACTTGAATTTACATAGACTTATATAGGGGGAAAAAAATAATTTTCTTCTCAGAAACCACAAGGCCAGGAGTTGAGATATGTAGTGTGTAACATAGTCATATGAACATCTACCAAGTTTGTTCAAATCATGGCCCTGGGGTCAAGATTGGCCCCGCCCCAGGTTTCACTTGATTTTACAAAGGCTGAAATAGGAACTAGAAAAATCTTCTTCTCAGAAACCACAAGGCCTGGAGTATAGATATTTGGTGTGTAACATTGTCTTATGTATAAGTTTGTTCAAATCATGGCCCTGGGGTCAAAATTGGCCCCGCCCCAGGGTCACTTGATTTTACATAGGCCTAAATAGGAAAATCTAGAAATATCTTCTTCTCAGAAACCACAAGGCCTGGAGTATAGATATTTGGTGTGTAACATTGTCTAAGTATAAGTTTGTTCAAATCATGGCCCTGGGGTCAAAATTGGCCCCGCCCCAGGGTCACTTGATTTTACATAGGCCTAAATAGGAAAATCTAGAAATATCTTCTTCTCAGAAACCACAAGGCCTGGAGTAAAGATATTTGGTGTGTAACATTGTCTTATGTATAAGTTTGTTCAAATCATGGCCCTGGGGTCAATATTGGCCCCGCCCCAGGGATCACTTGATTTTACATAGGCCTAAATAGGAAAATCTAGAAATATCTTCTTCTCAGAAACCACAAGGCCTGGAGTAAAGATATTTGGTGTGTAACATTGTCTTATGTATAAGTTTGTTCAAATCATGGCCCTGGGGTCAAGATTGGCCCCGCCCCAGGTTTCACTTGATTTTACAAAGGCTGAAATAGGAAAACTAGAAAAATCTTCTTCTCAGAAACCATAAGGCCTGGAGTATAGATATTTGGTGTGTAACATTGTCTTATGTATAAGTTTGTTCAAATCATGGCCCTGGGGTCAATATTGGCCCCGCCCCAGGGTCACTTGATTTTACATAGGCCTAAATAGGAAAATCTAGAAATATCTACTTCTCAGAAACCACAAGGCCTGGAGTATAGATATTTGGTGTGTAACATTGTCTTATGTATAAGTTTGTTCAAATCATGGCACTGGGGTCAAAATTGGCCCCGCCCCAGGGATCACTTGATTTAACATAGATTAACGTAAGAAAGATTTTTAAAAGATATCCTTGTCAGAAACCACAAGAACATGGGTTTAGATATTTGGTATGTAACATGGCCTTGTGGACCTGAACCAAGTTCTCAATCATGGCCCTTCGATCAAAATTGGTCCCATGGTAGGGTTAACTTGGTTTTTTTTGACCACATGTAAACTTTTTGTGTGGAATTAAAATTATGTTGCTGTTCTTCTGCATGAATTTTGTATTCAGTATGACTATGTTGTAAAAATTTATGAAAGCAATATTTCTCAGGTGAGCGATTCAGGGCTATCTTGGCCCTCTTGTTTTTAAGTAACATGTTAGTATGGCACTGATTTCTTTGGTGCGCATTTAGGAATAAGCAATGCAATTAAAAAATATGAGAACTATTGTAATAACCAGTGCTCTAGAAGAAATTTAACTTTTATATTTTTATGAGCTAAGATAGTTAAAAAGTAAGTTACACATACATACTTTTAATTGATTTGTTTCTGACTACGAAACAATACAAATTGTATATAAAGTATGAAAAGTGAAAGCACAAAGAAGGGGTAAGGACCCATGAAATTATCCCTTTTCCGTAAACAATAAGAGAACATGGCTTGCAGAGAGCCTGTCTGTGGCAAATGCAGAGAGTCTGCCTGTGCTTCAAAAAGTGATGTGCAGAGAGACCTCCTTTTCATCAACAAAACCAAAAGTAGGGGCATATCAGGAAATTTACATAAATATCGGCCAATTTATCGGTATCTACTTGAAAAATATACCTAAAGAATATGTGTGATGTTCATATTATGGACGTAATCAAAGCAATAACTCGCTAAAACCAGAAGAAAGTACCGAGGTTGTCTTCCATGTTGGTACATCACTAAACTGTTGTCCAAGTTTCAGAGCGCAGTCGCTGATAATTGAAAAAGTTTACATGCATATACATAGTAATTATATTCTAATATTCCGTGCACTACTTAATATTGAGCAAACTCACTTGCTTAAAGTGACCATTGATCCCTTTTTCTGCCATCTGTCCATCGTGTGTTTGTGTTTATGGCAGAGAATGACCAGTGCGAACGCAAAGAGCCTGCCGATATAGCAATTTCCGCAGAGAGCCCGCTGATATAGTTATGCACCGTGAGTTGACATGAAAATCTTTTTGCTGATTTTTGCCATTTACTTGAGGAAAAACTTTCTATATCTCAAAACCCTATCAGATATCGTATAAGGAAGTTACATGAAAATAAGATTTAATAGCATAAATACGTTACCTGTTATTACTTCAGGTATGTGTCTATTTGTGCACAGCTTCCAAAACAGAGTCCGCAAAATAAACCATTCCCTAAACCCCCTAGTTACCGGAAGTGTAACCCCCGTTCTCCAATTGTGTTTTGGAAGCCATCGAGTTTCAGTGGGTAACCTAGCGTGTCCCTTTCTTGATAGCTTCTGTGCGCTACAGCTCTCCTTTTCTTATCTTTTCATAGCCTCGGCTGTGTTGTTTATATTGTTCTTATTGGTTTTATTCTATATACGTGTATTCCCAATCTCCGTCCCGTATTGGGACCTTTTGCCTTGCGTCACGGGTTTCCGTGCTTCGGCTCCCGTGACACTGGTTTTATTATTTTGATTTTGTATACTGTAGTATCAGTATTGTTCGCGCTGGTCTAATATTCGCGATTTTCGCGCAATGGGCCTTCCGCGAATTTAGGACCGCGCGATATTAAGTCTGTATAATCAAAGAATATATATGGTATTTTTTTGTTTGACACCGATTTTGACAACTAAATTTCATGCGTTGTTTTATAATCAGTACCATCTTAGATCAATAAAACCAACAGTTTCCCAAGGGTTTTACACTCGTGTTCTATTTGAGACTAAAATCAAATCAATAATCTGTGTTATTCTTTTTAAAATAAGATTTTTTTGTATATTCTAACTAACCTTTTACCGGTGTTGAACCGGTGCATGAAATTTCCGCTTGCGTGATGTTAACTCATTTTTGCCGAGTCATTATTCAGGCACTGACCTTTATGCATAAATTCATCAAAGTACAATGATTTTTGAAAATATTATATTCCTTAAATATTTCGTTACAATATGTGTTAAAGATCATGTTAACATTTCCAGAAACCATATGTGTACGAGTGTGTACCATAGCGATGTATAACGTGTACACACACACTCCCCCCCCCCCTCTCTCTCTCCATATATCTTGAAAATCATTTCATGATTTGTTTTTATGAAGAACACGTTTTATTTAATCAAGTGAGAAATTATTGTTTTCACTACTGAAAACAATAATTTTAAGAGACAATGTTTTTAGGGGTGGGTGGGGGGAGAAAAAATACATACAAATAAATAAAGATTTCGAACAAACATTACTACTAACTGTATGGTGGCAGATCGTGTGTACTGACATGTCCCCACCTTCTAGATTGACAGTTTGTTTATACAACAATCAAAGTGAGACCTGTAAAACAAAAAGGTCCAGGAGAATAGATTGCCTGATGACCGGAAGTGCTGCAGTCGATAACAAAGGAAATGCCATCTTTCGGCAGTTTGGCCCCAGCAATTAGGAGACGGTGCTAATTAACAACTTACCAGTAACCCTTATCAGTAACCCACCCCTATAACGTCACTTACCTGGGGGGAGGGTGGCAAACATATCAGTCGGTAATTAATTAGCATTCGATATCCGGGGCACCAAATCAGTCATTCAGAACGGAATGGATATTTTTTTATTTATTCATATTTATTTTTTATACTTTTTCTTTTTTTTTGAAATAGGAAATGCGCGAATTTAGCACCGCGCGAAATGGTTTTTAGAGAGGGTAGCGCGAAATTTAGACTGCGCGAAAATAACTGATACTACAGTATACTGTTGTCTCGTTTCGAGATTTCTTTGTACGGGTTTTCTTCGGTCTTCCCGTTTTTTATTTTGCATACATTGTTCTTTTGTATTGCTTTTTACTATGTCGCAGTCTCGGGGCTCCTGCGGACATGTCAAGGCGTCCTGGGATTCCCATCAGTCCTGCCTTTCATGTTCAGGGTGCTCTAGGTTCGACACCTGCACCGTTTGTGCTTCGTGGACAGACGAGATCTGGAAGAAAGCCTCTTCACGTCGGTCTTACTCATCCCGGAAAAGGAAGGCCTCATCTTCCTCCTCCTTCTCTGGGTTCAGTGCTGCTGGGGGTCGGAGTCCCTCTCCCCCTCCCAGGAAGAAGGCTTCCCGCCCCTCTCCGGAGAGGCCGCCTTCATCTCCTGGCTCCCTGCCCGGCTCTCCTGTGTCCCCCCAGGGGTCAGTCACGGGAACCCGGGGTCACCAGGCACCGGCACCGGTCATCATTGTCGAACATCTACTGTTCGCGATCGGTCTCAGAGACCCAAGACCGGTCATCACCGGTCATCGGCAAGAGATCGTCACCGATCAACGGCCAGGTCGGCTCACCACTCTAGACGTGTGGGTCACCGGTCTTCGCCGATTTTGTCTGAAAATTCGGACTCGAGTTTTTCCTCAGGTAGCCCTGCGGTTTCTCCGCTTCGGCCACCTCCTCCCTCATGTTCAAGGGTGCCCAAGAAACGGTCCCACAACCGTTCCCCGGGTTTTTCCGGTCACCGGTCCCCTAGCTCTGCTACTCGGGACCGGTCCCCTTTACGCTCCACCACGTCTTCGAAGGTTCAAGGTGCGGATGTTTCAGCGCAACCTCAGACCTTTGACCCTTCCACGTGGTGGTCCCACATGATGGGGGAATACGCCAGGCATTTCAGTTCTGCCTCCCCCCCCGTCATACCGGGTGAGCCTTCATCTTCTAGGAGGGATCGGGTTTCTCTTCCACCAGAGACCCTAGATCACAGACTGTTCCTTCAGTCTCCTCCCTCCTCGGGTCCACAGGGCGCTTCTTCTGCACAGCCCCCTATGTGGCCCTTTTTCCCTCCATTTCCCTTTATGGGCTTTCCCCCTCAGGATGCTCCCCCATCTCGCCCTGAGGCTGGGTCTCCTCCCTCTACTCGCAATCCCCCTACTAGTGGGACTGCTTTGAGCGGACACTTGGAGGATGAAATCTCCCTTCATGCTCCGGAGGAGGACTCCTTATTTGCTGAGGACGTGCCTCTTTCGTCCACCTCGCGCCGATCCAGCGCTCATTCCGAACCTCGTACTGACAATCCTCTCTCTGACGAGGACGAGGAGTCAGACGACAGTCGGTTTTCCATGGACAGGGCTGTTCAGGAGGTCTTTGCTACCTTACCTGCATCAGTATGCAAACCGGCCCCTCCTCCCTCCCGGAAGAGGTGCGAAGGTTACCTTGACCTTGTCGGTAAGCCTAAGGAATCCAAATCAGTCGAACCGGAGTTGCTCCCTTTCTCTCCGGTCGTCCGTTCGGCTCTGGAGGATTTCGAATCTTCATCCTCCTCTAAGCCAGGACCGGGCTGGTTTATTCCAACTTCAGACCTTCGGCCTTTGGGTTTTAACCCCAAGACCTGCAAGTATCCGGAGGGTGATTTTTCTATCCACCCTCCGAAACTGGACCTAGATGCGAGTCGGCTCCGGCTCAAGGTCCCCTCCTCTTTACCGCTTCAGCTGAAGGTCCTGGATCGCTGGGAGCAACGCTCCCGCTTTCTTTCCGGCATCTCGTCGCATACTGACTCCTTCGTGGCCGCTCTTTCGGTCAAGCTACAACAAAAGGATGCCTTATCTGCTTCCGTCAGGCTTCTTTTAGAGGCCTTAGCAGCGACGGCAAAACATTCGATTTTGCTATCTCTCTCTCTCTCTTCCGAGATGACTCGCTGCAGGCGGGATGCCATCCTGGACGGCCCCAACAAGCTACTTCTCTCTTCTTCTCGAGAAAAGCTTAGGTCGGCCCCTCTTTCTTCTTCGTCCCTCTTTGGGGGACGAATCAAGGAAGTAGCGGATGCCTCCAGGGAGGAGCAAATGCACGGCGCGGTGGCCTTCCAGCCCCGCACTCCTACTTCGGCTCCCCCTAAATTCCGGATACCGAAGAAACCTTCGGCTTCTACCGGTAAATCCCCGAAGGACTCGGAAAAAGGCAAGCCTCAATCTCTTTCAGAGGCAATCCCTCTTCCAGGGGCGCTCGCCAATCTGGTCCTCAGCGACCACGATTTCCTCCTTCATCGCCCCCCACCCCTTCTTCTACCTCTACCAGTCAAAGGGGTAGGAGTAAGCCCTAGGGGTACGTCCTTTCTTCCGCTTCCTCTTCCAGACGTTCGATTAGGAGGAAGAGTGTTTCTGCCCCTTCCAGTAGGCGGCAGACTCACTCATTTCATTCATCATTGGGAGACAATCACCGACGACCAATGGGTCCTGTCTATCATGAGACACGGGTATCGGGTTCCGTTCAGTCGTCCCCCTCCACTATCACGCTCTCCCATTCATCTCTCCTCCAATCATCCTCGTCTGGGACTCGCCATTTCAGATCTTCTGAAAAAAGGAGCGGTAGAAAGGGTCTCGATTCCAACCTCTCCGGGGTTTTACAGCCGTCTCTTTCTGGTTCCCAAGAAGGACGGCGGGTTTCGACCGGTCATAGACCTATCTCATCTAAACTCCTTCATTCCGAAGGAACACTTCAAAATGGAAACAACTTCGTCGATCAGGGCAGCCGTCCTCCCCGGTCACTGGGCTGTTTCCCTGGATTTATCGGATGCCTACTTCCATGTATCTATCCATCCTCATTCCAGGAAATACCTTCGTTTTACGGATGGCCAAACTGTCTACCAGTTCAAGGCCCTTCCGTTCGGCCTGTCTTCGGCCCCCAGAATCTTCACCAAAATAGTTTCGGTTCTGGTCGCCAGGGTTCATTTTCGCGGCTCACGCCTCCTGGCGTATTTCGACGACTGGCTTCTTCTTCACATGGACCCAGTCGCTCTTCTCGACGAACTTCGATGGGTGACAGACCTAGCTCTCCGGCTAGGCTTCATCCTCAACTCCGAGAAATCGGAGTTGATCCCATCCCAGAACTTCACGTTTGTCGGGATGCAGTTTCTGACCGACCTAAACAGGATCAGAATTCTGGAACCCAGAATTATGTCTCTTCTAACTCTGGTTCGGGGGTTTTCGCGTCGGCAATCGATCTCAGCCCGCGAATTCCTATCGCTTCTCGGAGTACTCAATGCAGCAGCGGATCTTGTTCCGCTGGGCCGCCTTCACATGCGACCTCTTCAATTTATCCTACTCTCGATCTGGCGTCCCAGTCGAGACCATTTACAGACCATTCTTCCGGTTTCTCCGGAATTGGTTCATCATCTCAGTTGGTGGAATTCCCCCTTGTTTCTCCGAGAGGGTGTTCCTCTTTCTCCTCCTCAACCGGAACTGTTCCTCTTCTCGGATGCCAGTCTGTCAGGCTGGGGTGCTCATCTGGAACCTCTGGGTCTCACAACCTCGGGTCTTTGGTCCCCTCGGGACAGTTCTCTTCATATCAACAACCTCGAACTCAAAGCGGTTCTACTAGCCTTACGACAGTTTTCTCCTCTCATTCGAGGCAAATCTGTTCTAGTATCTACAGACAACACGACTGTTGTCTCTTACATCCGCAGACAAGGGGGGACGCACTCGCCTTCTCTGTGCATGGAAGCATGGCACCTTCTTCATTGGTGTCAGGTGTCTTCGGTACTCATTCAAGTCAGACATCTTCCGGGTCGTCTAAATGTTCTAGCGGACCAACTGTCCCGCAGGCATTCTCTTCTCCCCTCGGAATGGAAGTTACTTCCTCGGATCGCGACAACTCTGTTTGCGATTTTCGGGTCTCCGTCTGTCGATCTATTTGCTACCAGGCTGAACAACCAGCTTCCACTGTTTGTGTCACCGGTATGGGATCACCGGGCTTAGGCGATAGATGCTCTGTCTGTCAACTGGGATCATCTATTTGCTTATGCGTTTCCACCGTTTTCTCTGATTCCCTTAGTTCTAAGGAAAATCCTGCGATCTCAGTGCCGGATCCTCCTTGTAGCTCCACTTTGGCCAACGAGATCTTGGTTCGTGGATCTTCTGGATCTTCTGATAGACGATCCTGTAGAACTTCCCCAGGTTCCGGACCTTCTGTCACAAGGTCGGAACAGGGTCCTACACGACAATCCTTGCGCTCTTCGTCTTCACGCTTGGATGTTATCCAACAGCGAGTTAGACAGAAGAAATTTTCGGCAACAGTTGCCTCTATTATCTCTAAAGCCAGGAGACAATCTACTCGATCTGTCTACCAGGCAAAGTGGAAGGTCTTCCGTGATTGGTGTATCGCACGGCAGATTAATCCGGTCAAAGCTCCTGTCAGAGAAATCGCTAACTTTCTAGTTTTTCTTTTTAACGAGAAAAAACTTGCGGTCAGTTCTATCAAGGGTTATAGGTCTATGTTATCGAACACTCTTAAGTTTCACAGATCCTCTTCCCTTGGTTCGGATCCTTATCTTTCGGAAATTATTCGTTCGTTTGAACTGTCTAGACCAGTTTCTCGTTCGTTAACTCCAAAGTGGGATCTTTCTTGTGTTTTACTGGCTCTTACTAAGGCACCTTTTGAACCTCTTTCTGAGGCTTCTCTCCTGCACGTAACATGGAAGACGGTCTTTCTCATAGCAATGGCGTCTTCTAAACGTCGTTGCGAAATTCATGCCTTTTCTACTGAGGAAGGCTATTTACGCTTTAACAAATCTGATGGCTCTGTATCTTTGAGCTTTCAACCTGGTTTCCTTGCGAAAACCCAGCTCCCTTCGGTCTGTCCCCCTCCGGTAGTTATTCCGAGCCTTGCTAGGTCTTGCGCCAGGGGAGATCCTGATCGGCTTCTTTGCCCGGTTAGAGCCTTGAAGTTTTACCTCCAGAAGGTTAAATCTTTACGGGGTCGTCGTCTTCGACTTTTCCTCCCAATAAAAGGGGGGGCGAAGTTTCGGCAGCATCAATATCTCGTTGGGTAGCCTCAACTATCAAGTTTGCCTATTCGGATCTTTCGGACAGGGATCTATCCTTTTTAAGAATTAGACCACATGAGCTCCGTGCTTTGTCTGCTTCTTGGGCTTTCTTGAATAAATCTCCCATGGATGATATTCTCAAAGCGGCCTCTTGGAAGTCTTCTACTACGTTTTCTTCCTTTTATCTCCGCTCACTGGCTAACCAATCACAAAACCTTGTGGATTTGGGTCCACTTGTAGTGGCTCAGACAATAGTTTAATCATCATGTCTGACGCCTCGGCGGCTTTGGTCGTTTCCTACTTCGGGTGTCGCTTCAATCAAGGTTCTTTGTTAGCAACCTCCCGCCTTAGCGACGAAGTCATACCTGAAGTAATAACAGGTAACGTATTTATGCTATTAAAATGAAATTTTTGAAGTAAAATTAATTTTAATTAGTAAATACTTACCTGTTATTACAGAGTCCCACCTCCCTCCCCGCTTGCTGGCGGTTGTATCCCTCGATGGCTTCATATACAATTGGAGAACGGGGGTTACACTTCCGGTAACTAGGGGGTTTAGGGAATGGTTTATTTTGCGGACTCTGTTTTGGAAGCTGTGCACAAATAGACACATACCTGAAGTAATAACAGGTAAGTATTTACTAATTAAAATTAATTTTACTTCAAAAATTTCATATTTCTGAAAAAAGGTTTTTCCTTGCGCTTCTGTAGTTGATCCTACATATTATTCCAAATTTTATTTCTGTTACATTAAAGGTATAATGTGATACAGTAATTAATTTTAATGCTCTGTACCCTTCAATTAAGCAAGAATATTCAATTTAAATATTAGAAATGTTTTGCAAGAAAGGAATCTTGTATACCTTTTTAGCATGTAAAGAGGACTAGTGATACTTCATTCCATTGCAGAACACCAAGTTTGAATATTATTGTAGTAATCTTAAAGATGGTTCTCAAAAAGCTAGCATTATGAATTTATAACTGGAAACAAAGCTACATATGCCCTTTTGAATGCATTGACTTTAAATTTTGAATGATGTCATATGATGTAACAGATTTCATCTGCTATTTATATAACTTAACACTCTACAGCTGTCAATTCTGGCAGATTTTCTTCAATTTTTTTAGATGGTGTATGTCAGAATAGTAAATTTATATTATCAGGTTTGAGATGGTTTGCAGTGCAGAAAGCCCTTTCTTTTGTTTAGAACAAAAGAAGTCTAGTATAAATTCAATTGACACAAATGGTCACTGAATTTTTCTCTGCCATATTTCCTAAAATGAAGTTTATCCCGTGAAAATGAGGCCCCCACTGTGTTGGTTAGTGTCCTTATATATAAAATATTGATTTTCTCCCTTTATTAATTCCCTGCCGCGAAGCAGGAGTGGGGTTATAGGAATGGCCTTCGTCTGTCTGCCCGTCCGTCCGTCCATGTGTCTGTCTGTAACGTTTTCGTGTCCGCTTCATATCTCCTATACCGCTTGAATGATTTTCGTGAAACTTGCCTCAAATGTAAACCTAGTTGAGACGATGTGCGGAACACAGGTGGCAGCCATGTAAGCTCTTGTCAAGGTCACACTAGAAGGTTATGTGTTTGAACCTTCAATTTCCATTTCAATTTCGTGTCCGCTCCATATCTCTTATACCCCTTTTAGTTTTTTCATGAATCTTGCTTCAAATATATATCTAATTGAGACGATGTGCAGAACATAGGTTGCAGTCATGTTGACTCAAGGTCAAGGTCACACTTGAGGGTCATGTGTTTGAACCTTCTATTTCCTTAGAATTTCATGTCCATTCCATATCTCCTATACCCCTTGAAGGATTTTAATGAAACTTGCCTCAAATATAAATATAATTGAGATGATGTGCAGAACACAGGTTGCAGCCATGTTGGCTCAAGGTCAAGGTCACACTTGAAGGTCAAGTGTTTGAACCTTCAATTTCAATTTACAATTTTGTGTCCGCTCCATAACTCCTATACTCCTTGAAGGATTTTTAAAATGAAACTTGCCTCAATTATAAACCAAATTGAGGCGATGTGCAGAACACAGGTGACAATCATGTTGATTCAAGTTCAAGGTCACATTTGATGGTTCAGTGTTCATTCCTGGATATTTTTGTTTCCATGCTATATTTTCTGAACAACAGAAAGTTTTTCATAAGACAACTGTGCATCAAAATGTTGTCTTTATTACATAAAATGCAGTTTTAAACCCAATTACAACAGTAGTGCTGAAAAGGTTTTTATTAAGGCAGCGGCGGGGGATATAGCTTTCCTTTGGAATGCCTTGTTAAGTTTATTTTTGAATAGTTGTTAATATCATTGGATTTTTTTTCAAGTTATTGAATTGGTTCATATATAATACAAGTTTCTTTGAATATATTGTTCATTACATTTTTTTTGTTAACTTATAACCAGGCTGAAAGATTCAAACATTTAACTAATAATTAATAAATAGATTGCTCTGATTGTGAAGCCATTGCATAAAATTAATTTTGGGTTTGAATCTAATATAAATAAGTCCATGGTCCTATACTGTCATTACGTGGTAGTTTAGTCCAGCTCATAGTTGGCTAGTTGTCTTTTTTAGTCGGTAAATTTTAATCAAGGTTAAATTGAATTGTTTAACTAATGGTACTCTGGTGAGCATTCTAGGGCCATTATGGCCCTCTTGTTTTATGTTTACATTAGGAATAATTATAGCTAACATTATACTATCCAGCACTCAGAAAAGTGGAGCCACTGTCTTGGGACAGTTCTTGTTCAATTTTACCCATACAGAGTAAGTATGGGAAATCCCTTTCATAGAAGGAGCAAAATGGTAGGTTCAAGGAACTTAGATATAGTGGAAGAGAAGCACCTTTGAAACTAATTCAGCTGAGTAGAAAGGATTTAAACCATGATCTTATCAAAATATACTTTTTAATTAAATTGTGAATCAATTATTTATGATTGATATGCTTTCTGTGTGGTAAGTGACAACAATACCATTTTACCATACAATGGATACAAGGGTTCTTCACATTGCAATAGCACAGTGCTCTTATTATATATAGTAGAGAGAATGTTATAGATTGTTATGATACAACAGCCTTTATCTTACTTTCGAGGCAATTTTCAGACACAGGAGGATGCACCAGAAAGGCAGAGGGCAGGGCCAGGGCAGAGGACAGGGTAATCTTCCTTCTCCAGCAGTCAAACACAGACTGGAGGATACACCCACTGATGAGGGGCTGTCACATCCTAAAAAGAAGAAAAACCTCACTCTAAACAACACCAGTAACACAGATCATAACTCACTGGGTGTTTTCTTTGCAGGAACAGCTCCAGGTATTCTATTGATTTAGGTATAAAAAAAGAGATTTTGCTTAAAAACCCATCACACCAGGCATTGAATTCCTTGCCCTACCCTATACCAAGATTGATAAAATTATTCTGATTCATTAAAAAAAACATGGGCACCTTGGGCAAGGCAAGATGTTGTATTGTACAATTTCTTACATCATTTCTGTCATAATGGTTTACCTACAACAGATAGGCAATTTAAATCACTATCCTCTTGACTTAATGATAAAAAATACATGATTAAGATTATATTTACTTAAATGATCACCATCTCCAGTATCCATGAGGTTCTGCCTCTGATGCAGAGGTTGTGGGTTTGATCCCTAACTGGACATATCAAAGTCATTAAAAATGGTACTGGTAGCTCCCTGCTTTGGTGCTCAACATACAAGGGGTTATCCAAAAATACTTTGACTTTTTTATGGAGCATGAAAACCAATTGAAATATCAGCCTGAAAGTGATATGTTATTTTGGAACAATCAAATAACTCGGAAATTCTCGTGAATATATCTTTATACAAATTAAGAATATATGGTTTTACAATACCACTTCATCGTGTTTCTGGCGCAGTCTATAAATATGACGTCAACGCCAACTTTTTTTGTCAATATTAGAAACATCAATTATAACAATGAGATGCCCTCTCATTATTTACCGTTTCTTAAATAATCACTACTAGCTGCCATGCATAACTTGTGACAGTTAACCAAGTGCTCCTACACATTAGCGGACCATGTCCCGCAAAGGCTTGAAAGAATCTGTCATGTACTGTTGAGCAATTCAGCCACTGACTTAAACGGTTTACCCCACAACTTGTCTTTCAATTGTATTATTATTATTTATTATGAGTACTATCACTGATATCCTTATAATAATAATTATTATTGCTGTTGTGTATTTCTCATAATAATAATGATTTAAACTCGTTGACTGAGATAAAATATCCGGGAATATTGTGAAGTCCATAGTAGCAAAGTTTGGGGAATACGGAGGATGGGGTACTGTCCCTAGCTCCATCAATGGCATCTCGAGGCACATGTCTGGGACTGTGGTCCTCATGAAGCAAAAGTGACTGAACCGTTTAAGGGGTTTTGACCAAACTTCCAGAATCATCCTTATGATGCCCTCTATCAAGGGGTTTCAAATTATTCCCGATTTTGGGTTAAAAAAATAGGTCCCCAGGAGCTAAAAATAGAAATTTTTAAAAATCAAACTTTGAAAAACTTCTTCCCGCAAAACTGCAAGGCCCAGAGCTTAGATAAATTTTGGGATGTAGCATTTAACCTTTTTTGGGTTCCCTTACCAAATTGTCAAATCATACCCTTTTGGTGATAAATGCCCCCCCCCAGGGGGCAATTTTTTTACATAAATTTTATTAAAAGGGAAAACTTTAAAAAAAACTTTTTTTGGGGAAACCAAAGGGCCAGAGTTTAAAATTTGGAGTAGCATCACTTAAAGGTTCATTACCCCCAAAATTTGGGCAAATTTTTGCCCTTTTTATAAAATTCCCCGCACCAGGGGCCTTTTTTACATAGATTTTATTTGGGAAAAACTTTAAAAATCTTCTTTTATTCCATAAGGGGCCCCCAGCTTAATTTTTTGGTAAAGTAATCATCTTAAGGGTTTATTACAAGTTTTTTCAAATCATTACCCTATGGGGATAAATGCCCCCGCACCAGGGGGATTTTTTACATAGAGTTATTTAGGAAAAACTTAAAAAAACTTCCCTTTTTAAAATCCTAAGGCCCAAAGCTTAGAATTTTATGTAGCTCCTAATTGGGGGTTTTTTACCAAAATTTTTCCAAAAACATACCAAAAAGGGGAAAAAAATGCCCCGCAAGGGTCACTTTTTTCACCTTAAAAACAAGGAAAAAAACAAGGTTACTATTTTTTATTTGTTTGTCTAAGTGGTTTTCCCTCCCCAAAAAATTATTTTAAAAAAACAAAAAAATTTTTTTAAACCGTTTTAAGGGTTTTGACCAAAATTTAAAGGGCCCTTAAGAAGCCCTTTTTTTCAAATTTTAAAAATTATTTTTAAATTTTTTAAAAGTATCACAATTTAAAAAAAATTTAAAAATAAAAACAATTTTTTTAAAATTTTTCTTTGAAAAATTTTAAAAAACCTAACCTTAAAATTTTTTGGTTTTCAACACTTTGGGCCTTTTAAAAAAATTTTTAAAAAATAAAAATTTTTGGAAAAATTCCCCCCAATTTGGTTCATTTTTTAAAAGATTTTTAAAGGGAAAAATTTTTTAAAAATTTCGAAAAAATCCAAAGGCCTAAAAACTTAAATATTTTTTATGTTAAATTTTTTAAAAAAGTTTCCCCTTCCCAATTTTGTTTTAAATTTTAAAACCCTTGGGGAAAATGCCCCGGGACCTCCCCTTGGGTTTTTCATAGAGTTTTAGGAAAAACTTTAAAAAAACTTTTCTTGGGAAACCATAAAGGCCCCCAGCTTGAAATTTGGATTTTACCATCTTAAAGGTTCATTTCCAAATTGGGAAAAAACATACCCCATGGGGAAAAAATTTCCCGCACCAGGGTCACCTTTTTTTACAAAGTTATATAGAAAAAAACTTTTAAAAAATTTTTTCTTAAATCCAAAAACCCAGGGGGTTTGATATTTTTATGTAGCATCACAAAAGGTTCATTACCAAAAATTTTCAAATCTTTGCCCAGGGGGATAAAGCCCCCGCCCAAGGGGGCCCCTTTTTTTAAAAGATTTTAAAAAAAAAAATCTTAAAAAACTTCCCTTTTTGAATCCATAAGGGGCCCCCAGTTAATATTTTGGGGGGTTTTCATATCTTAAAGGGCCCTTTCCAAAATTGTTCAAATCATAGCCTTTTGGTATAAATTCCCCCGCACCAGGGTCCCCTTTTTTAAAATTTGGTTTTTATAGGAAAAACTTTAAAAAAAACTTTTTTCTTGGAAACCTTTTGGGCCCCCAAACCTTTGATTTTTGGTAAGTAGCATATCTAATTTTTTTTTTTTACCAAATTGTTCAAAAATTTCCCTGGGGAAATTGGGCCCCCCAAGGGGGGCAAATTTTTTTCATAGGGGGGGGAAAATAGGAAAAAACTTAAAAAAACTTCTTTTAAAAACCAAAAGGGCCCGGTTTTAAAATTTTTTTTTATTAGCATTCCCAAAGTTTTTACCCAAAATTTTAAAAATTTACCGGGAAAAAATTTCCCCCCCCCAGGGGTTTCCTTTTTTAAAATAAAAATTAATAGGAAAAACCCGAAAAATCTTTTTAGAAAAAAGGTATTTTTTATTTGGGGTTCCCCCATTTCTAAATTATAAAAAAAATTTTTCAATTCTTGGTTTGGGGAAAAATTTGACTAATAAAAGGGAAAAATGGTTTAAAAAATTTAAAAACTTTCTTTTAAAACAATACCCTTTTGGTTTTTTAAAATTTAAAAATCATATTTTCCCCAAATTTTTAAAAAAATGGGGTAAAAAGACTAAGAAAAATAGGTTAAATGAAAAAAAAAAGTTTCTTTAAGAAAGAAATTTTTAAAGGGGACAATTTTTCGTTTTAAAAATTTTTTTAAAAAACCCCCAAAATTGGCCCTTTAGGGATAATTATTTAATTTAAAATTGGAAAAAAAAAGAAACTTTCAATCCCCAATTTTTTTTATTTTGGGAAGTAACATTTCTTCAAAAATTTTAAGGTTTTGGATTTTATCGTTCAAACCCAATTTTTAAACGGGTTAAAAGGTTTGCCCCGGGGGTCAAAATTTGAAAAACCCTTTTTTACCAGGGAGGCCACCCCCCTTTTGTTAAATTCTTAACAACAAACTTTTACCAAGATTTTTCAAATTTTAGGGGGCTTTGGCCCTTTTGGCCCCTCCCTTTTTTTTACTAAGGGTTTTAAAAGGAAAAAAATTTTAAAAAAACTTTTTCCTTTAACCAAAGCCTTGAGTTTTGGGTTTTTGGGGGGTTGTTTCATTTAATTCTTCCCCAAAATTTTTTCAAATTTTGACCCCGGGGGAAAAATTGGCCCCGCTCCAGGGATCACTTGATTTTACATAGACTTATATTGGAAAAAAAACTAGAAAAATCTTCTTCTCAAAAGCCACAAGGTCTGGAGTTTATATATTTGGTATGTAACATGGGCTACAGACCGTAATCCGTTCAAGTACACCAAACGAACGTAAACGAAACGCTATCAACGCACGAAACACAACGAACAAACGACAAAAAACGATAAACGCAAACGATAAACGCAAACGATAAACGGTATCAAAACGTTTGCATTAAACGCTGAGGTATGGGATTCGGATATTCTCTAACTTTATCGTGGTTATGTTGACAGTGCAATTATATTTTAACGAAAAAAAACAACACATCAATAGTGCATTCATTTATGCCAAAAGCATTTTTTTTTGTTAAATAAATTGAGTGATACAATTGTAAAAAAATGTTTTAAATGTTTACAAAAAGTAAAAAGGGATTTTTTCTTTCCCCCGTCATAAGATTTATTTTTGTTTATGTAATAAACATAAAAGCGGCCTAGAATTGGTTCTCTATTCACGTGTTTGTATAAGCGTTTATTAACGGCGACTAGACCAGTCAGTGTATTGGCGAACGGGTTTGTGACACTTTGAGAAGATAATTGTCTAAGTTAGTGTGATAGGCTGATTAGTCATTATGACAACATCCGGCAGCTTGTATGTATGAATTGCCGAAGATTCCCCAAATTGACTACATGTACAATATTAGCCGATAAATTAAGAGAGTTTGTTTGTTAAAAGGGGGTTGTTGAAATTTATTTTTTTTAAATTTTTTTTTTTATCCTTTAATCATGTTTTTTTTTTTTTTTCTCTAAATACGTTTCGATAAATTTAACAAGGGAAAAAATTTGTATCATTTAAGTCTAAATATATTGTTACACAAAAGTGACACAATGCAATAGTTTATGCCCCGTGAATATCTGCCCCCCCATTATTTATACGAGTCGGAAAAAATTTCGTTAAAAACCCCGGGGATAAACCCCTGTTTTTAAAAAAAAAAAATGCTCATGGGGAAGATGACTATTATATATAGTAGACCTAAATTGTTTTACAATGTTTGGTATTTTGATTACATTGAAAAACGTAATGCCTACAAAACGAAGAAGAAAAATTTAATTTTGAACTCCCTTTATAAGAATAATTTTAAATTAAAAAATTCAATTCCCTTGATTTAATGTTTTTTAAACAAAATCCCTTTGGTTTGTTTTCTGTTTGCAGTAAAGCTATACTTTTACCATAATCCCTTGGAAAAAAAGTGTCTAGTGTACCTGTATCTGATACTTTTGGGAAAATTTTTTAAAACAAATGTTATCGTTTGCAAAAAAGTGACATGTTTAAAAACATCATGTTTTAAAAGTGTTTTTTATTTACGTTTTAATATTTGTATTGATCAAAAATTTCCTTCTAAAATTTCACCAAAATCAAAAAACAAACCCTTTAACAACTATTTTGATTTAATAACCTGTCGTAAAAATATGTAAAAACACCCCCTCAGGGGTGTCTTCCCTTTTTAAAATTTTGGTATTATAAGGAATTCCATTTTTAAAAAAAAAGCAGTGTAAAATATGTTTTCATTAAGAAAAAGTATAATACAGGGGGGTGTTTTGTCCTATTGAAAAAACATATGGGTTTGCTTTTAATGTCTCCCCTGTAAAATAATTAAATTCCCTTTCGCTCATATCCGGTTCGGGGGGGGGAGGGGGTTGGGCCCGGCTGCTGTGTGTCTTGATTGGCGAAGGGGGACAAAAAAAAAAAGATGGCATTTCTGTGAAAACCACAGTAGGGTGCACTATGTTATGGAACATTTTGCAATCATTTCCTGTGTTGTCCTATGGATCGTTTTGTGTTTTTATAACTACTGAATATTGAATTGTGTCAGCAGAAAATAATGTCATCAAAAAATCCATCACCGTACAAAAGTAGAAACTTTAGAAAAATTTTTGCTTTCGACACAATTGAAGTGTTGCTGTTATGTTTCATAAGGAAACAAAAATTTTAAAACAGAATAATGAGTAAAAAAAAACAGCGAAGAAAAAACTTTTTTAGATGGGAATAGTTTTGAATATTGAATTAAGCAAAATTTTTAATATAGCCTATCAAAATAAAAACCCTTCGTGACAGAATTTCTTTGAACTAATAAACATTAGGCAAAAAAGGGGAATTTAGTTTACCACAAAATTACAGTAGTTAGAAGACTGTATAAATATTTAGTACGATGCATACACGAGATGCCAAAATTTAAATTCCCGGGTTTTGTTACTAACGGCTTTCTGAAGTCTGGTTCAATAATTTTTTCAGCCGGTAGGGAGTTTTAATAGCTGCAGTATATAAGCACGACAAAAATCGTGCAACCTTCTATATGTCTTGGTCATATTTAATTTAAAAGTGCGTAAATGGCCAAAGCATTTGTTTTATTAGTTTTCCCAAAAATTTCCATGAAGCGTATTTTTTCCGGGTTATTGCCGTTAAAAAAAAAAAGCGGGTTTAAAAAGGGTACCCGGGATTGTTATGGTTATATGCATCGATTTTTTTTATCGTGACTTCCAAAAATATATAAGTCTTAGTTTGTTCATATTTTTGGTTGTAAAAGATTGCAGTGTATTTTATCTAACAGGGTTTCCGCCAGGCCAATAACGCATGTCGGGCCCGGGCATGCCTTCAAACCCCGAAGGCAAAATTGCCGGGCATTTCCTTAATCTCGCCGGGCATGTCATAATTCCATAGCGACATGCCTTTTATACACTATTTTTATGGCAATAATAACGCCCCACAGCTTCCCCTCAACGATGACCTTTATGCAGTAGGGGTTTGGGTTACGGTGACTTTTGGGGGTTTTTCCTTTATCAAAATTTTCCAAGAAGTTGCGATATTTCCCCAAAAGTCGGCAATATTTCTTTTATCTTCTTATGTTCTTAGACGTATTATTACGTCTTTGGGGGTTGCTTTTTTTTGTTGAAAATTTTAATTTTAAAAATTTTTTTTTCTGAAAGTGATTTTAATCTTTTGTTGGTTATCTAATATTAATTGTAATACAATTAAACTTCAGTTTTTTTCCCCTTAATTAGTTTTCGGTTATATAGGTCCTCATTTTTTTACATGCCCAAATTTTCCTTAAAACACTTTGTGACTACGTTAAAGAAATTGTTTTTTTAAGATCGCCGCTAGTTCCTTTTTTTTTTTGTGGAGGGGGAAAAAAAATTTTATATCGCACTGTAACTTTGGAAAAACGCTGAAACCCCACGCGTGCCCTTTATGGCACCTGTTGTGTAAACTGTATTACAGGTGTAATCAAATTTGGGTTTTCAGTCTGGAACTTATCACACACAATGACATAGAACCCGATTGTCCTTTCATTCGCCTAGTTTATTTGAAAATAGCCAAAAAAAAACATGCCTTTAGTGGATGCTATTTGTGTTTGTCAATTTTCCCTTTGACTTGTTACGTTTTTTCCTCGATTTTGTCGCAATGTAAATTTAAAAAAAAAATATAAAAAACCGTTCAAGACTACTTTCAACCGATGACTTTTTTTTTGTCAACATCCTTACGCAGGTTTGAATATTACAAAAAAATACCGAAAACCCAGGTTTTAATTTAAAAAAAATCTCGGAAGCAGGATACTCGGAAATGGCTAAGTAACCCCAAAAAGACCTATACTGCCTGCTAGTCCCCGCCATTGTTTTGTCTTTCTAGAGGTTGCAAAAAATTCACAGTTTTTTTTCGAAAAATTTTTTCCCCGAATTTTTTCTTCCCACTTCACCGTTTTCCCCTCTAACAAATTAGAAAAAAAAATTTGTTTTTAAAAATTCAAATTATTGCCCTAATACTTTTTTTGTGACTTAATTGTTTAAGTTACTTCCAGCGTTTAGGGTTTTAAAAGACAGATAGGTCCAGGGGTACGATTTCACTAGGGTCAAATTAGTTTTAAAGGTTTTCCCAAATTTGGTTTTTGGGTTTCCCATAGTGCAGAAAGCAGTGTCAGAGATGATGCGTTTGTGTAAAAAGGTTAAAAGAAAAAAAGATGCAAAAAGGTGAACGCAAACGGTGAACGGTGAAAGCCCCAAAAGGAGAACGGTTCGAAAATAAAGAAGTTGAAATGCAAAAGGTTTGTAATGTTTATAGATGCATTCAGCGTTTATTCCGCGGGTTTTTAAACCCTTTAGAAACGTAAACGATAAACGCAAATGAAAAGATTTGCAAACGCAAAGAAAAAGATGTTCAAACGCAAACGGAACGCAGATTTGGGTGTACTTGAAAAGGATTACGGTTTTGTAATTGACCCCTTTTCCA
The DNA here is from genome assembly GCA_021229015.1 of Solen grandis. Classification (NCBI taxonomy): domain Eukaryota; kingdom Metazoa; phylum Mollusca; class Bivalvia; order Adapedonta; family Solenidae; genus Solen; species Solen grandis. The sequence continues at coordinate 15,249,263 of CM037778.1, read as the reverse complement.
AGTTTGTTCAAATCATCACCCCCGGGTCAAAAATTTGGGTCTAAACCCCCGGGGGGCACTTTATTTTACATAGCCTAATGATACCAGGTGGCGATCAAGGGCCACATGGCCCCCCTTGTTTTTTGTCACCTGAGGGAAAAAAGTGCTCATGGTGAGCCTTTGTGGGCGCCTTTTTTTCCGGGCGTTTCGTGCGTGCGTCCGCCGTCAAAAAATTTGCTTTAAAAAAACATCTCCTCATGAATGCTTTTAAGGGGTTTTGGGCCAAACTTCACAGGAATTTATCCTTTTGATGCCCTCCATCAAAGTTGTACAAAAAATTTTTCAGATTTTGGGTTTAAAAAAATAGGTCACAGGAAACTAAAATAGTTTTTAAAAAAGGGAAACTTTGAAAAAACTTCTTCTGCAAAAATGCAAGGGTAGAGCTTAGATATTTGTTATGTAGCTTTATCTTATGGGGCCCTTTTCCCAAAATTTTTACAAATCATTTTTCCCCACGGTGATAAATGCCTGCACCAGGGGCATTTTTTTACATAGAGTTATATTGGAAAATCTTTTAAAAAATCTTTTCTTTGAAACCATAAGGCCTAGAGCTTAGATTTTTTGGTATGTAGCATCTCTTATGGGGCCCCTACCAAGATTGTACAAATCATAGCCCCATGGTGATAAATGACCCCACCAAAAAGGGCACTTGTTTTAAAAAGAGTTAAATAGGAAAAAACTTTTAAAAAAACTTCTTCCATGAATGCATTTAAAGGGCCCAGAGCTTTTGATATTTTGGGATTTAAGCATCATCTTATGAGCCAAATACCCAAAATTGTAAAATCATAGGGCCCCATGGTGATAAATGGGCCCCCCAAAGGGGTCACTTGTTTTTTCACAGAGTTATATAGGAAAATCTTAAAAAAACTTTTTCTATGAAACAAAAAGGCCTTGAGCTAAGATTTTTGGTATGTAGTAGCATCTAAAGGTTCATTACAAAGATTTTAAAGTCTTGGCCCCCGGTGATAAATGACCCTGCGCCCCGGGCTTCTTGGGAAAATATATTGGGCCCCTTGCTTTTTTTATTTGGTGTTAGATTTTCAGGGGGAAAATGTTTTAGATT
>CM037778.1:15198061-15248061 GCA_021229015.1 Solen grandis | reverse complement strand
GTGGGTTTCCCGACGATGGCGTTGTTTCTGCATGTCCAGGACCATATTATTGCAATGGACTCGGCTGTTATGTCAGCAGGTAAATAGCATGCTAATGTTGATTTCTGAAAAATAGCGAGATATTAATCACTTTCCATAGCTTTATTATTATTAGTCAATTTCATTTTACCATTAATATATCATAGCTATTTCATTATGGATCTATGAACCGCAAAAACTATTGCATCATTTGCGTTTTCTGGTGCATTGGGCTTTTCACATCTATTTCTGACGTACTTTGTAGAACTTTGTATTTGTAAAGGGCTAGGTAAGCAAAGTTTCATCTTGGTTGAGTGACTGACAGGTAATTTTATTTTCAGATGCGTACGATTACAACTACATGTTGGAAGTACTAGAGCAGGTTGTGAAAGGGAAGACCGTAGATATACCGTCCTACGATTATGTCACCAACTCAAGGTACAGTTGTTGTTTGTGTTCGCACTCAGGCGTATTGTGCAGTTTTTGACAGATAATGTCTTTAAGACCTAGAACCTCTGACCTCTGCCCTCCCTTAACATCTCTAGACAGGTGCACCTACACACAGAGATAAATAGACAAGAGATCCAGATGGACTATCCTTGCCTGTTCTGAATAGACCCACTGGTTCTTTAAAGTGCCCGATGTATAACACCAATACACACAAAGCTCCGAAACCACTGTTTGGATGAACCAGCGCTAAGCTCATAGTTAGGCAGGGTACACTGAAAAGTGTCCCAGAAAATTTCCCCACTACCCTAGCTCATTCTGAATAGGCCCGCTAGTTCTTAAACATGCTTGGTGTATAGCAATGATACACTCAAAGCTCCTTAAATGGTACATTTATAATGCCAGCCCTGTATTCACTAGAATACATAAGTTTAACTTTCCTAAATTATCCCTCAGCCTGCCTAGCCCCTCAAGAATTCGGGATTGTAAAATCAAGAAAATTTATAAAGGCATGTTCCGGTTTTTCACTCACCCTGGAATTTTACACCCATGACAGGGCTCGAATTTAGCACTCGCAGACTCGCAAAATGCGAGTGTGAAATGAATTTTGCGAGTTCATTTTGTAGCTATTTGTCAAGCATGTCATTTCCGTCGAATATCTCCTGTTAGAATTGAGATACAGTTTTCATACTTGGTAGGTAGATATTTTATGGGAAGAAGAAGATTGGGCTTGATATGATCAAGGTCAAGGTCACTGTTACTAAAAATAGATTTTAGTTACCAGCAAATAACTTCTTTCAGAAGTGATTTTTTATGATAATATTTTGTAGATAGATACCTTATGGGGAGAAAAAGATAGGGATTGATTTTCATGTCAGCTGGGTCAAGTTAATGTCACTTTTACTAAAAATAGTTTTGCATCAAACAGGTCTTTTCCTCCGAATATCTCTTGTTAGAATTGAGATACAGTTTTCATACTTAGTAGGTAGATACCTTATGGGAAGAGGAAAATTGGGATGATTTTCAGGTTACTGTTACTAAAAAAGATTTTTACGCAGTTGTTACTAAAATAGTTTTTGTTTCCATCATAAAAACTTCCTTTGTTGAGGGACATAACTTTTCACCAACCATTAAAAAATTGCAGTGCCTGACCTCATTCCCCTGTACTGATGATGTCATCAAGCATATTATGATGTCATCAATAAATTATGTTGTTATGAACACTCTAGAAGGATATATATATAAAATTATGTTCTTTAAACATGCATTGCTAAAAAAAAAGACTTTTATGATGATAATTTGTGTGGATTCCATATGTTTGTTTCTATGGCAGGCCTGGAAACCTAGGGCAACCATTGAAAACCTGTTTTCGCATCAATTGGTGTGTTTCTTGTGTATTTAAGTCCATTGGGAACAAGTTCTCACAACTTCAATTCATCCCCCTTGATGGTCCCTGGGTTGGACCAGTATTTTGCATCTGGGAAAGACATGAAAAAACCTTGGTCTCCATAGAGGATTGGTTGCAAAACCTTCAGATCTGCTATCATTAATGTTACCACTGGGCCATGGCAAAAATCAAATCTTGCCAGGCGAACCACTTCTGTGTGCATTAATAATGACAAGTAAATGTGTGTGACATTATTTTTATGCGTGATTCGAAAGAAAAAATTATGGCCCTCGATTGGATTTTAAAAAAGCTTTCAATGAAAAAGGCACATGGCATGGGTATTTATCCCCTTCAGTGACTTGTTTCGGAAAGCTTTATAAATTAATATGAGTCAAACACATTATGGATGTTGGATATCAACATTTTACGCATTTGTTCAGTGAGCAGTCATCTGAATGTGATAAACATGGATGATTCAGCTGATCAGATAAATTTTCTTGATGCTTTAATGTGTTTCTGTCTGAATGAAATGCAAAAACTGTATGTCATTTACTCGAGTTTTTTTTTAATTCTTCAGAGTACCGTATAGCTTTGTTTAAAAGCCCAGGGCTTTAAAAATTTTCCCTCACTAAACTGTGGAGGAAAAACAAACCTTCAATTAAAAGCGTCCCTCGTCAACTTTACACAAAAGTTTATAATTTTAAGTATTTGTTGTGTTTAACTTTAGATATTGCTTTATTCAAGGATTTAAGGTTTAACCGCTAAGTCTGGTTTAGTTAGTTCAAGGGTTTGAAAGTCTTTTATGTTAACAATTAAGTACCTTTAATGATTGCTTAATTTTCAAAACCCCACAAACAATCAGGATGAGAGGGGTGGGGGTATTATATAGTATATAGAAATATGGTTAATGGTCAGTGTAGTAGGTCCATCAGTGGGTTGGTCTGTTGCCTTTGTCTGACCAATAACTCATGAATGGGATGAAAGATATATGTAATATTTGGTAAACTTGATTTATCCTTATAAAGGCCAAGTTTGACTTTGGGCAAAATCCATGGATATTTGGCACAGTTATGGCCCCTTTTCAACTTAAAAAAAAAATTCTAAAAAACTTTTCTGATCAATCACAGACTCAACAGATTTGCAAATAAATATCTCAAGAAAGTGAAGGCCAAGCCAAACTTTTGGGCAAAATTAGTAAATATTTGAGATGGTTGTGGCCCCTTTATGATGAACAATTTGCTAAAAAATATCTTATTGTCCGATCGATAAAGCTTCATATTCTGTGTCAAAGCTCTGTTTAGGGGTATTAATCACCTTGGGGGGGCCAAAAAACGGATTAATTTTGTATATTATAATGAATGTACATGTATATGTGTTTGATGTACATGATATGACACGGTTGAAATAACCTTGATGTTGTGTATAGCTTATTACGTCTGGAGTATGATTCAGAATAGAAATCATGGTACAGGTTTGAATGTCACCATCAATACATACCTAGTAGTAATGCTTGAACTCAGGTACTTGCTTTTTTTGCGAGTGGAAATAGAGTAGCTAATGTTGAGTTAAAGAACTATGATTCAAAGCCCGCAGTTACAAGATGGTGGCTATCTGGAGAGGGACAGATAGACCCAGCACTCTACCTTATGGGGCCCAAAACGAAAATTACATATTCAGTTTGTTTTCACTGTATGCTATGGTTCATAGTTTTGCATTATGTCGTTGAAACTGACATATGACTCTTTACAAGAAAAGAATTTAAAACTTTAATTGCAAGTTTTCATTTAGCAAGTAAAAAAATTTAGTACTTGCTAAAAATAGCAAGTGCAAAATCTGGCTAAATTCAAACCCTGTAAATACAGGACTAAGTTGACATATATAGTTTACACCCTCCACGGTGGCCGAGTGATTAGAGTGTTCATCTCAGGCATGAGAGGTTGTTGGTTTGATTCCCAGACACATCATACCAAAGTCATAAAACAATTGGTACTGCTAAGTGCTTGGCTTGGCTTTTAAGGGGTAGGTCCAGGATTTGTTGGCTGGGTGTACTGGGTGCGGTATCATACCACATGTTTATAGTGTGATACTGCAGTGTGGCAGCACTATATCTGTCTCAAGTAGATCCAGATGACTGAAATACTGTTGGTGGGACATTAAACCAAACAAACAAACATAAATAGTAATGAAACTTGTAAGCAATATTTGTAATGAAATGAAATATTTAGGTATTCTTTGTCAGGGAAACAAGTATAGCGAAAAACAAAGTATTTAAGTACTTTGCACTTATTACAGTTCAAATAAAGGTGGAATTTGCACTATACTGTAGTAAAATCTGTTGATTCAATATATATCAACAAAAATCTACAGTCATCTTTTGGAAACACATATGGCAATTTCAAACACACACAGTTTTAAAATCTGATTTTTTTTTTTTCTCTTTTGTGACTGCTTTTTGTCCGAATGTGCGTCGTCGGTCGTCAACATTCGCTTGTGAACACTCTAGAGGCCGCAGTTTTGGCCCAATCTTTTGTAAAATTTGGTCAGGATGTTTGTCTACATAATTTCTTGGATGAGTTCAAAATTGGGTCAAATGGGGTCAAAAATTAGGTCACCAGGTCAAATCTTAGAAAAACCTTGTGACCACTCTAGAGGCCACAGTTTCAGCCCAATCTTCATTAGATTTGGTCAGGATGTTTGTCTACATGATATCTTGGATGAGTTTTAAAATGGGTCAAATGGGGTCAAAAACTAGGTCACCAGGTCAAATTTTAGGAAAACCTTGTGACCACTCTAGAGGCCACAGTTTCAGCCCAATCTTCATTAGATTTGGTCAGGATGTTTGTCTACACGATATCTTGGAGTTCAAAAATGGGTCACATGGGATCAAAAACTAGGCTACCAGGTCAAAACTTAGAAAATCCTTGTGAACACTCTAGAGGCCTTCAGTTACAGCCTAACCTTAATATTACTTGTAACTTGATCAGAATGTTTGTTTACATCAAATCTCAGATGAATTCAAACTGAGCCACATGGGGTCAAAAAGAAGGTCACCAGCACAAATTTTAGAAAAAAATTGTGAACACTAGGGGCCTGCCTACATTTTTGTACCAGTCTTCATTAAACTTAATAAGAATAGTGACTGCATGAATTCCAAGTTGAGTGCAAATTCAGGTAGGATCAAAATCTAGCTTACTTAGTCAAATGTAAGAAAAACACTTTAGATTCCACATTTTTTTGTCATCATGCCTAACACAGCAATCTTACTCAGGTGAACGACACAGGGCCATCTTGGCCCTCTTGTTTTTATTTCATATTATCTTATTTCTAGATCAGTGTCCTAGATATTTTATGTCCGGTTTTCAAAGATGCACCGCTATCATTTTAAGATCAGAGTAAACAAATAAAAGCCAGTCAAGTCAGGTTTACATGATAAAGAAATGTCAAGGTTATTTTAGAAAACATGTAATTCAAGGTTGGCTTACCATAAAGTAGGTTCAAACTGAAGTTTTGACAGCATTCTCTATATTGAAAAAAAAAGCAAAGTTTACAGCTGTTTAAAAAAAAAAGAGAGAGCAAAGTTTATAGCCCCTTTTATCAGATAATGAAAGTTGGTGTTAGTAATTGCTAACCACTTTACGCTTTTAATTTACTTCATATACTTGTGTTTTGATGCCTTGGCAAACAGAGCAGTCCCTGATCAGACAGCAGGAGGTATGATCAGGTTCTCCACCGTTTTCTCTACACGGTCTGCAAGGTCAAGAAAAATCCATTGTTTCAAATACTACATGTATTTAAAGTTGAGTAAATTTATATTCATCAAGTCATGAATTTGTACATGAATATTCATAAGGTAAAGGGTTAATCATTGTCTGATCTGAATTATTTTTTGGAAAAGGAAAAACCTTAAAATGATTTGTCTCTTCTTTGATATAAAGTGGTAAAAAAGAATTGGAAATGGTTTAACCCTTTCCCTCATATAGACTCATTTTGACGCACTCAATAGCCAGATCTGCAGAAAACCACAGTTAAACCTTACCAAATTTAATGATGAAATCCTCACTTCCAGACCACTGAGGAGCAGCGAACAGCATAAAACCTGATCAGCCTGCGAGTTACTCGCAGGCTGATCTGGTTTTATGCTGTTCGCATAGGTCTTTTCATGGTATCCAGGCAGCAATAAATATCGTATAGCAGCAGGTTAATGTTGTTTTAAAAAAAATCAAATTACGCAATTTAAAATTTTGATAAATGTCAGAATGCTTTCATTGTTTACATATTACATTGGCAAGTTTCCTGAAGTCAGTCTTTAATTGGAAATAATTTGAATTTGAAAAACCATCCTTGAATCACAATTTATTCATCTGGTACGTCATCAAATTATGTACTCATGATTTGTTAACAGAGACTTATGTTAGGTCTATGGAAAATGTCAGAAAATTGACAAAAGATATACGGAATATGCAAATTAGTTAATTTTGTAAACAGTTGAATGATTTTATGTAAAATGTAAGCGCATTAATTCTTATGTATGCATTGTAGTAACATTGTCAACCAAAGGTACCCGGTACGTTGCTGCCCAATTAAAAAAAAAAATTAAAAAAATCAGTGACCTTATATACTGATTATATATATATATATATAAGGTCATTGCATTTTTTATTTATTTTTTTTTTTTTAATGGGCAGCAACGTACCGGGCACCTTTGTTGTGGACAACCATTATGTACAGATTGCATCTCTATGCAAATTAGTAACACACACTGCTTTTCTGACTGAAGAATATACACTGCTTTTGGAGGAATAATGGGCCTTTAACCAAAGGAGTTGTATTTATTACAGACGGAGCAGTAACCAGGCCATCTACCCAGCAGATGTTGTGTTGATAGAAGGTATACTGGTGTTCTACTTCCCAGAGCTACGCAACATGTTCCACATGAAACTGTTTGTAGATACGGACCCAGACACAAGGCTAAGTCGTAGAGGTAAGGCAAGTCTCAAGAGCTGGCAGCAATAGCCATCTAGTGTAGATTCAGTTGTAATGGTGGGGCACAGATTTTTGTTGATTTCATGGTTTTATGCACACATACATATTTCATTAACCCCCTTTTTGTGTCATCTGCTGTAAGCAGGGGTGACAAATATTTATGACTTAGGGCAAAATCTATAAACTTTTGACACAGCTATGCCCCTTTCCAACATAGAATTTGTCAAAAATACCTTGTTTAATCAATAAATCATCATAGACTCGACAAGTTCAGGTATTTTTTTTATCCCAATAGATTGAAAGCCAAGTTTGACTTTGTGCAAAATCCATAAATTTTTGTCACAGTTATGGTCCCTTTTTGACTTGGAAATTGCTATAAAAAAAAATCTTTTCCATTCAACAAGGGTAAATAATATTTTGTGTCAAAACCCTGTGAGTGGGCATATCGATTAGTGGTTAATCGTTTCTCATTGAAACCACTCAGCTACAACAAATCTTTGAATTCTATTATTAAATATTCAATTTTATTTTTCCCCTTTTTAGATCATCCCTTTGACATGCATGCGCACACACACACTAAACACACATACTCTGAATGCATCATTCAAGTGCACTGTGAAGTGAAGTATTTGGGTTGCAATGTTTAAAGGGCGTTATCATTTTAAGATAATGTCGCACTTCAATAATTCAAGGCCGCTTGTTATCACTTTACTGATCAAACAAAGTTTGTTACATAATAATGGTTTATATCTTCCGTATCTGTAATGCATACTTTAACCAGGTCTTTGTGACTGAGGCTGTGTGTATTACATAATTGTGTCCTGTCATTTTATTCTTTTACCACTTAGCTGTGCCATTTTATACCTTTGACCATAGCAGGCTGCGGCTTCCTTATCTATAATGTATACTATTACCAGACATATGTCATTAATATGAGTGCTCACCGAGCACTAGCGACCATCTGGTGTCTGTATCATTTTGATGCTTGCACCATTCATGCAGAGCAATGGGTAATGAACCAATAAACACCTGAATGATTGCAAACTGAAACGAGCTCTTGTTTTATGCAGTCATGTCATTTTAACCTTTTGCTTAATAACATTTTATTAAGTCTATAAGTAAAAATGACCGTCCCCAGTGGCTTAGTTGTTAGAATGTCTGCCCCGGGAGTGGGAGGTTGTTGGTTCGATCCCCAACAGTGACATACCAAAGCCATAAAAAATGGTACTGTTATAGCTTCCTTGCTTGGCGCTCAGCATATAAGTGTAGTTGCAGGACTGGTTGGCCCGGTGTCAGGATAATGTGACTGGGTGTGGTATCATGCCACATGTCTTTGACGTGATACTGCAGTGTGGGAGCACTATATCTGTCTCAAGTAGACATCATCTCCAAATGACTGAATTACTGTTGGTGGGACATTCACCCCAACAAACAAACATTAGTAAAAATGTGATATGAAATGATAATTATGCCCCCCTTTAAAGAAGAGGTGGCATATTGCTTTGCACATGTCGGTCGGTCCGTAGACCAAACAGTTTCAATAATTTGGGAACGCCTGGTCCTAGGAACTTCAAACTTAGTTTTTAGATTGATCATGACCATTAGATGAACCCTATAATATAATATTGTTTATGGAGTCGCTAGGTTAAAGGTCAAGGTCACAGTGACCTTCATTTACTGGGCTTGATTTTGAAAATGGTGACCAAGCTGTTGCCGATCATTAACTTGAGAACGCCTGGGCCTAGGAACTTCAAACTTAGTATGGAGATTGGTCATAACCAGTAGATGATCCCTATTGTTTATGGAGTCACTAGGTTAAAGGTCAAGGTCACAGTGACCTTGATTTACTGGGCTTGATATTGAAAATGGTGACCAAGCTGTTGCTGATCAATAACTTAAGAACGCCTGGGCCTAGGAACTTAAAACTTTGTATGGAGATTGTGGTCATGATCAGTAGATGAATCCTATTGATATTTGGAGTCCCTAGGTCAAAGGTCAAGGTCACAATGACCTTGATTTACTGGGATTTTATGTTAAAATGGTGACCAAACCATTTCCGTTTAATAACTTAAGAACGCCTGGGCATGGGAATGTAAAACTTAGTATGGAGATTGTGCATGACCAGTAAATGACCTCTTTTGATTTAGGGGTAACTAGGTCAGAGGTCAAGGTCACTGTGACATTGAATGCCGAGATAGATTCTGATCAAAATGGGTTCTGCTCAAATCTTTTTCACCAGATTTTTTTCAGCATTTTCACCTTTACTGGATGCAATATGCAAGGTAAAACTCAAATGAGTTAGCAGTGTTAATAATTATCAGTAGTAAACCTTCAAGATAAGTTCTGAACTTTGTAACATGCCCACGTTATAAAGCCAAACATCATACATATAATATAGCTATATAAATATTATGGCATATGAGGGGGACATATATGTTTTACAAACATTTCTTGTTTATGTTAGATTCTTTTTATCATATGACCTATACTGACAGTAAATCACGATTATAACAACAACAAAAAACATGAATGTCAATGAACGGACTGTGAACAAATTATTAAAATAGTTTCAAATAATAACTGAAAATAACGATTTAACTCGCGTGTATTTCTCATACATTTTCAACATCATATGAATAATACATCTTTTTGATCAAAGTTAGTTGCTTCAAACACATTAAATTCAGCTGTTCGAGTTCAACACACTATGCATATATATAGAATACATGCGGATGACACGAAGTGATGCAATTTGGCCTAAAAGTTATATGTAACATGTTAAATATAAGAAAATATGTGATAGTTATATAAAATCGGAAACAGCTGTTTAAGAGTAATGTCATATGATAAAAAAAAACATTCCAGTATTATTCCATACTTTAACCTATGAAATATATTGATTGTTGTCCCTTTAATTCTTTCCACACAGTGATGCGGGATACAAAGGAAAGAGGTCGTGACCTTGACCTTATACTGCACCAGTATACAAACCTTGTGAAACCAGCATTTGAGGAATTCTGTCTTCCAGTATGTTGAACTCAATATTTTTAAACAATTTTTAAACAAGCATTGAGTTGATCCTCACATTTCTCTAGCAGATTTTTGAAGCACATTGCAGTGATCAAGCTGATTAATGAGGCACTATCGTTAACTCTTTTTAGGCACAATGCAATTATTAAGGACATAAAACAAAATCAGTCATACTGAGTTTCAGCAAATATGGCATGCAGAAACAAAAAACTTTTTTAGTAGATCTTAGAAATCAAATATTATTCAGCGTTATAATAAAAACAACATGTACTAGTACACAACAAATCAGCAAAGAATTATAACTTTATCATTTCAGACGAAGAAATATGCTGATGTTATTATACCCCGTGGAGCCGATAACACAGGTAAATGAATCTCAGTTAATTAAAGCAGACGAGAAATGAAACACATGGTTTTCCTCTGTTTTCGTTTCTTCTGTATCAACATCCAGGAGTTGTCTGATCAGGGTCCCCTCTATTCATTCATACATATTGTAGCTCAGATTCGACTCAGTAAAGAAATATCCATTTTTTCATAAATCATTGAAAGTTAGTGAAGTTAAAGGTCAGTCAGTATTCATCAAGTCATAAATGTGAATGTGTCTTAACCCTTTCCCTCATAGAGGACACCATGAAAAGACCTATGCGAACAGCATAAAACCAGATCAGCCTGCGAGTAACTCACGGGCTGATCAGGTTTTATGCTGTTCGCTGCTCCTCAGTGGTCTGGTAATGAGGATTTTACAATTAAATTTGGTAAGGTTTGGTTTGCTTTCTGCAGATCAGGCTTTATGTGGTACCTATTGAGTGCGTCCAAATGAGTCTATATGAGGGAAAGGGTTAAAGAGTTAAGATAATAAGTTGTACCTATTGAGAGGAAAAGCTGTACCTATCATGGGGAAATAAATAGAATTACCCATAATACAAGGGTTCTCAAGACTAAATAAATATTACTTGGCTTTAAGAATTGTTGTGGGAATTACAGACCATCATCCTATTTCAGTTGCCATAGACCTGATAGTGCAGCATATTCAGGAACTGTTGAGGCCATCAAAAGACCACATGCCGAAGCGGTTTAGGCACAACTCGGACTCGTATGTAGTGGGTAGGCCGCACTAATTGAACCGTCATTTGTTCAGTATACGGAGATCTCACAAGTGGACAACGGAACTCAACAGAATTTCCCAGCCCCTCTCCCTCTAAGAAGGAAAAAAGGGTCAGGTTTAAAAAAGCAAGTAACGTTGAGTTAAAAAAACATCAGCAAGAACTGGAAAAATGAGTGTTTATGTTGTATATAAGTGTGATTTAATTGTCAAACTGGATTTTTTTTTTTTTTTTTTTTTTTTTTTTTTTTTTTTTTTTACGGAAAAAAAATCTCTGATTACAAGACCATCTTCCCTGTTAGAAGTAAACTTGGTGTTTGGAGCAGTGAGCGTCAGGGAGATACATCAGAGGAAAAATATTCCTGACATTGAGACCATAGAATTTGCTCGTTGTTGCTACATTATATTACAAATGCCATTACGACACAGTTCAAACAATAAACACCAAATTCTTATCACCCTGTGTCAAATAATGAATCAAGTGGGAGCCATACAGGAGTCCACCATTGTCCTGTCTGTATTACAAAAAGTTAATATCTTTTTATATTGTTGAGTCAGTGTGGTGTAGACATGGTATTTATCACCTCTAGTGATAGTTTTTGTTTATTGTTAACATGTAGTTACAATGTGGTAAAGCAAATTGCTGTATGTATGATCTAGTCTATAAAACAGCATGATAATGGACCTGCATTGTATTTTATAGAATTTATTGAACACTTTTGATACTATCAGTTATTTATTTAACAGGTGTTTTTATATTCCAGCTTTAGTTGTTTACTTAAAGGTGTTGTTTTTCTCTATATTCCCGCTTCACATTGTGAAGATAGGACTAAGTAGAAATCACTCTAAATCTTTCCCGTCCCAAAATGTCCCATCATGTCTTCTTAATTTTTTATAGTAATGGCATGGTTCCCTTGAATTTGATGGATTTCTTATGTACCTGATCAGTAATTTTGAAGAGTTGGATTCTGGGTTTTAAAAGTACCTTAACATATTTCACTGTACACATATAAGATTTTGTCTGTGGTGCTTACTTAAAGAACTAGTCATCTGATTATGCCAACATAATGTTACAACTTTGTTTATTATCCATTACTCTTATCAGAACATTTAAGTTGTAACATTCAAGCAAACAACCTCAAGACAACCTCTCGAATTTTCTTCTTTTTTTTTGATGATAGGGGGCATAATGTTTTTGGTCTGTCTGTTTGTCACAAAATTTAAACCTTGACCATAACGCAGAAGTCCTTCCACCTACAGCCTCCAAACTTCACAGGTGTATGCACTTTTATGAACTCTACCTGCCAGGTGACATTGACCTTCAAATGACCTTGACCCACAAGGTCTAAGGCCCCCGTGGAGGCATAGCAATCATTCAAACATAGCACTTGTTTTTTTTTTTTGTTGTTGTTGTTTTTCATATAGGTTTTATTTGGAAAACATTTTATTTGGGGGAAAATGTCTTTTTTGGGGGATTAAAGGGAAACTTTCAAAAGGTGGTAATTTTCAGCAAAAATAAATATGGCTTGTACCTCTCACCAGATTGATAAGAATGTAAAGATCTGTCTGGAGAAAATAGGAGGAAGATATAGAGTATATTTTACAATAAAATAAATGGGGAAATAAATACTCTCTTCACAAACAGTTTTGCTATAGCCAGGAAATTATTTGCTTGAATAAATACTCTATAAATACATGTATTACCTTTGATCTTTATGTTGACAAGGCAGCTGTTTTGTTTTGTATACTCTTTCATTTCATTTGTTTTTCATTTTTTTATCATTTTTTTTTGCTCCCAAATTTAGCACAATTTAAAGGACACAAATACATATAGTTTCTTCCTTTTTATTTACATTTGTATTGTTTTTCTTGAAATGAAATAGGAATAATTAATTCTTAAAAAAAGAAATCATAAATTTTGATTTGTTGTGCTAAACATATAATGGATAGACTAGTATTAAAAAAGAAATCCACAAGCATAAATGTTTCAGTGATTGAAAATGGTAGCAATATTTTGAAAATTTATGTTTTGATCAAAATGTTAGGCACTACTGGTAGCTATACTACATTTAAAAAAAAGTTAAAGTGTCAAATGGCCAAGTACACATATTGTGAATACTGGTAGAAACTTTTTGTTTGTTGTACGTTGATGGTGAAAACAATTTTATAAAATTTGTATACATAATTTGAAATATTTCTTGCCATTGGAATAATTGTAAGAGAATTTCATCTAGCTGTTAGTAGGATGTAATTGCATGACTTCTGGATGTGAGGCCCATCTTAGTAGTGCTTTTGTTCAAGTAGAGAACTAACTTAATATTGTTTTATGGAAAATACAGCTGTATTAGTTAGCAGGGCATCGCTATATGACTGAAATACTTACATGGACATCAACAGCAACATTAACACAGCTGTATTACATTTTTTAAAGATTTTTTTCCCATTTCGTTTAAGTGTATGCTATATGGGCATTGTGAATGGGTCCGCCTCATAAATGATAAAATGTCTTTCTCTTAAAAAGTAGAGCTGATGTGTTTGTTGTTGTTTTTTTCTGTTGTTTTTGTAGTTTTTCTCTTATTTATAGCTACTATGTAGATTTTTGATAGGTTGTAGCTGTTACCATGAAACTTTGTGTATATTACCCCACTCCACCTTAAATTGTTGGAATCATGTAGGTCACAATCAGTTACATTGCTTCATTAACAGGAATTTATGTTGTGAACTGGAGTAAAGTGGAATTGTGGATGTATCTGTCACTCTCAGTGATAACTCTTTTTTATACTAGCAATATTATTATTATTGGGTATTTTATAGTGGCTTGACTTTGATCAGATATACTTTTATATAATGTTATTTAGATAAAGGCGTTCAAAGGGAGTTTATGTTGTTCACTTACAGACGTTTTATCCAACTTCAGTAAGAATTGTAAGACATTTGCATGTATGAGAACGGCTCTGATTACACCTTACTCGGCACAATGATTAGTTTTCTACACAGTTATTTCCCCTTAAAAGTAAGAGGGGGTTGTTGCAAAACTATGGTAACTACCTATGAATAAAGAAGGAGTTACAATAGTTTTTCTCCAGGCCCTTATATAATAAACTTTGCTGAAATAAATCATGTTAACCCTTTCCCTCATAGAGGACACCATGAAAAGACCTATGCGAACATCATAAAACTAGATCAGCCTGCGAGTAACTCGCAGGCTGATCAGGTTTTATGTTGTTCGCTGCTCCTCAGTGGTCTGGAAATGAGGACTTTATAATTAAATTTGGTAAGGTTTAACTGTGGTTTTCTGCAGATCAGGCTTTATGTGGTACCTATTGAGTGCGTCAAAATGAGTCTATATGAGGGAAAGGGTTAAATTTGTACATTGATAAAGAAAGGAAAACAGTTTCAGATTTTGTATGTATATCTGAGCACATGTTCCTTGCCCATTTTTCTGCACTTTTTCCATTGAATGATAGGTACTGATTACATTTCATCGATGAGAGGTACTCTTTGAGAAATCCTACTAACAAACAAATCAGGGTGAAAACTGCATCTGCAAAGGGAAATAATTACATTTTACCTGGAATTTTGGATATTCATTGCTTGATTAATGGTTATGTAAGATGAAATTCCATGAAAAAACTTTTCAGTCATTGTATAAAGCATTTTTTTTGGGTCTTTTATTTAAAGGTGAATGTTTATGTTATTTAATCTTATGCCAATTTAAGATATTTTTATATCTTTATATGCTTTGTATTGTATGTAATGAAAAGGTTATCATGGTTGTCTAAATGTACACGTTTTTAATGACTTGCTTACATTTTAGATCAGAAACCTTGGTACCTTGATTCCTGTTCACAGCACGTTTATGTTGTAAATATATTTCAAGTGTAACTCATCAGAATTTTTAATGGGATGAAGATGAATATCATTTGATCTAATTATTTAACCAGATCTTCTGTATTTTATTTTGATGGCAAATTTATCTTTCTTTTTTTATGACATTGCATATTTTGGAATATGGTAAATTTTTCTCCTGGTGGAGTAAATTATAAAAATTACATACTTTTTTTTCAGGAATTTCTTTGTGACTAAATTTTCATTCAGGATTTAAGCTTATTTTCTTAAGAGTATTTTGTGCTTAAATTAGTATTAATACTCTTCCAAGTAGCCAGTTAAGAAAAGACTGAAAAGCAATAAACAAGTAAAATGGCTGCTCAACATAGGTGGTTGCTTAATGGAGATCTGATTTGTAATCAAATGTATATTTGATGGCTGACTGTTTCATACAGGTGACTCTGAACACAGACGGACTGTGTTTGGAGAAATGCATAATTATTTTAATCTTGGTGCATTTACTTTCTTTGTACTGTTTTTATTTTTTTTTATCATACTTTTAATACTGCAGATATTCCGCATCTAAAGAGTAGCATAAATATTTCTCACTCTGTATTTATAGTATAAATCATTGAGTCAAGTGATTTAACAATTTTTATATATTTGAGTAGTTTTCAAGTATGACCCATTTGAGGAATTGGATTGAAACCAAGGTCATGGGACTGAACAGTAAATCCTTACAAACTTTGGGGCCCATTTCACTAAACATTGTAAGAAAAAAAAATTTGTATATCTAAATTCACATACGTAAAATAGCTTTATCCTTTTGATTTTTCTTTTCTTCACAAAAAGTAACGAGTTGTATGATACAATGAAATGAGTCACCTTTCTTTATGTTTTTTGTGCAAATGAAATATTTATAGACTATATATTGGAGAATATCAAATTGTTTGTGCATAGTTTAGTGAAACAGACCCGTGGTAACAAAGAACTTACCTCTGAAAATTAATTTACATGGGGATTACTATTTTTCAAATTTGTAAATGTTATTTTCCATGAATATGTTACAAGATTTGTTCTTTAATTTTCTTGAATTCAAGTACATATAATGAATATATGTACCTATGAAACTGTCTTTAACACAGACATTTGTAAAACCAAATATCAACGAAAGTTAATGAGTGTACAGCATTATTTACATCATGTTGTGATTCATGTACAAAATGATTATAAAGAAAATAATCAGTGCCTGTTACATTTATATTGCTTTCTTGAATTTTCCTGATGCAAATATTTTAAGATGTGTCAGATATGCAAATTTGTACTTGAAATAACAGATTTTACGAACTGAACATGTAAAAAAAATTTTTTTTAAGGTTGAAAGATTTCTTAAAATGCTGTGGGCTCTTGTGACTGCTTTTGTAAACAGAGTAGACCAAAATCAGCCTTCACATCCATGCAGTCTGATCATGGTCTGTGCAGTCAATAAATTTTTAATAAGCACACCCATACACAACTAATGGTACAGTCCAGAATGAAGAAAGGACAAGTTTAATTCAGAAATTTAGCATGGTAAATGTTAAGAAGAAAGTGATTCTTGCAATATACAACATTTAATCCAAGTGAAAGCATGGTTTATCCAGGATAGGGCTAGTAAAGCTTCAGTTTGTAAATGATGCTTCTAAAATTATAGTAATAAGGTAAAGTCCCTGTAATCATTCCCATACATTTTGGACCTTATGGCCTTTAAGGAGATAACCAAGGTTTCCTAATGTTTCATTTGGGTACCTTAGTTATCTTGGTAGAGGTTAAGTGGTCCAAGACATAGCGGAACCACTACAGAGACTTTACCCTAAGATGTGTTTAGTAGGGGTGAAATGGTACAGGACTCTCACAGTATGGTTCAGTACACAGTATGTAGTGATTACTGTTCTGTGTGTATTTTGTGAGTTGTAATTGTTTGAGGATTTGCATGTCAACCCGACAAAGCTTGCAAACTGTGATATATTTTGATGCCCTGTTAATCTTAAGTTGAAGAACTCCCTAATCTTCGACTGTAGAATGGGTGAGTGTCAATAATTCTGTTTCCATCTGCGTTTTCTTTTAATATAGAAAAAACTAAAGTAATGGCAGTACATCACATTTCATTGAATATGCAGCAGCAAGTAGACATTTAAGACCACTTCTTTTGCTAATGCTGATTTGTACCTGGTACATACCGAACATGCGAAATTATGTACCAGGCGTGCGTTCAGTATGCGCAATCGAAAGCAAGCGGTCACTTCCAGTCACTTATGGAGTTGTCTTAGAACCATGTACCATGCTGTTCATGTGAACCTTATGCTGCAGATAGGTATGCCTAAAAATCTGGGTTAATGACATTGAGACAGTCCTAGTTGATTGTAAGCATATGGTTTGGCATACGGTTCAGCATACTGAACGCACGCCAGGTGGAATACCTCAAGACAGAAGTATTTCGGTACACCTGTGCATTCTGGTACCGTTTCACCCCTAATATATTTTATATGCGTTCCCATTAAGGAAATGTTTGCAGACTGTTGCAAAGCTCTGCGGCTGGAATGTTGATAAGCGTGTATGTGTATTTAGGGTAGCTACATGTATATAGAGGGTTGTTACACATTAACACTTATCTCCAGTGTATGTCTTTCGTCTTGTCACATGTTTAATATCTCACATCATCACAGAAGGGCTTGCTTTGTCATATTTTTCTAACTGAATGTCCTATACTTCCCTGCAGATAAATGTTTTCTGGGATATACCTACTGGGTTGACCGGTCTGTCCAAAAATGTTTGGCATGTGGGTAGTTGAATATGACATATTATTGAGCATGCATGCATTTTAGAGTTATAGCCTTTTGATATATATTTTTTATGGAAGGCCAAAAAAGGAAGCAATATCTTGAATAAGTGTATTTGTTTCTGTTTATAAGGGCAGGGGTTAAAATTATTTCATTCTAAATGTGCTAATAAATTGATGACTATCAGAACTTATTTATTATGAGTAATGTTTTTGTTTACATTTTAGATTTTACTTTTGCGATTGCTCAGTGTTTGATAGTTCAAGTCATACACAAGTAATCCCATAGTGCTCAGCTTGTTAAGGGGAGACTATACTGTTATGTCATGTAAGATTGTCCCCCTTGGCTTTGCATATCTCAGATGAAGCTAATGTTACTGGACACTGAAATGAAACTTGGAACAGATCTTTATTATCATCCGAGGGTTGACCTTGGGAAGGATGGGGTCAAGGTCACTGTTACCAAAAATAGAAAAAGGAAAAACAAATTGGTAACTGTATGAGAGTTATGGTGTGGATAATGGTATTTATTTTTATTTATTTTTTTATATAAACATTCTTTTAACATTGATTGGGAAGCAAGTTCTTACACCTCTGGATGATTTCTAGGTTGGACCAGTACTTTATGCCTTGGAAGGCAGTGAAAAATTCTATCCCATTGCGGGGTTTGAACCCACAACCTTCAGATCCAAACACATGTACCTTACCAATGGACTGTGGTGTGATTTGAGATGAAGTAGAGTTGCAGGGGTAGTAATCCTATTCAATGATATCCTTTATCTGGTAAGGGTGGTAGGGTAGTAAATTTGACAAATCATCTTTCCTGTGATTGTAGTTGTCATTTGTTATATGTCTACATTCCCATGTCTAATTGGATTGAATAAATGTTAGATACATGTATTTATAATCATACGACAGTGTGAATATAGAACACACGTGTGAACTTTCAGCTTATATAGAGCACACACGAGTATACTGGAGTATACTGCATTATTTAGAGTTTCAAAAACCACACAGTTTTACCTTCATCAAAGTATTTTGCATATGATGCTTTCAACATTTTTATTCATGGATATGCATTTTCAAATTTTGTTTTACCAGTTTAAAAAAAGATGAGCTAACTCGGTTTACATATTTTTAAGTTTTTTTTTTTTTCTTGTAACATATTTAAATCCTATCATATGATACCTGTATACTGTAAGCTGACCTGAATTTAAAGTGGTTTACATTGGTAATTTGATTTTGGAATGAATATTTTTTTATGATAAGATATCTGTAACAGGTCGGAAGTTAACAGTTGGACAATTTTCTAGTCACACATATGTTTGGGGTCAACAAGTTGACAGGAGATTCTTTGGTCTGATAATTGTCCACTGTATGAATATCTCTCTCTCTTTCTCTCTCTCTCTCTTTTATTGGACACCAGTGACCAATCCATTCCTTTCCATTTATTAGCCTGTGGAAAATTAGCTTGCTTTCTGTTTTAAGGATGTGTATGTAATTCCTTTTGATTTGATAAAACCTCAACTTAAATCATTAAGTAACCAATGAAATGACTGCTTTCAAGACATCTTATGGAAAAATGACTAGTTCAAATTAACCTATGGTTAGCAAGTGCAGCAAAATGTAACCATGTCAAATATGGGTTTCGGTGTTTTTGCCAGGGCTGTTGTTCAGTCATTTTAGACATTCAGATTTGTACAGTTTACACTTGGAAAGGGCCTCCATGGCTGAGTAGGAAAAGTTGTTGACTTAATATCACTCAGCCTCTCACTGCCATGGGTTCAGATTACTATATGTTGATGCCTCCTAGTTGGCTTGCAATAAATCAGTGGTTCAACCCAGGTGCCTCTGTGAACTCTGGGTCTTCCTCCACCTGTAATTATCTGGACATTGCTATATGAATAAAATACTTGTCCCAATGACAGTTAACTCCAACAAAATGAAAACCATGAAATGGCTTTGACTGCTTCAGATTTAAATAAGTAAGATGAATATTCTTATAAATGTGCCCACTAAAGACAAATGGTAAGTATTAGAATGGATTGGTTATGGGTTTCTGATGATGGATTTTAAAATAATCGCATGGCCTAGTTGATTTCTATTTGTTTTAATGTCTCCGTTATATTTTTCCATGCCTATGAAATGGAGCAATAAGCAGATCATTTTTCTTTTTACAATACAGAGTATTTGGTAGATTTCCATAGTTTTTAAATGAAAGTGATAATAAAAAATATATGAATGCAAATTATTGTCTTTCATCTGTTATGAAATAAATGGAATGTGTTTAGTACCTTGGTATGTTTCAATGCTACTGAAGTGCAATCAATTCAACTTTTTATGCATTTTCATATCATAATCAGGTGTTGTCGTTTTTTTCTTCACCCACTCTCCTATCAAAACCCCAACAATTTATAGGGCAAAAACAAGTACCTAGGTACCCATGGGTTGAGTAGAAAATTTGCCGGTACCTGGGTATAAAATGATTACCTGTTGTCGGCCTATTCTGTGATACCCATGTACTTTTCTTTATAACATATATACACGTCAATAGCCAATTTGTAAATATATCATTAAACATATGGTAACTGTTCAGGAATCATCTTCAAGTGTGTTCAAGACACAATTTTTATGCACAAAGCCTAAAATGTTAAGCACTGATCGAAATGTGTTAAGACGTTTCCTACAGTTTCTGTATAGACAAAGAAGGAAAACTGAAACTACATTGCAGAAGTTGTTTAAACATTGCATGATTATAGAGAATCATATTTGAAACAAATTTATGGAAAAAAATCAGGGTCATGCTTTTTTTTTAGTTATCTGCCCCTGAAAGTGATATTTGTGCAGTTATTGGACATTTTCAAGGGATTGCCTTTAAAACCAATGACTAAAATAGTGTGAAAAAAATAGTCACTTTATTGAGTGATCTTGTAACCCAGAATATGTAAGGTAAATCTGATATTCAGTTTTCAAAAAAAATCTGAATGTTTGATTTCCTTTATCTCTGATCCCCTGGTTTTCATTATGATCATGAAAATCTTTTAAAAGAGTCCTTTCAAATATTCCCTGAAAAGAACTACCATGTTTCTGAATAGGTTATGCTTAAAAAATCAGAGTCTTTTTTTCCAAATATGGAGTCCAGCTAAGGATAAGATTCACAACTGTCAGGGAGTTGATTTCTAGTGTGGATTCTATATGCTACAATAAAACAGCGATGCAGACGCTTAAGTTAACGACACCAATTACCAACCACAGGGCAGGACTTCAAATTAGGAGTCAGTGAGAACACTAAAGTTGTTTCTGGATATATTGACTCACCTCATGCAGAATCATAAAAAAAATATGATTTCATAAATATTAATTTTCTGAAGTGTAAATGATATATGAAACTGGATTTTTCTTTCTAGGGCAGACTGTAGAACATAAGCAGCAGAGGAACTGTCTGATCAGGGTCTGCTCTGTTTGCCAAAGCATTAAAGTTTATCCATATGAGGTAAAAGGTTTGAAGTGCATTTTATGTCTTAAATTATGTACAACAATAAGAATATAATGTTAAAACCAGGTAAGCTCTTGTGTCTTTATGAAAAATATTTCTGAAGTTAAGGTCGAAATTTACCTTAGTGATTTCAAAATTCAGGATAATATTGCTTATCGTAAAAATGTGGAGTCTCCACTTTGATGGTTGGAATGAGAATTTTGAAGAAAAAAACAACTTACAAGTATATATGGATATTTTATTTATTTCAACAATTTATTATTATGTATATACAAAGATGGTTAACAACAATGGTTATCCTACAAAATCTTTTCAACATGATGATCTGTCTTAGAAATTGACATAGTCATTTTCAAAGAGAAAAGGGTTTTCTTATGCTTCTGCATTGTGTCCGGGTATACCTAAATTCTGAAAAACCATTTCGTAAAAATACTTTTTCAGAGCAACTATAGCAAATAGTATTACTGTATCTTGTACACATAAAATATCTTTATGTACTTGAGGATAAAGGAGTGAGTTTGTAGTACCCTACGCACCTGGAAAATTGCATCAGTCAAAAATTGAACCAGTCCTACAGATCTGCATTCTTTCAAACAACAAATTTAAAAATTTTAATTTGGGATCTCACAGGTAATGTGAATTTCATGAAATATTTGTCATACAACAAAACAATAATGTTTCATGATTTAGTTTCTTTTTCAAAAATATCTTTTCACAGACATATCTGAGTATTATATTTCAAAAAAAAGAAAACACTTAGATATCTGTGTGTATAGATCTACAGAGAATTATAGACTGAAATTATGAAAGAGCCATTTCACTGCATATTCCATCTGGATACTTCACCACAATAAGGCATCCCTCTGTCACCTTTTTCATTCACGTTAAGCCCTGGACTGATCATGAAAGCCACAAAATTTGACTCCATTTCTAAATCCTATCTCGGTCATCATGAGCCTGCCCGTTTCCGCGCTATCGCCTCCTCCAGTTCAGCTATACGTTTCTGTCTCTTCTCCTTCTGCTGACTGTACCGCATGATTGCCGTGGCACTGGGGGGCTTCCGCAACTTATGGACCCAACCAACGGTCAGAATGCTACCCAGTGTCAACCTGCAATACACATATTGGGCATTTTATTGTCTAGATACAGTATAGATCCATGTCTATAAGCTATGTAGACTACGTCTACTTGAGACGGATATAGTTTTGCCTCACTGCAATATCACGTCATAAATGTGGCATGATACCAGACCCAGTCACATTACCCTGACACCGAGCCAAACAGTCCTGGAACTACCCTTATATGTTGAGCACCAAGCAGGGTGCAATACCAGTACCATTCTTAATGACAGGTATGTTGATGCCAGGGATCAAACCCATGACCTCAATACTCTGGGGCAGATGCTCTAACCACCAGCCACAGGACCAGTCTAAACTTGACTTAAATTTCAACAAAATTCAAATCAAGTTTGCTCAAAACAGACCTAGAGTAATATTTGAACTCGTTTCACAATTCACAAACAATCTATGCTGTTCCTCTACTCTGCAAATTGCTGTTTTAATAGGACTAGGACTAAAATTCCTTACCAACTGATTATTCCTGCACAAATATGGATTTAGAACCACTTTTTCATTTAATTCTAAAATATAATTAACTATCTTCTTCAAACTGCAAGTCCATGAAAGAGCTTACAATCAGAATTATATCTGCTACCAAACCTTTCATAAAAGCATGGCCTGGTAGAACAAAACCCATCTCTAACCTTTTACCTCATGAATATTCATGCACAAAACTTATGACTTGATTGATATTAATTTATTGAACTTTAAAATCATATTTAAGGTAAAGTCCCCGTAATTGTTCCGCTATGTCTTGGACCACTTCACTTCCACCAAGATAACCAAGGTACCCTAATGAAACATTAGGAAACTTTGGTTAACTCCGTGAAAGGCCATGAGGTCTGAAATGTAGCGGAGCCATTACAGGGACTTTTCCTTAAAACAATGATTTTTTCTATGCCATGCAGACTGTGTAGAATTTGAACTACTGTAATCACCCTAAAGTTTTGGGACAGAAAAAAAAATAATATTTTGTCCCAAAATTTAGAGTTATAAATAAAATATTTTTCAAAGTGTCCCAAAACTAAGGTGCATACCAATTTTTTTCGTAAGGTCAAGTGATATCGTCCATTTTCAGTGTGCGTTAATAAACATCATACACATACCTATGAATATATATTTATACGATTCTTTAATAATAATAATAATATAAAAAAAATGTGTGTTTAAAAGTTTTTATTTTATTTATTTAATATCAATTATGATATATTAACGCTTTCTTCCGGCCAGTTGGAATTGTGTATTTTCTGGACTTATAAATCAAACAAGAATTGCTATTCTAACGTCCTTGATATATACAAATTATTTGAGACGTGTCAAAAACAAGCACATATACAGTCTCAGAGCCCTTAATCATTTGCTGTTGATTGGACCACTGTGTCATTTGTTATTGTCTGCTTATTGTCCTTGATTGCCAATTTACACATCTACCTGAAAATACAGTACATAGCCCTCCCACCCCATTCCGTTCCCTTAGGCACGATGTTGTTTTAACATGCGACATGGGTGGGGGAAGAGCAAAGAGGGGTGGGAATTGAGATAAACAATTGGAGTATCTTTTTGGTTTATTAATTAGATATAATAATAATACTTCACCTGCTTTTATCACAACAATGTAAATTTCATGCACCAGCTTCTAAAAGTCATGCAAAATTTGCATAATGGTATAGAGCAAAAAGCATTGGGTAAGCGGTAATTATGGAACAAAATCTTGTCCCAGTCAGTAAAAAAAATATTAAATCTAAAGTGTCCCAAAATTTAGAGGCACAATTTTTTTTCCTCAAAAATCAAGGTTGTCCCAAAACTTAGAGTGTCCCAAAACTTAGAGTGATTACAGTACATGCAATATTGCATGCACAGTCAGGAGACCCTGATCAGACAGCTCGTTTCAGATGTCTGATCAGGGTCTGCTCTATTTGCCAATGAGTCAAAACCTGTCTTTATAAGGTTAATGATATACCCAACCCGTTAGGCGTTTTATCCCGCCTTCACTGTGTTACCCCACCACTTACCATGTTATCGCATAATTAAGGTGCTCATTTCTCAGGTCTGTAGTAGGTTTGGCCACTCCCATGGGTGCATACTGAGCCATCTTACCTAGAACATACAATCAGACCTGTGTTAACAGGTCCCTGCACTAAATGGCTAACTTTTTAAGCAGCCAGCTCTCTCTCTCCCCCTCTCTGAAAATTTCCAGATTAATGAATTTTCCATATTTAAAAATAAAGCTTTCTCTCCTTTTTTTCCCCTTCTCTTTCTTTCTGTACTATGTGTGTGCATGTGTGTTATATTTGCAAAATATAAATAATTACAGTCAAACCTGTCTCAAGCGGTCAGTCAAGGGAACAAGAGAAAGTGACCACTTAACAGAGGTGACCGCTAAATGAAGTTAAAAATATATGATAAAAAGCTACAGTTTGGTAATATCAAAATTGACCGCTAGATGCAGGCATACCGCTTTATACAGGTTCAACTGTATTTTAATTTTCATACTTTTGAGTGGATACAAATAAAAATTTCATTTGATAATTTCACAATGACAATATAATTCCACTTTTTCTAACATAAAACAAAAATAAAAAATGTGGAAGACGCAATATTTTATTTTCATCTCTTGAACTTCAAACCTTGTGTTCTCATGAGAGGCGAATGAATAAAATTTTCAAAGTTCACATGATAAAATAAAATAGCATCTTCCACAAAAACGAACAGACATCCCCTATATAATACACTTTTAAGGTTTATACCCTGTAATTCACTTCCGGTGAAGGTATATGCCCCATAATAACCATCAAAGCCATGCATATAACTTCACAATATAAGCTTTTAAAATATCAGATCATGGAAATCTTAAAGGCAAATTGCCATGTTATGACATATGACAGAAATTCTTTTACTACCTCCCCTTTATAATTTTGTTGTCATGAGTTATCTCCCATGAAAACTACAAAAAAGTGATTTTCTCCATTTTCCTATGGTAAAGTTTAGATGTGCTCATGAAATTTGAATCAGAATCATATAATGCATCTTTCTACCGTGAGTTTTCCTCGAAAATCAAATTCAGTTTTTCATATTCACAGAAATTGTTTATTTCCCAAAGACTTCAATGTTAACTTAAATACAGATTAACTCCCCTACATCTAATAAAACCTGGAAAAACTCTTGTTGAAACATTTTTATTTTTGGATGTCTACAAAGTGACAAAGTTTCATAGAAATATTTCCATCCAGTGGCAAGATATGGAATATGGGTATTAGGAGGGTTATACCTTAAATGGATGGATCAAGTCAACGTAGTTTCTTGATATGCTTTTTGAGAAAAAAATGAAGTCTTAATTCTTTCAGCAAAAACAATTACCAGTCTATTTCAAACATTATATCATACCAGCAATATGGATAAGGTCGCGAACAGTATACACAGTAAACAAACGAGTGTTCTTTGGAACTTATGTGTCATCTGCTGAAGCATGACGGAAAAAGTGTGACGGACAGATGGACGGATGGACAGACGATGGAAAAGTGATCCCTATGTGTCACCTCTGTTTACAGCAGGTGATACAACAAAGAAAATGTTCCAAGATCTTGTGGCTTAATATTTTTTACTGAAGATGCCTGCAGATGTTACTAGAACTTGTCTTAATATAACTGATGTAAAATAAATAGAGTTCAGATAAAATACCTTCCTTAGCATCCAAAAACACTGGGCTTGCACCGCAAACCTTCGCTAGGTTGTTTAACCGTCTATACACATACACATTCACACCGTGATGGGTATCGGGCTTGTCCGGATCAGCGAAGAACGTGTGTAATGCAGAATACTGTAATATTGTACAAAACATCTCTATGCTAGTATGACCAAAGTTTTGACTTGACTATTTGAGTTTACTGTCGCTTCGACAGTATTTCAGTCATATAGCGACGTCCAGCTAATTACAGGTGGAGGAAGACCCCAAATGCACGGAGGCATCTGGGTAGAACCACCGACCTACCACAATCTAACTGGAAGGCACCAAATTCTTGGATGGGGTATGCAATATGAAATACTTCAGTGGCACAGTTGTATTCTCTTAATTTGCAAAGGCCATATTTTCATCAAAAATATAAAACAAGAGAGCCATAATGGCCTCAAGTTGCTCAAATCAATTCTTTGTCAGGTTACTGAGATATAAAGGATAATTGCTGGTTTCAGTGGAATATCATTTTTAATTCATCTTATGAGAAGGAAAATCAATATACATGTATTTTCATAACAAGAGGCCCATGATGGCCCTAAATCGCTCACCTGAGATAAATAGGCTGACCCAAGGAACATCTGTACCAATTTATTTTACAAGAGGGCCAAGATGGCCCTAGATCGCTCACCTGAGAAAAGTATCATTCATTGCCTGTACAAAACAGATTGCTTTAGAATTAAGATGATGAGGTGAAACAATGTTCAGGAATTTTCTGACCCCATCCACAAAAGATATCATCATGACAAACATTCTGCCAAAGTTTGAGGATGATTGGACCAAAAATGTTGCCCTCAGAGTATAAACAAGATTTTTCTAAGATTTGACCTACTGACCTACATTTCTATCCAGCCCCACCCATTTTCAAACTGGTTCGAGATATCATCATGACAAACAATCTGACCAAGTTTGAGGAAGATTGCATCAAAACTGTGGCCTTTAGTGTGTAAAGATTTTTCTATGATTTGACCTATTGACCTACTTTTCGGTCCGGCCCAGCCCATTTTCGAAAGGGTTCAAGATATCATCAAGACAAACATTCTGACCAAGTTTGAGGAAGATTGGATTAAAATTGTAGCCTCTAGTGTGTAAACAAGATTTTTCTAAGATTTGACCTACTGACCTACTTTTTGATCCACCTGACCCATTTTCGAAAGGGTTCAAGATATCATCAAACAACATTCTGACCAAGTTTGAGGAAGATTGGATCAAAATTGTGGCCTCTAGTGTGTAAACAAGATTTTTCTAAGATTTGACCTACTGACCTACTTTTTGATCCAACCTGACCCATTTTCGAAAGGGTTCAAGATATCATCAAGACAAACATTCTGACCAAGTTTGAGGAAGATTGGATCAAAATTGTGGCCTTTAGTGTGTAAACAAGATTTTTCTCAGATTTGACCTACTGACCTACTTTTTGATCCAACCTGACCCATTTTCGAAAGGGTTCAAGATATCATCAAGACAAACATTCTGACCAAGTTTGAGGAAGATTGGATCAAAATTGTGGCCTCTAGTGTGTAAACAAGATTTTTCTAAGATTTGACCTACTGACCTACTGTTTGATCCGACCTGACCCATTTTCGAAAGGGTTCAAGATATCATCAAGACTAACATTCTGACCAAGTTTGAGGAAGATTGGATCAAAATTGTGACCTCTAGTGTGTAAACATCAAATTGTTGACGGACGACGGACGACGGCCGACGGACAATCAAGTATCCCAAAAGCTCACCCTGAGCTATGCTCAGGTGAGCTAAAAATCTGGCCAGTAGTTTTGAAGAAGATGATTTTAATGTGTTTTTTTTCCCCCTTTTTGTTGCCATGGCAATCAGAGTTCTATATGGATCAAGTTTATTTTAGGAACTTTTGTGAAGGTTGACCCAAGGATCATTCCTGCCAAGTTTAATCAAATTCTGTCCAGTGGTTTCAGAGGAAATGTTGATTAAAGTTTTCCCTATATACATATAAGGCAAATAAGCCCCGCCCCTGGCGGCCATGTTTTTTTATGGATCGGAATAATTTTAGCAACTTTGGTAGAGGTTGACCCAAGGAACATCTGCACCAACTTATTTTAAAATCTGGCCAGTAGTTTTGAAGAAGATGATTTTTAAAGTTTTCATATTTTTTTTTCTTTTTGTTGCCATGGCAACCAGAGTTCAACATGGATCAAGTTTATTTTAGCAACTTTTGTGAAGGTTGACCCAAGGATCATCCCTGCCAAGTTTAATCAAATTCTGTCCAGTGGTTTCAGAGGAGATGTTGTTTAAAGGTTTCTCTATATACATATAAGGCAAATAAGCCCCGCCGCTGGCGACCATGTTTTTTTACGGATCGGAATAATTTTAGCAACTTTGGTAGAGGTTGACCCAAGAAACATCTGTACCAATTTATTTTAAAATCTGGCCAGTAGTTTTGAAGAAGATGATTTTTAAAGTTTTCTTTTTTTTTCTTCTTTTTGTTGCCATGGCAACCAGTTCTACATGGATCAAGTTTATTTTAGCAACTTTTGTGAAGGTTGACCCAAGGATCATCCCTGCCAAGTTTAATCACATTCTGTCCAGTGGTTTCAGAGGAGATGTTGTTTAAAGCAAATTGTTGACGACGCACGACGACGGACGCCGGACGAAGGGCGATCACAATAGCTCACCTTGAGCACTTTGTGCTCAGGTGAGCTAAAAATATTGATCTTCCTCCTCACGAGATGAATTAAAAAAAAAATTCACTGTAAATAACAATTTTTCTTCTCTTTTTTTAATGCCTTTCTGCAACGCTTTACAAATTGTTACTAAGTTCATCATAAATTTTACCCTGTGGGGAGCCCCAAATTTCCGAAGTCCCATGAATCATTATTTGATCTAAGAAATTGTCCAATAAATGAACACAATTAAAGAAAGCGCATAATCAACATTTCTTTCTGGTATTTCTTGAAGAAGTTTTATTTCAATGTAGAAATCAGTACTGAAATGTCTTGAAAACAATATGATGATGTCTTTTAGTAGTCCCATTACAAAACAGTGAAAATTATAAAAATGGTAATATTGACTTTTTGAAACAGTGAAATTACCATTCTTAATTCACTGATATTTCCCTAATCCATTGAAAAGCATCAACCCTTTCCCTCATATAGACTCATTTTGACGCACTCAATAGGTACCACATAAAGCCTGATCTGCAGAAAGCCACTCAAACCTTACCAAATTTAATTGTAAAATCCTCATTACCAGACCACTGAGGAGCAGCGAACAGCATAAAACCTGATCAGCCTGCGAGTTACTCGCAGGCTGATCTGGTTTTATGCTGTTCGCATAGGTATTTTCATGGTATCCTCTATGAGGGAAAGGGTTAAATAAAAACATGATAGTTCTTTACATGCAAGACTTAACCAAAATTTCCAAGTTAAAATCGGGGCCATAATTTGTTATCTACACTGATAGTCTGATATCCCTGAACATGTCTTGGGAATATGTATGTCTTAAATCAATCCCATGCCTAGTTACTGAGTTAAAAGCAAAAAAGTATAGTGCATACAAAATTTTAACTAAAATATCTCAGTTAAAAAAGGGCCATAATTTGTATTAAATTTAGTCAAGAGTTAAATACCTAGTTTTTCTGATGCCCTTGAACACACTCGTAAACTTAAGTCAATACATGTTGTTGTTGTGTTGTTTTTTTTCTGTCTTTTTGTAGGGTCCAATGTTGGACCCAGTCCCATTTGAGGATTAGTCATATTTTTCCCAATTGGCAAAAAATAAAACAAGACCTGATGGTATCAAGGACAGGTTTTTTTCAGGCTTTTTTTATCAAAAGTAGATCCAAGGTCAAAGTCAACTGAATAATGAAGAGATCCACTTAGGTAACTGTCCAAATATGGAATATATATGAAATATTGAAGCAATCCAATGAAAGGCATAGACTTTATAGCAGATTTAAAAAAGAAAGTCAACCTGAGTGGATGCCAGACACATCTGGACATCATCAATTTAAACGACACAATTTTTCATTGAACAACCTGTCGAAAAGTATAAAAATTATAAAATATTGTATAATCATTAATTTTCTCGGGTCGCTAATTTTTGTCGATTTTAATAATCTCCACAACAACTTATCTATTTTATAGACCTCGTGTTTTCTAGAACATAGATCCATGAATAAATGTAACCACGAAATTCCCTTGGTTACATAATCAAAATATTTAATGTCAACAAAAATTAATGATATTACAGTAAGGGTTTTGTTTGGTATTTGATTGAGTTCATGAGAGAAAATGCTTCTCTAAACGATACGTAACATATACTAAGTTGCTTTTCTGCTTCTTAAAAATTCCCAGTTAGTTGAAATATGTAGATAATCATTCCCAACTTTTAACTTATATGTGTGTATTACGTCTATCAATACACATCTACAGACGCAATGTCACCTAATGCGACCATCCGTAATCATATAAAAATTGGGTGGTATCCCAATCACAGGCAATACTGTCACAGACAGTACTGAAACTATATTTAAACTGATAAAACCTATATTTAGATTAATTCACTTTTCCCGCATGTGTTTATTTCATAGGATGAACTTACGAAATCGCTTAGTGAAGATGCCATGTTGCAGAACATTTCCTTCTGGGATTAAGGGATTTAGTCCAATATTGACAAGGGAGAATGAAAATTATTTATTTTTAATTTCTACCAATCATCTGTGAATGAGCTACTTTAAAGTCAAGCTAAAATGAAACTGCTATTATGCAGACAAGGCAACTGAGCAATTATTACTTACTGCTTGATCATGTCGCACAATGCCAACAAATTCCAGCTCTCCATCAACCTGAAATTACACAAGACTGGTTTACTACTTCTGTCATTCTCATTCCGATTTGATTTTACAAAACTGCTACAACTAAATACTTCACAAATAAATGTCAACATTTTGCAGTTCATCATGATTTTATAGCTAGCAGTTTAATATTACAACTGCTAAAACTACAAGCGTTACAAAACAGATTCAAATTTAAGATAGCACCCAGTCATGGTTTACATGTTTAACTGAACAGGCTTACAATTCACCAGTTATGCATAGCCAAGCAAATACTAAACCACTTCAGATGAATTTCATAATTTATGTTTCTCTAATAAAATTACACAAATATTTCAGCTATCAACAAATATTGTTTGTTATTAAGTAAATAATTCATGTCAATGGAGTCACAAAGTGTCAAGTAAAACAGAAATGGTGGAATGTGTTTCTATCTGCCGGTAGATAAAAATTGAAGTATTATTTAACTCTAGGGATTGTTGGTGGAATTTGAGCCTTGTCCTTTAAATGTTGGAAAAAAATTCTAAGGGTGCAATGTCTTATATGAAAGTGCCATCCTGGTGTGAAATGAATATATAAATGGACTGGAGCTATCTCTAAAAGTGATTAACACCCCAACTATAGGGCTATAGCCCTTTTGTTTGATTGTTTAGTAAGTTTAATGTCCCAACGACATTTATAACCCTTGTAATGAAACTGATTCAGGTATAATGATGCACTAAATCTGGATAGTTTAAAAATACATTTCAAAACTGTACACAAAAACTAAATGAAGAGATATAATGTCTTCCAGGTCAAATACAAACCTGGCCTTTCTTTCGGATTTCAGGATTCAAGAAATCCTTAGAGCTGTACCAGCCTCGATTTACCAGGATCGTCATACTGTAACACACAAAAATACAGTAGACAACAAAGGAAATATACACAAACACAAAGAGGTGTAAATATCCTAAAATCAATACATGGCAGTTGTATAATCATGAAAAATGGTACACAGAAATGATCTTGTTTTTCACTTTCCCTTCACAAATGATCACTAGCCATGGTGTGCGGGCAAGAGGAATTTTACACTACCGCCACGTGTCAAAGCTCAAACATGATTTTCTGCGAAAAAAAGAAGTCACACCACAGTAACATGTATATTGGTATTTCTTTTATTTTATAAGGTGCAATTTTTACACTATGTTTCAGTCCTAGCCTATTACCTATGTGTCACATTTTTCTGCATTTTAAAGATATTAATTAGATCAAAAGAGACCAATCCTGAATCTGCTAAGCAGCTTATACAAATGAGTACTTTAGATCTTAAGTCAAGATATGTAAAATTTACATCTGGTAGTTATGAACCTTTCTTTTCATCTAAAATTCTAAATGTTATCACTGAAAAGAAGATACAGAGCAGATGCAAAATCAGAGGTTCAAACTACTAACTTTCATTTTGACCTTTACCTTGAACCAGCATGGTTGGGACATGGGTTCTGCACAGTGTTCCACTGAGGTTACCATTTGACCAAAGTTTAATAGGAAAGTGTTACAGACTGACAAAGGCTATTCCCATAATCCCCTCACCATTTCACAATGGGGGATTAAAAATAGATGTAAATCTAGTATAGGATACTATAGGACTTACTCCCTGTCAGCAAGTTTGAAAGGTGTGATGACATGAAAACCTGTGACCCGGTTACGTATATCGCCCGGCAACTCGTGGCTTCGAGGCCCAAGGTAGACCTCACGTGTGTAGTCGAAGTGACCACGAACCTTGATGGGGCACAGTTCCATTTCCTTGAGATCATCCAGACTGAAAATAGGTCATTTCCCGGATAGTATTTCATGCTTTAGAATGTAGGAATATCAATTTACAGAATTTTAAATGGCACATGAAACAATGGATTTTTGGGGCAGTGCAGACTAAAGAATCTGTGTTTGGATTGATAATTCATGGTTTCCAAAGAGCTGTCCATAAGACAGCGTGCTTGAATATTCCGCTGCTTATTAGTTTAAGTTAGTCCAAAAAGGACCTTAATTTGCAGTGAATTTGGTGAAAAGTTATCTTATTTGTATGCTTAATGCCACTTAAGAACATAGTAAAATATTTAATCAATGAGCATAGCTGGTTACTAAGATATACTACATGCAACATTAACCAGGGTGTGACGCCGTGAGTAGAATAGCTTGACATACTCTGTATAGTCAAGTTAAAAGCACAAGTGCAATTCATACATAACATAATGGGATAAGATAAACTTTGTTTTAGATGCCCTGTGGGTCAGATGTCATAAGATCTTCCATCAAACTAACGTCTCTGTACGAGTCTTACTTCTTTGGAAGCGAAACCGGCTCGGAATTGAATCTGTCATAGATCTCCTTAATAAGGTCTTCTTTCCATTTCTTTCTCCTCATTTGCCATACTGCCAGGTAGAAACAGGTTGCAGGAATAACCTATAATGAAACATTACACTCACATGACTACAAACAGACAAGATGTGATACCATTATGTTTTTATGCATTGTATATCAAAATATTTAAACCCATTAAAATGACATTCACATTTTTGATACTCTCCATGTGGAACAAGGTTTGAATTTAAGCTCGCATACTTGCTAAGTGCGATGGAAATGTATAAATGTGAATTACAATTTCAGGTACTTGCTTTTTTTTGTGTGTGTGTGAGTGGAAATAGAGTAGCTAATGTTGAGTTCAAGAAATATGATCCAAAGCCTGCAGTTACAAGATGGTGGATGTCTGAAGAGAGACAGAGAGACCCACTACTCTGCCATATGGGCCCAAAACTAAAATTACATGCTCAGTTTGTTTTCACTGTATGCTATGGTTCATAGTTTTGCACTATGTCGTTAAAACTGAAATTTGACTCTTTACAAGTAAAGACTTTAAAACTTTAAAATTGCGGGTTGATTTTTCATTAAGCAAGTAAAAAAAAATTTACTACTTGCTAAAGATAGCAAGAGCAAAATCTGGCTAAATTCAAACCATGTTGAGGTAAGAACATCAGTGTATGTGGGGGGAGGGAGTTACATATTAATGTATAGGATATTACTAGAAACAAGCTGCTTTAAATCTTAATCTCTAAACATGTACAGTAATTTGAATGGAATCATTGTATGATCAATTGTACGAGAGAAACCAAACGCACCAGGAGTGCATATCCTGCAATTGTGTACACTGGCAGGGTAAACTTTGGAGCCTTCCGAAGTGGTTGTTTTGTGAACCGAACGCCTGTCGACTGAATCCATCTAACCTGCAAAAAAAAAAAAATTAAATAATTAAAACACAGATCTAGAAATATCACTGAAGCACCATACAGTGCTTTGACACAGTATAATGACGCCTTATCTATCGGACAAGATATTTTCATCAGAAAATTAAGATTCTAGGACAATATAACTGTGTCAAAAGTTTACAGATTTTGCCCAAAGTCAAATAAGGCTGTAAATCTGTTTAGCCTATGATGAGTTATCAATCAAACAAGATATTTGTTAAAACTCTGTCAAAAATATATATATTGATTCTGCCCAAAGTCAAACTGGGCCTTCATTCGATAAATAAGTGAACTAAAATATAAATCTGTTAACCTTCATACAGTTGATATTGTAAACTTGTATATTACCGCTTAAACCAGTTTAAAACTATATCAATCAGCACAAATGTCCAGAGCTCAAATCTGACAGCAAAACATCTAAACTGAATTATTTTCAAGATTTATCTACAAAGGTTTTCCCAAAAACTTGTATTTAAAGTAAGTTATTACCATGAAATATTATTGAAACATAAACTTGATAGCGGCATGCATGCAAAACTTTAACCATGCAAGCTGAAACGCCGACGAACGCTTTCTTTTACGAAAGGTCGAGGAGTCAGTTCATTTATCTACCGGCTATTACGTGCTTGCATTTCTCACGTGTTTGTTTATTTCGTGAAATAGTTAGAATATCAAAATAAAATACTTGCATTCGTAATTTCTTTTGATATACGTCTTAGGAGTAGTAAACTCATCGTACTTAATAAACTTATCTCTCGCAAAATGGCTTATTTAATGATCTGTCAAAAGCGTCTTACGCAAGGACATTGCTAAACAATTATTTACTATCACACCGTTATGGAGCTGGAAACCAATATTGGTTCGTTCCGATGACATTTCGGCCCATAATGACATCGCACAAGAGGATAATCATGAGATTATGTCCCGACTCTCAAGACTCTGATCAAATGAAGGAAAAGATAGCCTTTGAATTCAATTCTGTTTAATTTCATTTACATTATAAATTTTGTGACATTACTTTTACTTTGCCTTTTTTCCGCTTTAGAGAAAGAAACTAGGATAACAGAAAAGTTGCATTTACTTTGGTATACTTTGACAATTTGAATTAATAGTTAGATAATTCTTTTATGATGTTTACACGTAAACAGTCTTTACTATGCATATAGGTGAATACACACGTGGGCCGATATTTGATACGAATCGAGGTGCTTAAGGGGCGAATAATGAATGTAAATAGCGAAAAACTAATACAATTACCGAACCCCCCCCCCCCAAAATTACATGGAAACTATATGAAATTGAACAAAACCATTATGATATGATATGGAACGAAGAATAATCTAATACACATTTCTTTAATTAGGAATTGATATAATATTTCAATTTTAATAGCATATATATATATATATATATATATATATATAAGTTTCATTTCCCTACAACATTAAGTGCTCTTCCCCTTTATCATGAAAAAAGCCTGTTAAATCTCTTTTTATATTTCAATCAAAACTTGGACAATTCAACTGTTCATCCCCCTCTCTCTCTCTCTCTCTTATATATATATTTTGTGGTAAAAAGGCTCCATTTTGGAGGGCATGTGGGTAGATTTCTGAAAGATCAGGCATTCAGCATACTGCTGTTTTATACTCAATCGCATTGATAAGATATATGCATTGAATGTCGCTAGCTTTTATTGCAATGTTAATTTTGTATTAATGTCTAGGGATCATGTGGCAGTTTCCAATGTAACTGAATTAAAACTGTCTTCAATTGAAGGAGCTTGGTGTCGTTATTAAGTTCTCTCTGCAGTTCAGATAGATGAAGTACATTGAACAGGCGATGCTTCATTTATACATAAGTATCTGGATTATAATCCAGTGGTTGGCATAAATATGCCACCATAGATTAGGTTTTAGCGCAATAGCTAGGTATTCACGATTGCTTTACGGGACTTTGCATGGGAACTAGCTTACGAACTGGATCACGGTTTTTTATGCGGCATTCATTCCAACTAGCGAAGCCCAGTGAGTGTGTTCACTTTGTGCGAGCTAAGATTAAACGAGTCATACATTTAAAATCGTTTTGCCACTTTCGTATATGAACTATTTCCATCTATTTTACTTTATCCTTTTTTAGTCATTTTTATGGTTGACAAGGCAACATATTGTAACCGATTACATGAATCACAGTACCGGACATCAAAATTCAGTGCCCTCTAACGGGCAAACTAGCTATACGTGCACCTGTTTGCTTGTACCATCGTTGTACAATAGATAAATATAGACTGCACGCAACGAACGATAACTCTGAAACAATTCGTATCAATGAAAATGTTATGAATTAAATTGCGTGACGTAAGCATGTGGCGCGGTATGATAAAGTGCAGCAGTTCATGTACCTCTTGCATGTAATGTGTCCTTGATTAATATAATGTGTATATGGCAAATAAGAAGATGTGTTTCAGTAAAATATATCCGGCCGTCACACCAAAATGATACAGGATAGTTCCTACAAGATCCGTTTTATGTTGAAAAATCAAAAACATTTTAAAATTGCAAGCCACCTGACTTTTTCATTGCCTGTTCCATTTATGTTTGGCGCAACATTAGGACTCCCAGTCCTTTGATTCAATTTTGTTGCTGCTCTTTCAAGTACAAAATACTAGGATATCTTAAAGATGTTAACAACGGTGGTGATTCTCATGAGTGATCGGATGATCAGAATAAATTCGAAGGCCATGAAAATTAAATCTTGCTCCCCTGGGGTTCGAAACCCCAGCCATAGGACCCGCCGTCATGCGCGATTTTTACCACTGAACCCTTGTTTTAGTATATTTAAAAAAAAACCGGAGATTTTAAACATTTCAAAATTAATTAGTTTGCACACTTTTAAAACTTTATGCACGTCCAGAATCACTTTACACAGTATGATGATTATCATGACCAAAAAAAAAAAAGAATATCTTTTAGACAGTTTAATATTTTAACACTTTACTAATAAAAATGCAGAGACGTAGTATATACGTAGTGTCTCTGTATTTGCATATGCATTTATATATGTGTACCTGATTTGTATACAAAATATACGTGTGTGTGTGTGTGTGTGTGTGTGTGTGTTTCAAATATAAAACTTTTGGGAAAGACACAAAATAGTTTAATCATGACAAAAAAAAGTTGAAAAACGGTTATGTATCAGAACCTTTCCGTAATCGCTCAGTATGTATTCACAATACTGTGACTTTCCTGTGAATTGCAGTGGTTTTCGTTGATTTTCGTGTGTTTTGCTATTTAGTCATGCTGAGCCGGTAACCAAACTTGATTCGCTCCCATAACGCTTCGGTCCAAAATACCTGGCGAGTTTTTAATAAGGTGAATACTGGTTTAAATAATGAAGATTAATTTAGCTGCCTCAATCCGTTTCAATATGAGTTTATTAATAACATACCAAATTCATGATTGTATGTAAACGTCTTTTATTAATAAATGAGAGAGAGAGGGTGAGAGCTCTTGACGAAAAAAAAAAGAAAAGAAACCGGGCAAATGTTCACGAGTACACGTGCAGTTGGGTTTAAAACAGCAATAAAATATACATTAATAAAAGCAGTTCTCACAGTTTCACTAGCCATTCGTGGAAATTGGGCCGATATTTTGGGTGAGTCATATTGTTGCGAAAGAGTCAAGGGACGAGTAGCCAATAATCAACAAACATGGATTCCGATCTTCAGAAGAAACTCACCGGTGAATTGGAGAAATTCCAGTCATTGCAAAAAGGTTAACATACTGTAATACGATTATATAAACATATTTTTAAACCAGTATAAGATCAAATCCTAAATATGTACAAGAAAACAGTGACTGACATGCGTAATTTTCAGACTCGCGAAAACACATTACACTAAAGCATGTGTCAACATGACAGTACATTGTTTGTACCATTTTAGGCACTTTATATACACAGTATTCCAAGATAGAAACCTTTTCATTTAACTTGATTGTAGATTGACACATTTTTCCTAGTACCGACAAAATATTTCATTCTTATAAAACTTTATACTGTACCTACGAAGAGTCCAAAATTCACTAATATTCCTCAATATATACAACACCAGCTAGTCTTTGTAGACCATAATCACCTGGTTCCTACTAGAAATCTAAATTTCCTCATACCCCAGTCTCGAACACAGTATCATCTCAACTCTTTCTTCCCAAGAGATATCTGCTATTGAAATAGTCTCCATCTAGTCCCGGCCTCAATATTTTCAAGGAGATATCGCAGAATGCAGAATCTCAATTTTATTATTTAACTCCTGCACCCTTCCTTTTATCTTTTTATATTTTAATTGCTGCACCAAACACCTAACATTGTTTCCCTTGACAGCACATCCCTGTCATAATCTTCATTGATTGTTAGGGAGTAACAATAGAAGTAGATTCTATCAGACCAAATATTTTACTTTTTTTTCTTCACTATGTCTTTGTATGGCTGTAGTAAAATTAATAATTCAGTTTATGCTTTCCTTTATTTTTGTAGAGCACCAAAAGTATGTGACAGGGAGGCAACAGCTAGATGGTCAGCTGAATGAAAATACCTTAGTGAAAGAGGTATAAATTCTTTTGTAGCTTTATTACTTTTATTGAGGTGCACAAACAAAATAACTAAAGTATGGAATTAAATATTGATATTAAATTAAATCCTTGCGCAAATCTAAAACACCTACACTGTAGCAACACTGTGTAGAATCCAGTATTGGGATCTTCAACATACCATGTCAGACTGCAGTATAATGATGTAGACAGTGACACCTTTTCCAGTCAAAGCCTAACACGATGCTTATTGTTAAACAGTTGTTGAACTACCATATATTTACACTGAACAACACGCAGGGAGCTGGCATTATCATAAGTATGGTATGTTGTGGCCAGGGATCTATCCCATCACTTGTCCAATAGGGATGGAATGACCAGAATTTTCCATGACACAATAAATTTTGCATTTTGACACTTATCTTGTCTCATTGACCCCAAAATATTCAGTTTTTGCCAATTCGTCTATATATCTAGGGGTTACTTGGTCCTATTTGACCAAAAAAACAAAAAATGGGGAAGAGGGGAAGTGTAAACCCTAGACTGACTTA
The DNA here is from genome assembly GCA_021229015.1 of Solen grandis. Lineage (NCBI taxonomy): Eukaryota > Metazoa > Mollusca > Bivalvia > Adapedonta > Solenidae > Solen > Solen grandis. The sequence goes on along the minus strand of CM037778.1, from coordinate 15,208,885 downwards.
ATTCTCATTACAAGCTGCATAATTTACAGTAATTTGATATAAAGATACATGGAATGATGAATCCTTGTGTTAATTGACTCCCATTTATTTTTCAGGAACTTGATAAGATTGATTCCTCTTCCACTGTTTACAAGATGATTGGACCAGTTCTGGTAAAGCAGGACCTAGACGAGGCAAAACAGACCGTTCAAAAAAGAATAGACTACATCAGTGGAGAATTGTAAGTGTTTGTGCCTAAAACACTAATCTCAAGTTTTCTATAACACCTGTCCTACAAAAGTTATAATGATGATGCTGATGAAGAATGTGACATCATTACAGATTTGAAAAAATGTTCTGTGAAAAATAATTATTCTGAATTATTATCAAAAAGTGCTTTTTTTATCTTTCTTTGTCAGAGGTCATTCATAGCTGTCTTCCTATCTAAAAATTCCTTTAAATTCATGCAGTTTTGTTAAAATTAGTCTTTACCCCCATTGTTTTTCTTTCCCCATTCTTGAGGAAAATAAGTTTAATTTCCCTACTGCGGTAAGTGCCCTTCCCCTTTATCATAAAAAAAGCCAGTTAAATCTCTTTTTATATTTCAATCAAAACTTGGACCATTCAAGTGTTCATCAGTGAATACTTTTGAACATTCAATCAATACTTTGACAAAAAATTCTTCACACATTTGAGAACTTATTTTTAGAGGAGAGTCAATCAAGATAGTAAATATAATATTATTATAAATTTACAATTTTATTACATTATTATAAGTTTATGATTTTTACATTATTATAAATTCTGATTTTTAACACCCATTTCAGGGTTCGACACTTACTTTTTTGAGAGCTGGACCAGTGGTCCAGTAACTTGGAAAACCTACTAGACCTGACCTTAAACTGAACTAGACCAAAGTGTAAAACACATAATACACATAAAGTATGATTATTTGTTTTACACTTCAGTTTGGTTTAATAATACAAGTCATACTTAAATCAATCGATTTCAAGCATTTTTTAATGAACATACCAATAAAAATAAAATAGTATAAGACCTTTATAACAAGAATATTAAGTATGAAACTTAATATTCTATTATGTATGCTTAGGTCATTTAATTTTCTAGTCTAATTAAATATCTAGATACTATGTTTTTTTTAAAAATAAAAAAAGTATCAATACAAACCATTTGAACAAATTTGAAAATTAACACAATCAGTAGGATAATATTGATTATCATCTATTGAATTCATTTTATTTTATTTATTTTTATTCTCTTAGGTTATTTGTGTTGTCTTGCATATTCAAACACACATTGATTCTGTTGCATGTTAAAAGTTAATTGTCAGTATGGGGATGCAAAAAAAAGCTGGTGAGTGGTCAGTCATGGTTTCGTTGGTTAGACTGATGGGATTCAGACTCAGAATGCCTTTTTAAATTATCGATTCTTAAATTGTCCGTACAGACAAAAAATCGTTCACTCCCTTCATACTCTCTGAACGTCTTACTAAACATAACCAAAGTCTGGCCAACTAAACTCATCTTTCCACGATATTCATATTGCTTTTTTGAAGCATCCTTACCCTTTTGTTTATTATTGTCCTTGTCTCTTTTCTTATTTTTTTATTTATTTTTTTTTTGACGAAAAACCGAAATTAAATAGAATGTTTGATATTTTCACATCGGATGCACATAGTGTGGTATAAACGAAACGTAAAATAGTCTGTTGTCGTAATACAGTAGAGTATTACAGATATTCGTGCATAAATTTGCACCCCTCGTATTTTTTTTTAATTTGAATATTATCAATAATAATACGAAGGCATCATTAACGATACAAAATGGGAAGTTAGATGGGTGTCTTTTTGATTTGTACATAGGCCGATTTTCGGCGAACTTTGACAAATTTAGAACACGACCAGTCGGTCCAGCTAGCTTAGGACTTAGCTAGACCGGACCACCGATCTACTAGTGAATGTCGTTCGATCGGGCCTTAATGTCGAACCCTGCATTTCTGTGAAGTGGGTGTTTAATCCTTTCCCTCATGTAGACTCATTTTGACCCTTTCCCTCATATAGACTCATTTTGATGCACTCAGTAGGTACCACATAAAGCCTGATCTGCAGAAAACCACAGTTAAACCTTACCAAATTTAATTACAAAATCCTCATTTCCAGACCACTCAGGAGCAGCGAACAGCATAAAACCTGATCAGCCTGCGAGTTACTCGCAGGCTGATCTGGTTTTATGCTGTTAGCATAGGTCTTTTCATGGTGTCCTCTATGAGGGAAAGGGTTAAGGAATCGCACTCAGAATGTCAAGTCCTGTCCCATTCTACACTCGCATTACATGAAGACAGGTGGGATTGGGGTGCTATAATAACCTTTAGTAATATTCAGTGTTCTAATCAAATTTTAGTCTGATGAAAAGTTACATGTGCATCTTTTTGTGTTCCAGGAAACGACATGAAAATTTGATAAAAGATTTAGACAAGAAGCAAGAAACGCAAAAGGAAGTGTTACAGAAGTTGCAAACTCAGTTTCAACAGTTGCAACAAAAAGCAATGAAGGCTCAGTGATAATAATAACTATTTGTAGTATTGAGTGTGTGCGAAATGATCAAGAATGATGTCTGAACATGCTTTTTGTAAAATATCATGATATAAAACACAGCTGTACATATGTGAACCATTGAATCATCCTGTGTTGTGTTTTGTATATTTTAATTTATCCTTCTATTTCTTTGATAGAATCCGTTTTCATGACTGGAAGTTATTCAGAACTGACATATTACACGATTGTATTCTTGGAAAATTGTATTCTTGGAAAATTTCTCACTGTGTAAATTAACATTTGCAAGTTAACTGTAAGTATTCAATTGGGTTGTTTAATCACTCTGATCTGGGTCTGTTCTGTTTGCTAAGGGGTTAAGATGAGTGTTCAGAAATAAAAAAAATGGTTAGGATTTTTTCAGATTCCTGTGTTTTACTATATTTATCTCCCTTTCTTTGTGTGTGTTCATTAATGTGTTCAGACCAGAATGAAGTTATTAAAGTGTTTTTGTGTTTTTTTGGAAATATAGGCTTGTGAATTTTTTTTGTTCAAAACTGTCAATATTATGCCTGCTAACTGTTGAAAACAGATTTTGAGGGATAAGAATGCCTGCATTAAGAAATGGCAACCAAAGATTAAAAAGTATGGATTCTTGAAGCATAATTAAAATACTTAGAGATTTTCTTCTTTTCCTTTAAGTTCTATTTTTTGTTTATTTGCTCATGATGAATTACCTGGCCCAGGGTCTTGGCCACTATTGTGGTAGAAAGGCTCCATTTTGGAGGGCATGTGGGTAGATTTCTGAAAGATCAGCCATTCACCATACTGCTGTTTTATACTCAATCGCATTGATAAGACGTGATATATGCATTGAATGTCGCTAGCTTTTATTACAATGTTAATTTTGTATTGATGTGTAAGGATCATGTGGCAGTTTCCAATGTAACTGAATTAAAACTGTCTTCAGTTGAAGGAGCTTGGTGTCGTTATTAAGTTCCCTCTGCAGTTCAAATAGATTAAGTTGAATACATTGAACAGTCGATGCTTCAATTTGTTTTATAACTCTTTGGCCGACCCGAAGTTTGGTCCTATACCTGTCCCGGTGGCCGTGTGGTCATATAACAAAGTACTGTATATCTCCCTTGCTTGTCTCCTGACACATTAGGGTAGTTGCAGGACTGGTTGGCCCAGTGTCAGGATGATGTGACTGGGTGTGGTATCATGCTACATGGCTACGGCGTGATTCTACAGTATGTCTTAAGTAGACATACCGTAGTCTCCAAATGACTGAAATACTGTCGGTGGACATAAAACCCAAGTAAACAAACAATCCATATGTGCATTTTTAATCGTGAAAGCTGATCTGGGTCGAATCCCACCAACATTTCTTAGCGCTAAGTAAAACTTAAATACTTAAGGACGAATTTATTGTTTCTCTAATAAAATACAATACAAAATAATATTATTTACGTAATATATATAACAATAATAATATTTCTAATAAAAAATACCCAAATGTTTCATTTCTTATCAATTATTGTTTGCTATTAAGGTTAGCTGCTCCTCAGTGGTCTGGAAATGAGGACTTCATAATTAAATTTGGTAAGGTTGAACTGTGGTTTTCTGCAGATCAGGCTTTATGTGGTACCTATTGATTGCGTCAAAATGAGTCTATATGAGGGAAAGGGTTAAAATGAGTCTATATGAGGGAAAGGGTTAAGAATTTAAGTATTACTTAGCGCTAAATATTGACGGTGGAATTCGAGCCCGGTTTTATACTGTTTGCTATAAACCGATACTTAGAGTTTTGTAAGAAGATAGATTCATGAAACATGTCTAGATTGAGATCGGTGTGCACATGGAGTTCGATCAGGCATTTCAATGCTCTTATTCACGACATCCAAGTGATTGGATTGTCTGCCACAAGAACAGAAACTTATGGGTTCAAATTTGATACTGGAACAGAGCACTCAGCTTATTGTATACATCATGCACGCGCAGAAAATTCTTATGGACACTTACTTCGAGCATTTTGGTCATTGACCTCTCTTTCTCTCCCTCTATCGAATTCTTTGTGACAGAAAATATTTGTTGATTTTTCGTAAGATCGTATGATTCGAGTGGAAAATCTATACTTCATAAGATCACAAGTGAACTAAAATATAATCTTACAGAAAAGGTCAGTTAATTTTCTATTTATTTGACATTTTCTATGAATTTTTCGTACTGTATTTCCTTTTCTTTTTGGATAAAATATTTTCTTTTTATAGGTATCGTTTCACCATTTCTGTTTTATGAAATATTCCAGTATGTGACTGATTTGACATAGGTTGTTACGCCATATTTAAAGGGGGCGTGATAAAAGATACGTTTCCGCTAACCCGATCGACCCTTCTTCCTAGCATTCGGGTTATCATGGCTTGTCACATCCTCTTAAAAGAACATCATGATTAAAAAGTAAAAAAAAGTTTTGCCGACCAACCGACCCTGTTTTTTTTTCCAGAGGAAACAAACATTTTTTGCCAAAGCAAATGACAATATAGAAATTATGGTATAACTTACCATTATAAGTGTCATGTAACATGTAAAGATTGTTTCGTGTCTAACAGATGCCTGTTCGTGGCAATTGCTCTGAAAGTTCACGTGTGTATGTATATATATATATATATATATATATATATATATATATGTGTGTGTGTGTGTGTGTGTGTGTGTGTGTGTTTTGGTTTCAGATTAATATCTGACAGGCTATTGTTGTCGTGCCGGAGTTACCCGGGTTAATTGATCCGGGTATGTGTCGGAGAGATGCCTTTTGGTGGTGACTAATTGATGAGTATGATTTATGGCCCTGGGTGTGACATATTGTCAAGCCAATCACTTTGAGATGTAAGCAGACGCTTACCGACGGTCGAGTTCTTAGTTTGTGAAACATTGTCAATTAGTCAATAAATTAATGACACAGATTAAGTCATAATTAACGCGTTTAAGATCGGCAAGTTTCATTCAAGATAATGTAGAGGAAATTATTAGTGCAAATATATAAGATATAGTACAGACATATGCAGGTTGGTGAATATGTCTATGGATATAGGTAGGTTCTGTTGTTCCATTATTATACAAATCAAATTGATTTTATAAGTTATGTCTTTGTGGGGTATAGAAAAAATGTGATTTTGATTATCTGAAAATGACATGAGAAAATATTTTACTTAAAACTTGATTTATTGACGAATGAATAGTTAAACGGGTAAAAGTTATTGTTTATTGCTTCCTTTTCGTTATGTGCTTTACAAACAGTGTCAGGTCATAAATGTTCGGGAAGGAGAGAATTAAAATAAAATAACCATGGTTGCACCACTAACACCAAAGTATAGGAATACGTCATGTCGTAGTGGTGAAATTATGAAAATTTTAACTTCTATTCACTTGAAAACGTCTGTTTATCTCTGAATTTAACTTTTTATTCTACAGTCTATCTGATTTGCGTAATCACAAATATAACGTGTTATCATTTATTTTCGTCAAATTCGCGGATTAATTTCACATACAACTCGATAAAACCTTTAACTTTATACTAGACCAAAAAAAAATATGACGTGTTTGATTAAAACGTTTTAAATATGATTAATGATGACATACATTTATATTAAATATGTTTGTTCGTGGTTTCCCTAATGTAAATGGACAAAATAGGAAAGGTTCTAGAAAAAGTAAATTTTTCTTTGTGGTTCACCTTTAAACTGAATTTTAATATAACCAGGGTAATCACTTATAATCTTCAAATGTTATAATGAAATATTGTGAAACGATTTTTTAACGTCTGATGTTGAAAATATACGGAAATTCTCGTGGTAGTATTTAAAAATCCTTTTTCGCATGTTCTTTTTTCAGTCACATAGTACAAGACGTTTGTGAATAAGACCTTGTTGTGGTTAAGAACATTTCCGCCAATCATACAAGATAACACGTGAGCACGTGACTCATTAAATATATATATAAACGAATTACGTATAATGATAATAAAAACATCATTGATGTAAATGTTTCTCACTGAGATGGTATCATACCGGAAGTAGTGAAGAGTCCGGACCGGAAGTGAAGTCGTTCAACTGCGATCTTCATTAGATACGTAGTTAACATTATTTGATTGAAACGTGGGAATACGTGCCAACCACTCGACCGATTTATTTATAAATCTTTAGCGTTCAAAAACGTTTCAGTTCTATTTGTTAATATCATTGTTTCCTCATATAAAACAGGAGATATCTAATATAAAGGTCTTGTATAGAAGTAGAGTCAGACAGAGCACTGTCTCCAGTGCGCACCCGTAATGGTTATACGTTATAACAGAGATTTAAATTACCTAGATGTAGATTGGTGGGCATAATTATATATCTTAATTTAAGTAATTTTACCAAATTCATCTTTTATTTTACTTACTGCACCGTCTGTGTCTTGTTTCAAAATTATCATTCACTTCGTGATATGTGCAGTTGTTAATGCTATCCGAAACTTACTCAACCCAAATATATACTTATATATTGTTATTGTGTGTGAAAGAAATGATTTTGTATCAAGTCCTTCATCAAATGAAAGAATGTTTAAACGAAGGCCACACAGTAACTTTTTTTTTACTTAAATTTGATGACTGAAAACAATTTTAACTTTTTTTTACATTTTCAAATCTCTGAAATTACATTATCGCTGATCTCACGCTCTCTCACGCAAACACGTGCGAACGTGCACACGCGCTCACTCACGTTCATTGTGACATCATTTGTAACATACGGATCCTAAGACAAAATACTAATACATTTTTACCAAATAAATTTATTTCATACTATAGTTTATGACAAATGACACGATTCGACTCCCCAATCAAAATATATTGACTTGTCTAGAGCAGAGCCCATTTGAACAGAGAAATAAATGTATTCAAGATTGTCAGACAATATATGAACTCAATCACAGCAAGCATTTTAACAATAGACATATAAAATTGAATCTAAATGATGTATTTGTGATCTTAAAATTGTTCGTTTCGTGAAATTTTTCCGTTTTTCCATTAGGCCCAGTTTTTCATGTTTCCACCTTTAACTTATAGCTATTTGGTAACTATACTTAATAAAGTTCAAAATGGTGTAGAAAATATTTTTTTTTCTAGAATTATATCACACTACTTTTTCTGTGGAATACTTTTCCGCCGATCATTGACAAAAAGTAATCCCCACGAAAACTGTTCATTTAATAGACCTCATGTAAAAAGTTTAATAGGTCTTTGTGTATCCACGAATATATTCCAATGAAAATGATTTTACGAAATTAATTTTAGTGAAAATTAATGATTTTAAAGTATAAAAATATCGTGATGAAACTTTTGCCATACACCGATATCCTAGCGATACACCGATTTGTCTATCTTTTGTTATGTCGTCGGTGACCGTTGCGTGGCTCACACGTCTTTGTCACGACGCGATTTCGAGCCGTTGGCAGTGTGTGGGCAACACATTCCTCGTTCTGTCGGCAACGACACAGGTAGTCATGGCGAAGGTTGTCAGGGGAACCGTTGTACGTCACTCTTTCACACGGTTGCACGTGGTGCCTGTTCCGGTGACGCCGGCAGACGTCCTGTTAAAATAATAATGATAATAAAAAGTTTGTTAATTTGTACTCTCTTAGTAACGTTATATCGTATGAAATTCAAACTGAAGGAACAGTTCATTCTGTGCAGGTCTTTCTTTCTTTGTGCTGATGTATTGAGGAGGATACGAATTAAAACTGACCAGCATGAGATTATTTTTTTTTATCTTTCGCGTGGGTGATGCAGGAGAAGGATTGATAAATGCCATAACAACATGATGCCACCTTTGTTACTATCGTTAAATGTATGTCTGTCTATACGTACTATCAAAACCGCTGCATGTTTTTTTTTCTAGTTTCATAATTGCCTATTGCCAATTAATATACAATATTGCAGCTGAACTGATTTATAATGTATTTAGAGCTTTTCTTTTGTTCTGATTTCAAACCTCCCCATCAGGGAGGTCCTTCAAATATTTTAGTCACATTATCGACACCGTAACGGTATTTCTACCGCGGCCGGGAATCGAACAATGCGAATGTGAAATTTGACGTTTATTTACACGTTAGATATATTTTTTCGAAGGGTTTATATGTGATCGTGTTTTCTCCTGAAAATGTATTATATTAATATATTCTCTTCTTCAACAAAACGAAATTTGAAGTTTATTCAATCTCAATTAAATAATATTACCCACAAATCAACGAAACTATATCCTTTATCGTTATAAAATTTCTATTAAAGGGAGGTAATACAAAATTCGAACACCATAACAAATCGTATAGTACGTGAGGCGTAATGCTGCCGTTTAAAGTGTTCATCAAAGAAAAAAGTGTTTTTTTCTTCAGTTGAAATTTTATTTGCCTGATTGATACTGATGAGAAATAATCAAATTAGAAACTGCTACGATCAGTAATAGATAAATGATTCGCAGCTTCAAGCATTTACTATGAACAATGTGATGTCAATACATGCATGTATAGTTTTACTTATGCGCTGTTGATTGTGTTAGCTTTGATAAATTAAATGAAATAATAAGAAAAAAGTAAAATGAATGAAGAAATAAATAATTAATTAAGCAAATTAATAATTATATTTAATAAGTTGATAAAGAAAAAAAATAAATTGATAAGTAAAATAAATAAATAAATAAATAAATAAATGAAAAATAAACATATACAACTTCATGATAGAATATAAAATTCAATGAATTCTAGATAAAGTTAATTTATTGGACTAATAGGCCTATATCAAATGATCTTCTTCAAATTTATGGAAAAAATCACTAAGTCCGTTCAAAATCCCAGTATTTTTCATTTTGAGTTATAAAAATAAATACTGACATTCCTGGCGAAATTTATAAATTTATTTATTTAAAATAAAAAGTTAAATAATTATGGTTCGCCCATACCTATAAAATCCATTTTTCAATTTGATAATTACATGTACATTTTTATAAAATGAAATAAAATAGTTGATAAATTAATTAATTTTTTTTTTTTAAATAGACGAACAAGCATATATTATAAATACCTTATCAAATCTATGGTCAAACTTTAAACAGTTTCTTTAATTAAAATAAATATGAAAGAAAAAATGCATGACGACCGCTCGCATAATAATATGACATCAAACTGCTAAAAAATTATTGCATTTAATATTTTTAAGAACAATATTTAGAAGGTAAAACCTTGTTTTTTATAAATGCAGTATTTGAAATAATATGAAGATGAAGTTCTAGATTAAGGACATGGTAGATTATTCATTGAAAAAAAAAGGTGAAAATGAAATTATATTTTATATTTTGATAATAATAATGATAATAGAATAGAATAGATGATGATGATGATGATGATGATGATGAGAGAGAGAGAGAGAGATTACCTTCCAGCAGCTGTAAGCGACATAGTCGACGTCACCCTCTCTCCACGAGGCGTGGGCGTACAGATGATGATAACAACGGCATCTAGTTAATACACATCATACGTAAAAAAATAACAAGTTAGAATAATAATAATAATAATAATAATAATAGCTAGGGTCGGATAGCGTCTGTTGGTCGGATTTTTTTTCTTATCTCCATCCCCTCTTATTAGAACAATAATAATAATGCTATTATTTTTTTAGAGAGAATGTGACATTCATTCCATGAATGATAAAAAAAAAAAAAAAAAAAAAAAAAGAAATAAGTATTCATGCCATGCACTTGGAATACAAACCACTTTAGGGTGCGAGCTCAACTTAACACGTTGAATACACGTGCACATGATTCGAATAACATGAAAAGTAATCTTGAAATTGGGGAAATAAAGTAGACTATTATAATTTCAATATAACTCTGGGTAAAAGATAAAGAAATATGCATTAAATAAAACCACTTTTCAATGCTTTTCGGTGGATTATAGGAAAATATCAGTGAATAAAAATGATAAAATTTCACTGTCTCAAACAGTAAAACTTCCATTTATGATATTTACTGTTTTGTAAAGGGACTACTAAAAGACACTGTCGTATTTTTTCAAGACATTTCAATGTTGATTTCTACATTGAAATAAAACTTCCTCAAGAATACCTGTACACGTTTTCTTTTTGTTCATTCATTGAACTATTATTTAGATCGAATAACGATTAATGCGAATTCGGGAATTCGGGGCTCCCCACAATGTACAATTTATGATGAACTCAGTAACAATGCGTAAAGCGTCACAAA
>CM037778.1:15147961-15197961 GCA_021229015.1 Solen grandis | reverse complement strand
TTGAATTTGGATATCCAGATGACCTGAAGTCCACAGTGAGTGACACCTGGAGTACAGATGTACTTGCCAGTGACTCGGAGCCCCCAGAAATGAACCAACAGGTCCGGCTGGAGGAGATTGCTGAGGAGATGGTCCGTCAGAACCTGCTTGCCACACAGGAGGTGAGACAACTTAGTGGTATACATGTAATACAGGATTCATTTAAGCTATTATATAGGGTTAGATAAGAAACCATTGGAGAGGGTCATTATGAGAAGGGCCTTATTACATCTGTTAATTTTACTTTTCTTAGTAAGGAACAGGACCTGTGTCAAATGTTTATATTTACAGGGCTGTAATTTTTTTTCTTGCCCAAGGCAGGGCAAGTGAAAAAAAAGATTTATTTGTAATTTTTTTTATTTTGCTATCTCAACTTTGGAAGGGCTAGACAGGGCGAGTGATAGTTCAAGGAAGTTAACTTCATTGCTTTATCATAAATTTTTAAAAACAAGGCAAAATTTCCATTTGATTGTTCTTAAAAAAAACACAGAACATAAATCAAAATTACATTTTACATAAAAAAAACATTGATAAAAAATTTTTTTTTTGGGTTTTAAAAAAATTGACCATCCCAGGGTAAATTTAAGCATTTCTCGGGTTTCGGGAATTGTGGTTTCGACCCCCCTGGGGGTTTTTTTATACCAAACCCTTACAAATAGTACTTGTATGCCCTTTTTGCTTGGGTGCCACTAAAAATTTAGTTCCGGGACGGGTTCCCGGGGGCCTGATTTTGGACGGGGTTTTGGGTATCATCCAGATGTCTAGGGCCCTTTTATAGGGCCAATTTATAAAGCACTATACTGTATCTGTTCAAGTAAATCATCCCCAAATGACTGATATACTGCCCCGGGTTTAAAATTTCAAAAAAAAAAAACCCAAATTTTTAAAAAAAGGGGTTTTAGGTTTAATTTAATTATTTTAATGTTTCTTAATTGTAATTTAAACCTTTATTTAACCTTAAAAAATGTTTTTTTTCTTTGGGTTTTAAGAAAAAACTTTCATGTAAAATCCCAATTTTAAAAGGGGGGAAAAAACTGTTATTTCAAATTCATTTGTAAATTTATTTAAACAACACTTGTTTTATTTTCTTTTGAAAATTTTTCACCCCCTCATTTTCCCCAAAATACTTTTAAAGTTGAAACAAGTTTTTGAGACTTTGGGTTTTTAACATTTTATCAAGTAAATCAAAAAATTTTCTTGATGGGGAAAAATTTGGAAAGCAATCCAAATATGTTTAAATTTAAATACTGGACAAAACCCTATGTTGCTTTAAGGGTATTGCAGTGGGGTATTTACACCCTAAAAAAACAGTTCATTTGGCATATTTTTTTTGTAACATTTTTCCAGAGTCCAAATGGGGTTAAGGGGGGGAAATTTTCAGGGGGGGGCAGGGGAAATGTCAAAAAATTTGGGAAAAAATCCAAAACATCGTCCCCCAACATTTTCAGACAATTTTTTTGGGCCGATGTAGAAATGGATCTTTTCACCCAGTTTCTTTCAAAAAAAAGAGGGACAAAATGTTGAACAAATCCATTGCTTGCGGGAAATTATCCCGATTTTTGGGCCTTTAAGAAAAACATGAAACCTTCTCCCCGTCATGGGGGAAAGGGGCCAAAAATTCAAAACCGGGCCCCCCTCAATTTCACAAAAAAATTTGGGGGATAATTTGTTTAAATTCAGGGGCCTTTTCCCTTTTCCTAAGGTTTTTTATGCGACAGAGAAAAATTTGAAAGGGTTGAACTTGTCAGTTGACTCTGGGGCCGGCCAAGAGTTATTGAAAAACGGGAAAGTAAAGGAAAGGGAAAACAGTAACAGGCCTACAAGAGAAATTCCCTTTGTGATAAACCAAATTTTTAAAAGAGTGTCAACAGACTCGGGGTCACTGGCCCATTTTTGGTTTCCTATTGAGCCAATTGGTAATAAAAACAGCAAACTCGAACATCGATGAAAAGGGTTTGGGGCTGCATTAAGCTTTTGCCCCCGGCATCACATCGGGGTTAATTTCGGGGAAACTTTTTTAAGGAGCTAAAGTGGGGTCCCCCATCTTCCCCACTCATAGGGGCACCAGGCAATAGTAAACAGCGGGGTGCAACAAAAGGGGGCGGGAAAAACCATTTCCAGTTTGACAGGGGCCCTGTTAATGGGAAACAAAAGGGGATGTTAGTCCAATTTGTTTGCGCCCCGGAGATCCCTTTGCAGGGGGAAGCGACCCAAAGTCGACATTAACCTTCGTCAGAGCCCATTTCGGGGGGTCTGGCGAAAAAGAGTACAACAAAACAGCCTTCGGGAAAAAAGGGGTTCAGTGAAGTTAAATAGGACTTTCCCGGCATATTTTATGGCCAAAGAGTTTATAATGAGGACAGCTGTGATAAATATATGACAAAAAATTTAAAATTTACAAAGAGGGGTTTTCAAACACCCCTTAAAAGGGTTCATTCCAGCGGGAAAAATAAATAAAAAATAAATAAATTAATCTTTTTTAAAATTTTGGCTAATAAAAAAAATCTTTATGAAAGTTAAACTGTTTCATCCCTTTTTCTCTACTTCACCCTTTTTTTTTCGTATCTTTTGTTTTCCCAAAAATATACACCTTTTAGATGGGAAAACCAACTGAAAAATACTACGGGACGTGTGAATGGAATATTTGCCTACCCCTGGAAAAAAAAGGGGGGGGCGTTTCAAAACATTCAAGGAAAAAATAAATAAAGGACAATTTTAATTATTTTCAAAATTTTGTTAGTTAGTTTTTAAATGCCCAAGTTTTAAACATCCTTTTTGTAGTTTGTTTTTTGGTATACTCCAAATTAACGAGTGAAGTTTGTGGCAAAAAGAATCAGAAGTGGGTTATGATTTTCATGTCCAGCTTTTTAAAACCCCTAGAAACTTTACTTGCCCTTTTTTCAAATTTAAAAAAAAAAAAAATGCCCATAAGGTCCACTCACCATTGCCCCAACATTTCATTTACTTTTTCAAATTTCATTTTTCCCTCTCTACAGACCAATAAACCCGCCTACATTCACTCACCTTGTTGAAAAAAATCCCCAAACCTCCTCTACGTTCCTCACCCTCCTCTACATTTCACTCCCCCTGCTCTACAGTCCACTTCCCCCAAATACAGGTCACTCCCCCTTTTTTTTAGGTTCACTCCCTGTCTACGGGTTTCATTTTGCCCTGCTCAAACTTTCCCCAAACCCCTGCCCTACAGTTCACTTCACCCCCTTAAAATTAAAAAAATTTCACAAAAAAGTGTTTTTCCCCGGGGCGTTCACTCCAGCTTCCCGTCAAGTTAAACTCCCCCTTTTCCCTATTTTTCACTCACCCTGAACACGTACACCACCCTCCCCTTCAAAACATTAAACTCACCCTCTCTACTTTTCTTTCACCGGACACCATCCCCCACCCCCTCAAATGTTCAATCCCCCCCTGCACTAACTTCCCCTCACCCCAAAAAACAGCCTCACAAAACTTCTATCCCCCCCTTACTAAGTTTTCTTTCCATGGTGAGTAAATTTTACACCACTGTCTTTCTTTTGATAACCCCAATATATTTTTTCCACATTTGGGTAGTTTAATGATAGTCTTTGGGTTAAACACAATACAGCCCCATTTAAATGCTATATATGGGGTTTTCAAACTTAGGTTTGTTTTATCTGGGACTGAAAACCCCATCACAACCATGCTAACCATTTTTTTAAACCCGTTTGAAAGTTTTTTTTAAAAGGGAAGGGGAAAATGAAATTCCCCAGAAATTTAAACAGAAAAAAAATCTAAGTAGGGCTAGAAAAACTGCCCAAACAAAGACACATGTTATTTTGTTAACCGGTCAACCATTGATTTCCTAAAACCCCCTTAGTTTTGTAGACCCCTTTAAAACCCTTTTGTTACATCGGTAAAACACAGGAAAAAATATGTTTCTTATTTAAAAAATGGGAGAATATTTTTTGTTCTTAAATTGCCCGGGATTTCCTTACAACACAGAAAATATAACCACTGTAAAATTAAACATTTTTTTTGCAATTACCCCCAATTTATTTTCTCCCTTTATTTTTTAAAAAATTTATAATCAAGTTTTAAATCCAAAATTCCCAAAAAAAGGTTTTTTTTTTTCCCTTTTTTGCCCTGTAAAACCCTTATTGATAAAAACCAAAGTAAATTATTGTTTTTGATTTATTGCTAACGGGGTTTTGGGTACATTTTGAAAAAAACATAAAAAAAAAATTTAAAAAAAATAAAGTCTTGATCTTTATTTTTATCCCCCCAAAAAAATGTTTTTTGGGGGGGGTATAAAAAGTCACCCTGTCGGTGGGGCGGCCTGGGCCCCGGCCCTTTGGGGTTTTAAAAAATATTTGCCCGGAGCATTTCCCCCAAAACTACTGTCCGGGGTTGATGAAACTTCATGGGTAATAGACCTTGAGAAAATGCAGGGAAACCAAAAATTGCATTTTTTGGAAAGGGGATTTATTCCCCTTTGTCATTTTTTTTTCTTTTGATTTTGCCCCGGACAAAACTCCAATATAAAGTAGCTGGGTTTATGAAATTATTTTTAATTAATCTTAAAAGGGGAAGTGCAGTGCTTAAGAACCATAAACCCAAAAATTTTTTAAAAGGGGGTACCCCTGTTTTTAAATTTTTTGGGGGTCTTTGATTTTGCCCGGGAGAAATTTTTTTTCCCCAAAAAACTACTGTATTTAAATTTGATCAAACTTCATATGTAGATAGCCCTTCATAAAGAGGGAATTTTGGCATGCAAAGGAACCATATACTGCTTTTAATTTTGAAAGGAGTTTTCCCCCTTTTGTCATTTTTAATTTTTTGGGTTTTTGTCAACCAAACCCCAATACAAAGTACGGGTTGATAAAACTTCATATGTAGATTAAATCTTGATGAGGGAATCCCGTGCATAAGAACCTTAATTTCTACATTTTTTTTTTTAAAGGATTATTCCCCTTTGTTAATTTTTGTTTTTTGTTTTGTCCGGAGCTTTTCCTCCAAAACTCCTTATTTAAATTTTGATCAAATTTTCCTTGTAAAACCTTCATAAAGGGGAAAGGGCCCGTGCCTAAGAACCATAACTCGGCGTTTTTTGGAAAGGAGTTATTGCCCTTTGTCTTTTTTTTCTTTTTTTTCTTTTGATTTTGGGGGACCATAACCCCAAATTACAAAAGTTTTTAGGTTGATAAAAACTTCGTATGTAGATTGATTTTGATAGGGGAAGTGCATGCCTAAAAAACTTGCAGAAATTTTGAAAGGGGGTTATTCCCCTTTTCCTTTTAAAAATCTTTTTTTTTTGGTTCCCCCATAACTCCAATCCCAAAGTAGCTGGGTTTGATGAAACTTCATAGGGTAATTGTTTCTTGATAAAGGGGAATTTCCCTTGCACAAAAACCAAAAACCCTGCATGTTTTTTGAAAGGGTTTTTTCCCCTTTGTTTTTTTTAAATTCTTTTGTTTTTTGCCCGGAGCAAACCCCAATACAAAAGTAGCTGGGTTGATGAAATTTCCCATTGTAGATTGATCTTATGAAGGAAGTGCAGGGGCATAAAAAAAACCAAAAGGGTAAATTTTTAAAGACGGGTTTTTGCAAACAATAAATAGGGTTAAAACCCATAATTAGACTGCATTTTTATTCTCCTCACTAAATTTTGGGGGGCAATTGTTTTTTAGTGGTCTGTATGTTGTCTCTCTTATTGTCTTTTCTGTCAAAACTTTTTGAATTGCCCAAAACTTTTAAAAACCAAAGGGCTCACACAAATTTTAAAACCTTACATACTTTTGGTCTTTCACTCACCAAACTTTTAAAAACTGTTTTTCCTACACATGACGGGACTTCCGGGGGGGATTAATAAACCTTTAGTGAAAAATTTTTTTTTTTTGGTGGGTTTTAACCCAAATCCTAGGGTGTGAACATTCTTTTAATTGCATTAATACATCCGGTGTCAAAGATGGGGGGGGGTATGAATCCCTTTTCAGGGGATGGGGTTTCTAGTTTTTAGTTTTTGCCCCTGGGGTTAAAATCAAGAACAGAAGGAAACTATTGTGTTTTTAGCGGCAATTAAAAACATCCACAATACTTGGAAAGGTTGCCCCAAAAGCTGGTTAAATTTCATGAAAGAGGAAATATTAAGAAAGAATGTGTATTGTGCCAAAAATTAACCCCTTTTGGGTTTTAGTTTTGAAGAACAATACAACTATGTTTATTACTTTTTTGTTAATTTAATTAAGGCTAGAAAAAAAAATTTTTCACCCAGTTGCATTTCCCCTAACCCAATCTGGGGGGTTTAGATGCGGGTTTTCTCCCACCAAAAAAAAAAAAAAATCTTTTTTTCCTGAATTAAAAAAAAAAAGAGTAGTGCATTTTTTTGGAGATTTAAAAAAATTTTATTTTAGTAGCATTTTTTGGGGAGATTTAAAAAAAAAAAAAAATTGGGGAAGGGAGCATTTTTTGGTTTGACCCATTGGGTAACTCGGGACCAGGAGGGTTTAATGGTGGGCCTAAATACCCCGCTGGTCTAGCCATGAATTTAAATTTATTGTTATGTTTTGGGTTTTTCTAGATTAACCTTACTTCATTTTGGGTTTCAACTTATTGGAATTGGGGCCCAACCCGGTTTAAAACCCGCTTGGTTAGCTGATGCTTTTTTTTAGCCCCCAAAATGGTTTTACAAAAAAAGGGGACTATGGTTTTGCCCCCGTCTGTCTGTCCATTTCGTCGTAAAGATGTCCAAAAAATCAGGATCACGCAATAACAAAAAAACTTTTAAAGAAAATATTATAAAACGGTATAAAAAATAATGGCAGTATGGAAATTCGTAGTCACTTTGTTTTTTTTTCCCTTTCCCAAATTCTGGGTTGCTTTTTTAAATTTGGAAAAAATAACCTCCCCAAAAAGGGACTAAAGTATTCCTTTGTAACCCCTTAGTTTTTCATACCTTATTGTCCCTCTGATTTTAAACAAAAGGGCATCAAAAAAAAAAAAATTGTTTCATATCCTTTTAAATTTCAAAAAATTTTGTTTTTCATCAAAAAAATTAAATTTATATGAAAAATTTTTAAAAGGAACAAAATTTAAACCCCAAAGGGAATTGTTTAATAACCCTGAAAATTTTCAAATTCCAAACCAAACTCAGAAACAGTAATCGGGGGATGGAGGGGGGGGTCAACCAAAAAATATGTAAAATCTAAAAAATAGGGTTGGTTTGGATAGACTTTTTGTACCCAAAATACCCCTTATTTTTTCCACCCAACTAATAAACTACACAAAATTAATTTGTATTTTACAGTAAAAACCTGCCCTTAACTTCCAGGGGAAACAAAAAAAAAAGGGGGGGGGCCCCCCCCCCTTAAAAGGGGGTGACCCCCAAATGAAGTTAAAAAATAAAAAAACATTCGCAAGGGTTTTTGGTAATTTTAAAAAATGCCCCGCAAAATGCGGGTTGATGTTTTAATACAGATGACCCCCCAAAAAGGGGTTCAGCTAAAGTTCCCTGCCTTACCCCATTTTAAATTAAGTCCTTTTTAGTTTGGTATATTTTAATCCCATTCCCCCTTTTTGGGGCATTGAGGGCAAAACTTTTTTAAAGGGCAGTAAAAAGGTAACGGGGAATTGGGGGTGTAGGGGGGAAAGGCTAGGGATCCAAATGCCCGGCTCTTGCCATTTATTATGTCCTTACTACTTATCCTCAGGTGATTAAAGTTTAGGCCCCTAGTTGTCTATATTTTTTAAAACTTTTGAAACAAAACCCCACCGCTTAAAATTAAATTGTGAAAAATTAGCTTCACAAATAGTCCTTCCACATTTGGTTTTTTACACTATTTAAAAATTTACTGACAGATTAGTAAAACTTTTCCCTTGTGTTA
The DNA here is from genome assembly GCA_021229015.1 of Solen grandis. Classification (NCBI taxonomy): domain Eukaryota; kingdom Metazoa; phylum Mollusca; class Bivalvia; order Adapedonta; family Solenidae; genus Solen; species Solen grandis. Next base: position 15,190,066 of record CM037778.1, on the reverse strand, counting down.
ATAATAAAAACAGAAAAGTCAAAATTCACTTTTTTTGGGAATCTGCAAAGTTTTTTTGGGGAAAATTTGGGGGAAATTATCGTACAATTTTTTATATATATAGTAGGGTTTTTTTGTTTTTTTTTTGTTTTTTTCAAATTCAAATTTGGGATTTATATTTCAGAAACCGATACATACCCATCCCTATAAGGCCCTATAAAAACATAAAATTTATAGAATTCGGTATATATTTTCGATTATCCTACAAATTTAAATAATAGTAGTTTAGTTTGAACAAAATTTTTTTGCCAAAAGTATTTCCCTTGATACACACAAATTAAAAAAACAGTAAAGGGAAAGGGGGGTTTAAACCCAAAAGGGTTCCATAAAAAATTCTTTAAAACCCTTTTCCCTCATATAAAAACTCATTTTAAAACCCACTCAATGGGTTCCCACATAAAGACTGATCGGTAAAAACCCAGTTAAACCTTCCCAAATTTTAAATTAAAAAACCCTTTCATTTCCGGGACCACTGGGACACAAACGCAAAAAAACCCTATCACCTGCGATTTACCCCCGGGGCTATCTTTTTAGTTGTTCGTTAGTCTTTCAGGGTTTTCCTTAGGGGGGAAAAAGGGATTAAATTTTTTTAGCTGAATTCATAAACAAATGGGGTTATAAACTAAAAATAATGACATGATTTTTTGTGGGGGATAAAAATTTAGGTAGAAAAAAGTAACCCAAGTGGGAAAAATTTTAAATTTTTTATCATTTTATGTAAAATTTACTGTTTTTCCCCCGGTCAATATTTTAGCACCCCGGGCAAAAAGGCTCAAGGGGACGGCTTTTCACCCTCCTGCTTCCCAAAACCACAGAGTAAAAATTGTTTTAAAATTTGGGCATGAAATTGACCCTTTTGGGGTTATTCTTCCCAAAAATTTGAAATTAAAAAATGATCCATGCAGAACTTTTTGGCCATTGAAAACCCACAGGATTTTATTTAATTTGAAAATTTTTGGAACCCAGGGGTCAAAAAAATTTTTTTTTTTGGTATAAAAGGCACCCCATGTCCCTCTACCATTTACAAAAAAAACCCCTTCAAAAGGAGGGCCCTAAGAATTGGGGGTTTTCCCTTTATATCCCCCTTGGGGTTTAAAAATTTCAAAAATATTTATTTGAAGCAATTGCCAAATTTTAAATTTATGCCCCCTTTGAAGAAGATTGGCATTTTGCTTTGCACATTTGGGCGGGCCCGTAGCCCAAAACCCCCTTTTCCGAAAATAAAAAGAACGCCGGGGGCCTGGGAAGGGCAAATCATTTAAACTTTTGTGGGGAAAAACAGTAAACCAAACCTAATTTATCCAATCAAAAATTTTGGAGATTGCCGGGCCCTGGGAACTTCATATTTTGGTTTTAAAGTTGTCTACCATAAGGGAACACCTATTGACTTTGGGTCACTAGGTAAAACACTCAAATCACAAGACCCGGCCACGGGAATTTTTTGGTGGCTTGGGGGCTTTACATGTTTTAAAAACCCTTTTGTATTTTTTAAAATTTCTTATATTATTGACAATTTTTACTTAAACTTAAAATTCATAAAATTATTTTTATTTTTTCCCCAAATTATTACATTTTTTTCAGTGAAGTTTTAAGTTTCATTTTTTTTGAAATTTTCCCCAAAAATTTAAATAGAAAACCCTTCCCCAAAATTAAGTTCTGAACTTTGGGGACATCCCAGTTATAAACCCAAAACCCTTAAATAAAAAAAAATTTTACTATAAAAATAGGGCTTTGGGGGGGGCCCATATATGTTTTACAAAAATTTCTTGTTTAAATTTTGGAAAAAACTACCTCTTCCCTAAAAAAAAATTTGATTCTTGACAGAGGGCACTAGTTTCCCTATATAACGGTATTTTCATATAAAAATTTAACAAAAAAAACCCCAAGTGACCTGAATTTTTTTGATTGGGCTGGGGGGACTTGGTATCACCTAGGCCACCATTTTCTTTTTATGTGTATTCCTTTTTAATTTATATGAATGAGTAAATTAATTTTTGACTAAAAGGGTGGGGTGGGTGTTGGGGGGTTTTAAATTATTCAATAAAGGGGACGGTTTCCCTGTCAATAATTTCCCAAACAGTAAGATGTTTTAAGAATCAAAAGATATTTTTTCTGAAACGAAAAAATAATACATATTTTTCGGGAATCAAAAAAAGGGGTTTCAAAACTTGAAAAGGGAAAAGGGGGGAGTCCGGGAAAGCAATGAGCCCAGGGGTGAAGATTTGAAAAAAGAAATTCAAAAAAATTTGGGCCATTTTTTTTTGAATCATTTTTTTGGGGGACCGTCATTGTCAAAGAAAATATTGGGGGCCCCAAATTGAAAGGGTTAAAATTTCTGAAAAAAATTTTTTTAATTTTGGAAAAAAATTTTTTGTTTTGGGAAAACCCAAATTTTTTTCCAAAAGGGGAAAATTTTAAAAATTTTTTGTTTTTGCCAGTAACATTTTATTTTGTGTGGGTTAATTTTTTTTGTTAACACAAGGATAAAATTTTTAATTTCAATTTAGGGGTCCCCTTGGCGGGGGGTTTAGAGCACACTTTGACTCGATTTTTTTCTAAATGTTCGGGGGAGCGGGCCAAACTTTGGGAAAGGGGGGAAAGGCAAGTGGAGGGGGGAGCCAAATTTGGGATAACAGTATTGTTCCATAAACTTGCATCCAGTAAAACGGGCTTTAATCAGGGAACAGGGACCCTAAGTCCTTTTAATCTCGGGCCAAATTTGGGTAGAAACTAAAGTCCCAATTGAAACAATTTGGGCATAGTTTTGGAATCTAAGTAAAAAATCAAACTTAATATCATTTTTAATTTTCAAGAACAGGGGACCAACCTGTTTTTTTTTAATAAAAAAAATTTCTAAAAAAACCCAAAAGCCCAAATTTTATATGAAAATTTTTGTCAACTCCAATCATAAAACAATGCAAAAAACTTATATTTTTTTTTTTGGTCTTGTGATAAAATTTTCCATTTTTTCCTGTCTATATGAAGAAACCCAAATTTCCCTTTCCAATTTAAAATTTTGAAGTTTTGGGGATTGAAAAAAAAGGGCTAATTTGATAAACGGAAACAAGTTTTTTTCTTGATTTTTCCCAAAAAAAGTCAAATAATGGGTTTGAAGGGGGAATGTTTGTATGGTGGGGGCCATTTTAAAAACCCCAAGGGTTTTGTATTTTGATTTTTGGGAAAAAAAAATTCCGTACTGTTACGGGGTCTTTGACCCAAAAGTCTTTCTCAGTGCCCATTCTTAAAAACCCAATATAGACAGTGGGACAGATTTTAAAAAAAAATCAAAATTCTTGTTTTTAAAGCAACCTATATGGGCCCGGGGGATTTTAAAATTTAAAAAAGGCTTCAAAAAATTAAAAAAATCCCCCGGCAAAAAAAGTTTTTTCAAAACTTTGATAAAAAAGGGTTCATAAAAATTTAAAAAATTTTTTAAAAGAATTTTTGAAATTTAGTTTTTTTTGAAATTTTTAAAAAATTATCTAAGACAAAGTATCAGCTTTGAATTTTATTTGAACTGTCCTCATTTGTTCACAGTAAAACAAACAAACTAAAAACAATTAAATCCTAGTGGGGCGGGGAATGGTTTAACATCCATGGGTGCATTGCCCTGATTCAGAAAATTCATTTTAGCTAATTGAATTTTTGGCCCCCTTTGGATATCAAAATTATTGAATGTGGGGAAAGGCCAATTTAAATTTTAGCTAATGTAAACCCAATTTTTTAAAAAGGGTTATTAAACTTATTGAATGTGGCGGGAAATTTTCCCTTTTCGTTACACACCCCAAATTTTTTAAAGGAGTTTTTGAGGAGGGGTTGGGTTTGGGTTTAAAATGAATTTTTGCCTATGTCTGGGGTATAATAATTTTTTTATGGCACACTGTAGAAACAAACTGATTTAAAACTGTTTGGAAAATCACTAATGTGCCAAAAAAATTTTCCCCAAAAAAATTAAAACCCGGTGAGGGTAAACATGAACATTAATATTGTATTCAGAAACATCAGTTGATTTTTCTGGCCAAGTATCAAAAGAAGTCTATATGACAATAAAACCAAAAATACGAACCTCGCCCTCAGAAAGAGCCGCTTGACACTGCGGGGAGGTAAACGCCCCAGCCCAATTTGTACGACCCAAACCCCGGGAAATTGTCGGGTTTCCCCTTGACGAAAAACGCAAATCAAATTGTACTCAGCTCAGCAATTTCCAAATCCTTCGGGTCGTATTTTTTTAAAACCCCCAAAAATTTTTGGGCCCAAAAAAAAAGATTTTGGCCTTTGATGTCTTTAGGGGAAAACAGTCCTTTTACTCATTTTAAAGGGGGCCCAAACTTTTTTTCAAAATCTCACTGTGTTATAATTAAAAAGTTCTTTTTTGTTTTTTAACTTCTTTTTTATCGGGGTCTCCTCTGTTTGTTTCATAAAAAATTTGTAGCCCCAATTTTTTACCCGTTTTTTGAAAAAGAAAACTCATTTTTTCAAATGCCTTTAATTTATTTTAATAAATTGATATTCTTGTCATAAAATTGTATTAAAAATTTTCCCTTGGGGTAAAGGGTATTGTTTTCATGCTAGTTTTTCATATTGTCCCCATACTTTTCAAAGTACCTATGAAATGTGATGTTGCAGAGTGGCTATCAACCGGTGCCGTATATTTCCCAAAAACATAAAACCGTGAAAACAACGAGCTTTTTTTAATCCCTGGGGCCCCCACGGGTCGGGGGTTTTAACCCTAGAACAAGCATTAACACAGCACATAAAGGTCACCCGGGCATTCTCAGTTTTTTATTTTGGGGGAAAAGAATACACTATTTTAATTTTTTTTTAAAATAGTTAAAAATTGTTTTAAAGGCCCAAACCCGGTTATCAGTATTTTTGATACACAAAAAAAAACTTTTTTTGATTTAAAAAAGTTTTGAAAATCAAAAAATTTTTTCAAATTTTTAAATTACTCTTTGGTAAAACCCTTTGCTAAATTACACTTTGCCCCAAAAACGCCCGGGTTTTTTTTTTCAAATTTTGGGTTTTCCATAAATTTTCTTTTGATCGGGAGCGGGCAGGATAAAAATTTTCCCAAATAAAAATACACATCATTTTTTGTTGGGATTTTTGAAAAGTCATTTTGTATTTTCGGGGAAGATTTATCAAAAACTTTATAAGTTTCAGGGGTTTACTAGAAGTGTTAATTTTCATAAAAGGGAAAATTTTTCCAGATAAAAAACCCCCGGGTTAATACCTATGTAAGTGATAATGTAATTTTTTTGCACCAATTTTGGAAATTTTTAAAAAGTTTTGGCGGAATTATTTTTTTTTTGGGGAACATGCCCGAAATTCTTATGTTGGGTATGTTTTTTTCCGTCTTGCATTTTCAAAAATTTTTTTGGGGGGGGGGGGGTAGATACCTATTGGAACTTCTTTCTTAGTTTGGGTACTTTTTCTATCCCAATTTACAAAAACTCACATTTTTAACACTGCGGTTTTAAAAGTGGTGCCTCACTAAAAAAAAACCAAAAAGATTTACAGGGCGGGTTCCATTTACTTTTTCTTGGGGGTTGTAACAGGGTCTTTGCAACTCTGCCCAACTTAAAGGGAACCCCAAAATCAGTTTGAAAGGGTTAAGACCTCTCAATAACTATTTTTTTAAAAATTTTCTTTCCATATATTATTTCAAACCTAGTTTTAGCATTTTTACTATTTCCCTCAATAAGCCCTATAAAAAAAATTTCAAATTAAAATTTTTTAAACCTTTTTTTGAAAAAAACTCAACCGGGGGTCATTCATTAAACCAGAAATTTACTGTTTAAAAAAAAATTTCCCCAAAATAAAAATGTTCTTTTATTTTCCTGGGGATTTCATTTTATCAAGAAGTTATATTTTTCTCTCAAATTTATTTCCCCTCAACACCCCAAAATTTAAAAAATTAAAAAAAGGGTATTCAAGGACAAACCCGGCTTATTCAAAAAAATTTCTCCCAAATTTTTGGTTGTTTTGGGGCAGTGTTTTAAAAAGCCCCAAGTAAATGTTTTCCGGTTATTTTTAAAATTTAAAGGGCATGTAAAGTAGGGACAATGATACATAAATCATTGTTTTTGTTTTAGGGGAAAAGGGAGATCTCCCCCCAAAATGCCAACGTTGTTCCGTCGGGTTCCGGGAAAACGGGGAGAAAACCCCCGGGGGTTTCATCACGGGGCCCAAAAAAACTGACCGTCTCGAGGGAAAAGGTATGGTATTTCTGACTTTAAAAAAAACGGGCCCCAATTCCTCACAGTTTTTACTGTTAAATGGGGTTTATAAAACGGGTTTTCCCTTTTTTTTTAAATCTTAGCTCTGTGGTATCTTTTAAAATTTTTTCGGCCCAAGTCTCATAAAAGGGTTTATGGTGGGTTTTATCAAAAAACGTCTTTTTGGGGATTTTAATTTCACACCCCCCTAAAAAAAGGGGAAATCAAATTTGGGGGTAAATTGGTTTTTTTTTTAAAAGAAAGGTAAATTTTTTTAAATTAAAAATTTTTTACCCTCTTTTTTTGGGGTTTAATTTCCCAGACGGTTTTGGGAGAGAGTTACCTACATTCCTGTACCAAAAAACAGGAACAAAACATAATTTGGCATGGAAAAACCCCCCTTTCCCGGGTTTTCCTTACAGCTTCTGCTGTTCCTTTGGGCATTTTATTTTAGCCCCCTACATACATACATCACATCGCTAAAGGGGACAAAAGGGTTTGCACTCCGTCCATTTTTTCCAGGCTTTTTTTCTAAATGCTTTAGATTTTGGATCTTATTTTTGGGGAGGGAAATTAAACCCACTTGATTTAAAGTTTAAATTCGAGTTTCGTTCCCCCCCACTGTTTTGAAAAAATTTTAGGGGCCTTTGGGACAAAATTTTTTTTTTAAAATGTCAGTTTTAAAGGCTTTTTTTTCTAAACCTTGCAGTTTTGATTTGATTTTTGGGATGTTCTCCCCACCAGAGGACAGATCAAGCAAATTTCTTCTGCCCATTGTTTTTTGGAAAAAAAAAATTAGCCCTTCCCTAAAAAATTTTTTTTAAAATAATTTCCCAGTTTTCCCCTTTTTGTTCAAACCCCTTGAAATTTTTTCTAATTTTTGGGTTTTGGGGAGTTACCACCATGATTTAAATAGATCATTTCGAAGGGGGGGAATTTTTTTATTTTTCTTTTTCCCAGTAGGGGTTTTAGTTTTTCAAACCCAATACTCTCAGAAGCTTGTTTTCTATATAGACTTTATTTTATTTTTGCATCATGTCAAATTTTTTAAAAAAGGATATCTTTTACACGGCCTTTGGCCCAAGATGAAAAAATTTTGGGGGTAACTGGATTGTGACAAATCTTAATTTTTGTTACCATCAGGAGGGTAAATTTGGGGTTTCTTTTTTTTTGGCTCTGTATGCATAAAAAAATTAAAAAGAATAAAGGTTTGGAGTTCAAAAAAAGTTCTTATAATAAAAAATTTTTTTTAACAAATTCTTCTTTCCCTTAAGCCCTGGCTAAACAGAACCATCAATTGAATGTTTACCTGGTAATGAAAACTTATTTTTGTGGGTTTTTCCCCCTCACTAAAAACCCAAAGTCAAGGCGATGCCCCCAAACTTTTGAGCGATCATTATGTCGCAAATCTTCCCCCACGCAATTTTTCCCAAAAAGGGGGGCATCCAGGGGGAACCATAAGAAAAATGTCCCCCCCTTGTATTTTAAACTGTCTTTTTACTTTTGGATTGAAAATTCAAAAATTTGATAGAATACAAAACACAAAGGGAATGTATAATTTTCATTAAATTTTCCCCTATCTGTTTGGGTTTCCCCCCTTTTCAAAAAAGGGAAATTTAACACTATAGGGAAAATTAAGTCCCTTTTTTAAAAAAATGTTCTAAATTTTGCATAGGGGCCCCTTAAATTTAAACAGGGCTTTAAAACACCAAAAGTAAACCCCCCCGGGTTTTTGATATTTTTTTAAAAAACGGTTTTTGAAAGAAATAATTCCGTCCCAGAAGTCTTAAGGGAAAATTTTTAAAACCTTTTTTTTTTTCAATTGTTTAACAATTTTATTTAAGGATTTTTGGGGGTTAAATTCTTAACCCCAAAAAACACTTTTTCTTTGGGCAAAAAAAACCCAGACCAGTTCAGCCCAAAAGCTTCTGAAAAGGGTATCTTCGTTTTCTTTTACTATGAAGCCAAATTATACTTCTGCAAAATTAAAAAAATCCATCGTTTTCTATACAACCATTTTAATTTTCATTTAAAAAAAATTCAGGGAGTCAATTTGTACAAAAATTTATTCTGGGGGAAGGGGCTAAATTAGGCTCCTTTAATATTTTAAATTTGTCCTTTAAACTTTTTTACTTTCTTTTGATGTTGCCCTGATTTTAACAAATAAAACCCAAATTTTTTTCATGAATTTTTTTCCTGCGACAGTTTATCATGCAACACTTTAAAAAAAACCGACCCAATCCAGTCCGGGGCACAAACCTGCAACCCCCAAGAGTCCCCGGGGGATGCCCCGGCCTGCTGCCCAGGGGGAAGTTTTTCATGATCAATCTTTTTGGGGTTTTTTGAATTTATCCTAAACTCGACCAAACATATTGGTAAAAATTTCTGTAATTAAGGGAAAAATATTTGGTAAATTTTAAACCCTTTTTCAAAGGGGTTAATTTAAATTTTTTTTTAAAAAATTTTTAAAAGCCCCCCCTTTCCCTCATAAGGATACCATGAAAAACCCTATCGAAAGCTTTAAAACCCCAATCACCTCAAAAACTCGCGGGTGATCTTTTTTTTAATCTTTTTCCTGCTCCTCAGTGGTCTGGAAATTTAAAATTTAAAATTTAAAAATTTGGAAAGGGTTTTGGGTTTTGTTTTCTCCAGTTTGGTTTTATGGGGTACCTAGGGGGTGTTTAGGGGGAAATTAAAAGGATCTTTATGGGGGAAAGGGGTAAGAATAAACTTTTTGTTAATTTTTCCCGGAGAAAATTTATTTTCATGATTGGAAATTTTTGGGAAAAAATGTCAAAAAGGGAAAAAAATTTAAAAAAAATATAGTATTTTTTTAAAACTAAAAAAAAACCGCATTTTTTTTTGTCCAGTAATTTTTTTGAGTCTTGTATCCAAAAATTTTAAAATTCCTGCTTTGTAACAAACCTTTTTAAAATTTTTTATATTATTAAATAAAAGGGGTTAAAAAATTTATGGGGAATCTCCCAATCTTCTTTTTGGGAAAAAGGGATACAGGCTAAAAGTATAAAAATGGTATTTGCATGAAAACAACCCCAAAGGGACAAGTTTACTGTTAAAAGCATTCCCCACGCCCCTTATAACCCCTCCCATGGCCAACAAAAACTGTGCCCCAGAAAGACACTTTATGAAAAAGGTTCATTTTTGGATCAAAAAACCCAACCCCGCCCTGTCTTTGTCCACTATACAGTTTTAACTTTTTTTTTAAAAAACCCGGCCCAAAGGGAGAGGGCAAATTTTTGGGGGTTTGAAATTTTTTGCTGCTTAAATTTGTGAAAACCTTTTGGATTACTCAAAAGGAAGTTTGAACACTCAGATTGGTTATGGGTTTGTTGTTTTTTTTTTTTTGGAAAAGTCATTAATGTAAAATTGGAAAGATTTGTATAAGAAATTTTTGTGTTAAATGGCCACCTAATAAAATTTTAGGGAAAAAAACTGACCTTGTTTTTTTTTTAAGAAATATACTTTGTCTTTTTTAAAATTTTGTTTAAAAATTTATTTTCTTTGCATCTGTGATTGTGAATGATCTAAAAAAACCTCAAAAATCCCAAAATTTAAAGGGGTTTGTAAACCCAAAAAGCCTCGTCATAATTTTTTTTTTTCATTTTTTTACGTTTTGAAAAAAAGAAAAAGCCCTGCAAAAATTTTAAAAAAAGGCTTTTTTTAAATTTACAAAAAGAAAATAAAAAAAACTATTAAATAAAGACATTACAAAAAAATATAAAAAAAAAAAGCACTTTTTTTTTTGTACTTGAAAAATTTACATAAAATTTTAATCTCCCTCAAAAAACCCCTGACGCCTTTTTTCACTTTTTTTGCTCCCTCTCCAAAAAATTTTTTCCCCAAAAATTTTTTTAATTTTATTGTTTTAATCCCTTTCCAAAACCCAAAAAAAAACCATTTTTTTCCATTTTTTCTTTTTCCTTTAAAAAAAAAAATTAAAAAAATAAAAAAAATTTAATTTTTTCCAAAAAACCCCTTTTTTTTCCTTTTTTTTCCAAATACTCTCTTCCCCCCCCCAACCACCACTTTTTTTTTCCCTCTCTTCCCCAAACCTTTCCTATCCAAAATTTTCCAATCTCCGGGCCCCCCCCTATGTCCTCGTCAATAAGGCCAAGTAACCCCTGCAAGCCCCAGACGCCACAAAGGGCCCCTTGGGTGAAGGCCAGTGGCCGCTAGGTCTGTTTTCCCCTGAAACAAAAAATTTAAATGAAACTTCCCGAGTCTCGAAATTTAATATTACCTAACTTCTGTAAGGGAAATTTAAAAAAGGATTTCCCTTTAGGGAATGAAAAAATTTTAAGGGAACAAATCAAACTGATTTTTGATACCCAAATGAAGAAAACAAACATAGTTTGGGGAAATTTTACAGGGCCCAAAAGACCCCTTTTTTAACGCCCCGTAGTAGGCGGGCACAATACGGGGGTAAATTGAAAAGAATGGGATTTGGGTAACTTTTGATTAAAAACATAAGCCAAAAAATTTGGGCACGTAACAAAATTAACTCTTTGCGCGTAAGCGCACTTTTTTAAAAAAGCATAACGTGATGTTACGCTTTTTTGATAAACCATAAAAAAAACAAAAGGGGGTTTCGAAAGAAAAAAGCGAATTTTTCATGCACCCCAGGGGGTTGACTTTACGGCATTTTTTACACTATTTGTAAGGGTAAGGGTTTTCAAAAAGGGAGGGCAAAGAGCTTAAAAGGAAGCCCCCCTCGGGGTTGGCGGGGACATTTACAGACGCTGAAAAAGCCCAAAAATTTTTACTAAAAATTTCCCAACTCGAAAACATTTACATCAAAGAATTGCTTATAAAAAGGGGGGTTTCTAAGGTTCCATTCATTTATTTGAGCAGAATTTAGGCAGGAGAATGCGCCGCAGGGGGTTTTGCCGCACACACCCCAAAAAACCAAAAAGGGAAAAAAACTTTAAAATTGCACTAAATTTTTTGGGAATAATTAAAGGGGAAGGGGTTAAATGATGTGAAAAAGGGGGTTTTGCTATCAAAGAAAAATGACCCGGGTTTTATTTAACCCAAATTTTAAGCCAAAGCTCTGAAGGGCATACTCCAACTCGCCAAACCTTAAAAAAAACGCGGCAAACTTGTCCAAATTTTTAAAATGATTTTCGCTTACCAATTTAGGGCATTATGACAACAAACGGTTTTTCCACAAAAAGGCGGGGGTTTAATAAAGAGTACTTTTAGTTTATTTGAAAAAAAATTATTCAATCGTATACCCCAAAAAAAATTTTTTAAAAAATTAACGGTAACCCTTTTAATTTTTTCAATAACTCCACCCCCCGCCAAACGGGCGTTGTTGGGGGGTGCGGGGGGGTACCACGGGGGGATTTTTAATCCCCCCGCCATATTCCCACTTAAATCCCCCGGACTAGGGACCTTTTTCCAAAATTTAAAAAACCACTACAAGGATCCGATATACGTTTTAATGGACTAAGCCCGTAACGAAAGCCCAAAAGGGGACTAAACAAAGGTTTTCTACCCAAGGGGAGTTTGGATCCCAAAAAAGAGGGGAGTCACCATACACCCGGGGGGAAGATTTTTAAAGGGACTATAAAAATTTTTGTGAGAAACCCACTTTTTATTTTTACGAAAATTATGAAAACTCTCATTCTTTTCTTATGACCCTGAACACATATAAGCGAAGTTTATAAAACCCTTTAAATAACAAAAACATAAATTGTAATTGTTTAAAACACAAAAAGAAAAGGGTTTGCAGTTGTTTCGGATAAAGCAGTGAAATTTTAAGTGAAATTTAAATCACAAAAGGGGGGGGACCAAAAGCATATGTCGGATTACAAAGACAGTATTTTAAGGTCGGGTTTATTTAAACAGATTTTGAATGGGAAAAACGAGGGGACCGAAAAAGGGTGGGGAAAGATACGGGATGTCTTTAAAAACTTTTGCTAGGGCCCTTTACATTTAAAAATTCCATGTTAAAAGGGGTTTTGTTTTGCAATATTTTGTTTTTCTAATAAATCTTCTTTTGGGGTTTTGGGTTTCAAAAAAACCCCCTTTTGAAAAAGGGTGTATTCTTTTTAAACAAATTGACCCCATGGGGATTTTTCGCCCAAACCCAAAATTTTAAACCTAAAAAATTGGATTTTCGGGCCCAAACCAATAAATAAAAAATTAAAAGCCCCCCCCGGCCCCCAGTAATTTTAAAACCCTTTTACTTGTTTATTTTGGCCCTCTTTCATTCCCAAAAGGGTTTTTATTTAAAGTATGGTTAATTTTTATTATTATTTTTAAACTTTTTAAACCCTGAAAAAAAAATTTTTAAACCTTTTAAATTTGTAGGGAAAATTAGTTTTCTTCCCTACCCAAGAAATCTCTACACCCATGCCACAAAAAATTGGGGTCCGATATACTGGTTTTCCCTTTTATACCAAGGTTTTATAAGGGTTTAAAAACCGATGGGAAATTTTAAAAAATACGCAATCTCATTTTGGTCAAAAGGGGAAAATTCCTTTACATTTTTGGGGCTCCCATGTGAAATTTGGAATAGCATGTTAAAGAGCTACAGGGTAAAAACGGGACCCAAGTATTTTGGGATGCGGTTCCCCGTCAAAACACCCCCAGCCCGGGACCGTTCGTCACCCGTTTGGAATTGCCCCCTTAGATCCCTCCGGGGAGAAGGAAGAGCCGGGCCCCACCATCTGGCCTATCATTTGAAAGAATGGGGAACCGTTCCGGGGTTCCACATTTTGAGGGGCCACAATTCCCCAGGAACCAGATGCCTGTAGATTTAATTTGAAAATTTTACTGATAAAGTATTTTTTCCGGACTGGGCTTGAATTTTTTTAAAATTTTAAATACAAAGTTTCCCCCCCCCCCCCCCCCCCCCCCCCCCCAAAGTGTGTGTCCTTCTTTTACGTTTTCTGAATTAAACCCAAAGAGTTTAAATTGTGGCTACTAGTATAAACTAGATTAATTTTTATCAATCCCAAATTAAAAACAAATTTGGGATATTTTTTAAGAAAATTAAGAACATAAGAATTTGACAAAAAAAATTTGTAATGTATTTTTCCCCTAAAGGGGAAATTATCTGAAACTTTTTTTTAAAAGGGGGCAATGTACGGGTTGTTTGGGTTTTTTTAATTTAATCCCCCAAAACCCCAAATTTTTTGGGGGTTTTTTTTTGGTACCATGCAAATTCCCCTTTCACATATCGGGGTAGAACTTTTAGACATAAACGGTGTAGTTAATCTAAACCAAACCAAACAAAAATATGACCTACCCCCGGGAATTGGGTGACATCCCTGTTGTAAGGGTTATGTACAAAAACAGAAAAGGAAAGCCTGTTACCGGAATTTTAAACCTTTTAAATTCTTTGTTTTTAACAAAAAAATTTTGGGTTTCCCCATTTTTAATAAAAAAAATGATGACCATTTTTAATTTGTTTTATAAACTTTGAAATATCTTTAAAAAGAAATATTTGTTTTGAAAATTTGGATCGAAAAAAAAAATGTTTTAACTTTACTAGATTAAATAATTTAAAAAAAGTTTATTTTACTTTTCTATAGTATAATTAAGATTTTTTTTTTTTGGAATTCAAAAAAACACCATCTCAAAATTGATTTTAAAAAGGGAAATTTTTTGAGATTTTAAATAACCCATAACTTGATATTTTTTTTGCTGGCAAATAAATTACATAACCTAAAATTTAAGAGGGTTTCCACAAAACCCCAGACTTTGATTTTAAGTAAACTTTAGAAATTTCTATATACATTACAGTAGCTGTTTTAATGTTTTAAGAGAGTGATATAAAACAAAACCTAAACCCCTTACCAGCCCTTCCATCCTTTGGGGGAAGGGACAGCAGGGACATTCCCTTTGTGGCCCCTCAACCCCTGCCCTTTGCCCCCTCCATCCCCCTTCTTAAATTCGCGCCCCACAAAACCACTGTAAAATCCCACGCCCCCTTTGCCGAAAATTTAAAATTTTATATTAAATTTTGTTGTAAAAATACAATTTTAAAAACCTTTCCCAACATTTAAGGTTCAAAACACATATTTAAATTGGCGGGTGAACATTGTTTTTGGTTCCAAGTTGTAGTTGAAAGGGGGTTTTTACCGTCGCGCGAAATTTTTTAAAACATTTTAAGGACTCCACAAATTACGGTGGGGAAAAACCCTGAGTACACAAAAACCCGGTAAACCACCGACCACCGCAACCCAGGGGAAGGTTTCCTCCCCAAAAACCCATCCCTATTGGGATTCAAACCCACAGCTGGGGGCGGGGAAGATTTTAGTCCCGCCTGTAACCGTTGGGCCAGGGCCCCCCGTTTTTGGATCCAAAATTTGAAAAGAGGAAATATAGTATTTATCTCTTAGATTTTTCAAGGCAAACGGAAAAAATTTCATTTTTTTCAGGGAAAAAATTTAAAATTGTTAATATTCCTTTTTTTAAAAGGGCCATAATCTAAATTTTGGGTTTTTTTTTTGTAAATTTTCATCGGAATAATTTGGGCCCAAAAAAAAAAGTTCAAAAGGTGCCCCGGGTAAAATTTGTCAACCCCTGTCAAAAATTTTTCAACTTACATAATTTTACTGTAAACATTTTTTTTAGGGGTCACTAATTTTTGGGGATTTCAGGGGGGTTTTTAAATCCACTTGTTTTAATCCCCCAAAAAACTTGCCTCTTACTTTAAAAGCCCAAAACGTTTTCTACAACAAAATAAAATTTAAATTTGTACCCACAAAATTCCCTTTAGGTAAAATAATATCAAAAAAAATTTAAAGTTTTCCTAAAAATTTTTGGTTTCATTTGCCAATCCCTGTTTTTTTTCTTTTGGTTCAAAACTGCAAAATCAGCCCAATTTTTTTAAAATTTTTTTAAAGCAGGGGGATTTACCGGGAAAGGGCCCTCTGTAAAAAATGTTAAGGACTGGGTTTTAGGGTCCCAAACCCCTTAGGGGGTGCCTTCTAAAAAAAAAAAACACCAAAAAAAATGTAATTTTTTTATATTTTAAAGGTCCATTTCTCATGGAATGTCATTAGTCCCAAAACAGTTCCTTTAAACATTTTCCTTTTCAATGATTTTGTGAGCACCTAGAAATGCCTTTTTTAAATCAACTTATTCCCTATATCAGAAACTTTTATGTACAAATTTTTGACTATTAAATATTGATTTTGCAAAATGAAAAAAAGGATTTTTCTCCCCCTATACAGAAACTTTTATTAGCAAACAAAAACAAACACATGTTTGAAAGAACACCATGCCCCGCAGGGGGGCCCCTTTGATCTTGGAAAAATCAAAGGGCATTTTTAAGGGCAAGGTTTACCCGGTGGGGAAGCCATTTAAATAAGTTTTTGGGGGGTGTAGGTGGGAAAGGGCTTTTTTTGTGGTCAAGGTTAAAGTTTCGTGACAAACAACAGCAAACAAAAAGACAACCCAAAAAAAAAATGCCCCCACCCATCTATCGAGTGGGCATAAAAAAAAATGATCACCACTTTTTCCATCTTTTTAGGGGGAAAGGGGTTTAAATTATTATTTTGTCCACCATATTAAGAGGGAAATTATTTAAACAAAATTTTAAAAAAAAAGTAATTTGATTTTATACCCTCCCCCCAGAAATTAAAATTTTCCAAAGGGGCTGTCCAGGGCCCTGAGCACCCGCATGGAAATTTAGGGGAGGGACACCCACCCCCACTCTTTGTGTACCTTCATAAAAAATTTGTGAAAGTCAAAATTAAATAAAAATTTGAAACAAAGGCCCAAAAGGAACGAATGTGGGGGAAAACCCCCCTGTATAGCTTGGGAAAAAAGGGGAATTTAATTTTTACAAAACTTTGACACAGGGTTTCTGACTTGGTTTTGTGATTGGGCTTATTTAAAAATATTCTAATTTTGAAACTTTTTCCCCAAAAGTTACCAATTAATGTTTTGTATATATGTCAATGCGAGTGATTTAGAATGGGGGGATATAATAATTTTTATCAAAAATATGATATTGAAAAAGAACACTCTTCATTTAAAAAAATTTTAAAGGGGACATTATAAACATATATTAAAAAAAATTTCTGTATCCCCCCTACTGATAGTTTTTTTTAAAGAAAATTTTTTTAAACTTAACTGGGGCTTTTTATAATTTCATGGTTTTTTGGGGAATTTTTCACAGCTCTTTAAAACCCATTTCAGATTTCTCAACAAATAAACATTTAATTTTTTCCTTTTTAAAAATGCAAAATTCCCCCCTCTTTCATTTGCCATATTTTGATAGTCTTTAAAGACCCACTTGCAAAGGTTTTTTCTGTCCCGCAATACATACATTTTTCACAGCACCTAAAAAAGAATACAGAAACATTTTATAAAACGGGCAGACTGGCAAAACTCAATTAAAGTGTTTTTAAATAATTCAAAGTTAAAAACAACAGAAAAATTTGATTCTCTTTTTAATCAAACCCAAAAAGATCTCTGAAAAACATATTGCAGTTGCTGTTTTACTTTATTGTTTTGGACTTCATGACTAGCAAATCCCTAATTAAAAAGTTGCGAAAACCCCCAATGCACAGCGGCATCTACCAAAAAAACACAAACCACAAAGGTTCCTCACAAAAAAGGTTTTTTCCTTGGGGAAAAACAGTCAAGATAAGGGAAATGTCCCTATGGGGTAACCTTCTTACAGGGGGTGACACCCAAAAAAGGGGCCATAAAACCCAAAAATTAACCCCCACATTGAGAAACTAATGATATTAATTTATGATTATTCCCCTAACATAAATTTTTTTAAAAATTATCAATTTTTAAAAAAAAAAGAAAATTTTTTCTTTACTTAATTTTCAAACATGATTTGGTTTTTTGGGAAACCCATTTAAATAAAACAAAGTTTGTATATAATTTTTCCTTTTTAATGAAAATTAAATTTCTTTAGATTTTTTCATTTAAAAAAATTTGCTATCACTCACCCCGTATGACCTTTCAATTTGCAACCCAAAGTAAAAGGTTTTTCGCATTAAAAACAAAGGGCACGCTCATCATCACACCATGACCATTTTTTTTGGGGTCTTATTTAAATCCACAAAAATTACCTTAATTAAAAAGATTTTTTTTTGTTTCTGCAACAGTTTTAAATTTCATTTTTTAAACAAAAACCCTGTTTTTTGGTTGAAAAGAAAAGAAAACTTTTATAAAATTTAATATAAAATAGTGGGAAAAAAGTTTGGTCCAACTAATACTTATTTTGGATAGTTCCCTGGAGGGCCCGTAACTTTTTACCAAAAAGGCTTAAAAAAACTTAAAAATTTTTTATAATTTTGAATTGGGACCGAAGTTTTTAATCGTGATTTTTGGAATTTTTTGGGGAAAAATATGGTTTTTCACCTGATATTAAACAAAAATTTTAAACAAATGGTCCCTCTTTGGCCCGAAAAAAATGAGTAAAAAATGTTTCATCCGGGTTAGGAATTGAAACCGGGAAAATCCTATTTGCAGGATATGGGGCTTTCTGTACCTTTGGTTTAAGCTTTCCTGTAAAGGGCCCCTTTAAATTTTTTGTGACTGAAATGCTTTTGGGAAAATACCTACATAATCACAAAATTTAGATTTTAAATTTAACTATTTATTTTCTATAATAAATTTTTTAAAACCCACCTCACTTTTGCCCCCGAATTTTTTCAAAACAAAATTTTTAAAAAACTTTTGGAAACCCCGGAAAAATTTTTTTAATTTTGTGGGGTTCTAATGAAACCGAGGGCAGGGGTTTAACGCAAACTGTATCCTCGTCAACTAAAGATCTATAACAATTATTTTTCTGTTTTTTCACAGTTTTTAAAACAAGATCATTTTTACATAATTTAAAAATTTTGGAAAAACCCGGGAATTCTTGGCAATTCGGAATATCACTCTAATTTTGCACGTTTTAGTCGGATAAAAGGAAAGTTTCTGGGGTCCTTTTCTTTTTGGATGGGAAATTGGGTTTCAAATTTAAAAAAATTTAAACCAAAAAGCCCTTCCCGGGTCAATTGGCTTCATTTTTTTAAAATATTATTTGGTTTTTTGCCAGAGGGGAAAACCGTCAATCTCGGAAAACCCATTGTTAAAAACGGGTTTTCTTTTTCCCAAATTTATTAAAATTTTACTTACACTTTCCCCCCAAAATTTTTGTGAAAAAATTTAAAAAGTTCATTTTTACATTAGTTTCCAATTCATTTCCCGGTTTTTAAGGCAACTTCCGGGGAGGGCGTAACAAAGAATCAAAAGACTATTTTTTTTTGATTTTCTTAAAAAACGAGATGTTGAAAAACCCTCTTTTAGTGTCAATTAAACAAAAAAATTTGGGGGTTGGGGAATTTTTTTAAAAAAACATTCAAATGATAAAAAATCACATTTGAAGTGATTAATTTGCCCAAAGTTTGACACATTTTTTAAAAAATGAAAGAAACTAAATTTAAAGAAATTATTAGCTTGTGTATTAGCATATGGGTTTCCCTTTTAAAAAATACACAAAAATACTTTTTTTTGATTTGGGTTTTAAAACTTTTTGAAAGAACATAATAGGGGAAAATGTTCCCCCACTCTTTAAAAAAAACAAAATATCTTTATTTTTCAACCCCTATAGGCCAAATACAAAGCAAGGGAAAAATGAATTTTGTTTCCCGGGCATTTAATTTTTTCCCTTAAAAAGAAAAATAATTTTGGCTAAGTTTTTAAAAATTTCAGCTTTTTAAATCTTAATATGAAAATAAACAAACCAAAGTTCATATAGGAGGAAAATAAAATTAAAAAGTAACGTTTTCTTCTTTTTGCGTAATGGATACCAAAAAATTAAATATTTAAAAACTTTTTAATTTTTTCATAACGGAAACGCCACCTTTTTAGTGTAAATTTGGGTTTTGTTTTCATTGGTTGTTTTATTTTTGGGGGAAAAATTTTTGTAATCGGGGATAAATCGGCTATATAAAGGGGAAAATTAAAACATTTTACAAAACAAGATTTTGTTTTTTATACAAGCACAAGCATTTTTAAGTACAATCCCGCCCCTATTATAAAAAATTTCGAATTTAAAAAACATGGGGGAGAAATTAAGTGTTCACATAAAAAGTTTCAATAGAAAATTTTTATATCTAAGGGAATTTTTTAATGAAAAAACCCACACCCCACACCACTTTTTCCCGGGTTTTTTTTTGGGTTTTGTTGTTTTTTAAACATTTTCTTGCATTTTAATTTCACGTCATGGGGTCGGGGACGCCAAACGCAAGAGGACCCGGAGGGAAAAATTTTAGCTCTCCTAAAATTCAATTAATTATTTGTTTAATTAGAAAAAAAAAATTCCTTTAAAAACTTTTTTTTTGGGAAAATAAACATATTTTGGGGAAAAACTTTATATAAAAAAACATTTTTTTTGGGTTACTTCGTCTGGTAAGTTTTTGAAAATAACCCATCATCACCTTGATTTCTCGATCTACACGGGGGCGCCATACTGGGTTTCATTTTTTATTCCTTTTTAAAAAACCAATTTTGGGGTTTTACATTTTTTAACAAAAATACCTTTTTGAAGAAAATTTCAGCTTCCCATTTCTAAACCCCCAGCATGTTTCAATCTGTTGTTCTATTTTTAACCCCTCAAATTTAATAAGGGAAACCAGCCATAAATTTTCATCGTCCCTTTTCTATTCGACCTTTTTTTGATAAAAAAATCTGTGCCCAAATGGTTTGGGGTCATGCGGGTTTTTTCCCCGCTAAAACTTAGCTGTTTTCAAAAAGGCAGACAATCATAGAACCCTTTTAAACAACATTTTCAATACCCTTTTTTCCCAAAATTTTATTTCTTTTTACATAAAAAGCTTGTGCACCGGGGTGGGGGTTCCCGTGCGGGTTTTTTTTCCCCGTATACTTTGCTGTTTTCACCCGTTGTCTGACCTACAAATTCAGTACCTCCTAAAATTAAAAATTTCAGTGCAGCTGGGGAGGGAGTGCGGGGTTTTTCCGCGCTATACTTAGGCCCCGACAATACTCCTTTTCAATAAATAAAGTTTTCAAATACAAAAACAGAAAAGTCTTCCCTATGCTGTAATAAATACTTTTAAAATAGAGTCAGTGTACCTTTCCCCACTTTTTAAAAATAACCCCTATATTGACACATCAAATAAACGGTTTTGTAAATTTTTTTAGAACAAAAAAAAAAAATGTTGACTTTTTACCTCATTCTATTTTACATGGAGTACAAGCAACAATAAAGAAACAACAAAATCTGAAAAAAAATCCCAAAAAAGCTGAACAACCTTTTAACAAAAGTAAAATGAAAAAAGCACCGGGAGAAGAACCCAAAATCATCCCCAAAACCAAAAAAAGAAAGAAAAAAAAATTCGGCTTGTTCCCCGTTTTTGGAGGGGGCCTTTTAAAATTAACCCAAAGGGCCATGCAAAAGACCAACCCCAAACCCTTGCGGGTTTTGCGAATACCTGGGACATGGGGGTTGGGAAGGGGGCCCGCTGTGACGGGTGTTTAAAATTTTGGCACCATAAATCTTTCATTGAACTAGTACACAAAGACTATGAAAATTTTTAGAAAGATTTAAATATCCAAAGGGGGATGCTGCAAATGTGACCCTATAAATGTTTTAAAAAATTTCCCTTTAGAAACTATGAAAAAAGAAAAACTCCAAAAATTTCGAGCCGTTTTTTAAAAACATAGACTCAACAAAGGGCCCATAAGACCGCCTTCCCTCCACAAAGACTAGTACCCAAAAAAAAAAAATTTAGTAAAAAAAAAAATCGAAGTAAGTATCAACTCGACCAATTTAATCCAAAAAGCAACCTATATGAACCCCCCCCCAAGAAAAACTCAGATTATACAATAAACGCCGTACACCAAAGGGCAAAAAAACAAGAATTTGAAACAGCGGGGCACTAAACCCTTAAAAAACCCACATCAATTGCAACTGAAACATGGCTAAAAGGAGGGAAAACCTGGGGAAAAACCAACCCCTGGGCCCCAATTAAATCAATAATTTTCCCTCCCAAAAACAATGTATACAGAAATGAAAAAGGAACCCCAGGGGGGGGGGAGATTCATAATTTTAGAAAAAAACAAAAACATATAGAACGACCTCCCTCATCACAGGGCTGTGAAAATTTAAAGGGGTTAAAAAAAAAAAAACAAAAAAACAACAAAAAACCCTCCTAAATGTGATAAATTTTACATGCCACATCGAGAACAAAAAAAATTGGAAGAATTAAAAAAAAACCTTGGAAATAGCAAAATTTCCCAAAAAAACTCAAACATCATACTAAAAAGGGGGTTTTAAATTTTCCCAAAATACAGTGGGAGAACCCCAACAGCAATGGGGCCAGAAAAGAAATTTCAAAAAAGGGTATAGACTTGATAAATTTTAAAAAATTTTAAACCCCAAATCCACAATAAACCTACAAGAGGAAAAAAACCCTTTTTGGGCTTGGTTTTTGTCCAAAACCCCAAAAATGACCAAAAATTTTCATAAAAGGACCGGAATCCAGACCAGACATAATATATCAGATTTTGAAAAAAGATGATCACCAAAAAAAAAAAAATGAAAATGTTATCTTTTACAAAAAAGCAACTTGGGATGAAATAAAAAAGGGTCTCATAAAAAATGAATGGAAAATAGAAAAAACAAAAAAATGAAGACAAAAAGATTTAAAAAAAAGGAAAAACTTTTAAAGATTTCCCTTTCAAGTAACCCCTTTGGGCAAAAACAAACCCCAAAAAGAAATTTAAAATCTGGGAAACAATACCCTGGGTCAAAAAAGGAAAAAAAAAGAAAAAAAAAATTTTCAAAAAAAAACAAAGGGGTTTACAACCAAGCAAAAAAACAAATAACTGGACCCCTACAAAAATTCCCAAAAAAAATGTAAGGGAACTAAAAGATCGGGAAGGAACTATATTTAAAAAACAAACATCTTAAAAAGGGCTAAAAACAAAAAAAAAAACCTTTCCCGGGGTTGGGCAAATTTTAAAGACAAGAAACAAAAAGGGAAAAGCCCCACTCAAAAAAAGGAAACACCCAATTAAAAATAGCAAAGAAAAACTGGGAAAATACTCAAAAAAATTTAAAACTGTCTCACAAAACCCAACCCAACAAAGAATTACCGAAATGAAAAAAAATGAAGAAAAAACATCAAACCCAAAAAAAAACTGAAAAAAAAGGAATAGAAATACATCAAAAAAAAATCCATCAAAGGTTCTGGCCCAGAAAAACATTCCTAAAAGAAAACAAAAAATGTTTTAAAAGAACTAGCCCCAAACCCGAAAAAATAAACCCCACAGTGCTCAATTTGGGCAAAAGGGGTTTTTCCAAAAAAACTGGGGGAGAATTTCAAAAAATTTTAAGCTTCCAAAAAGGGAATAAACACCTGCCCGAAAAAAACCCCGCTGTCCCCACAACCCCGATATCAAAACTCTTTAACTATTATTTGGAGACCCATACTTAACCCCCCTGAAGAAAACAAAATACTGACAAACTTAAAACATGGATTTTGGTCTGGGGACTCCCGCGAAAAAAACAACCCGGGTCCAACTTTAAATGACTTCCTATGAATCACGACAAAGGGCAACAAATAGAATTGCCCCTATTAGACTTTTCAAAAGCCTTGAACAAATACCACATGGGCAAAACCCCCCACCAAAAATTGACACTACAGAATTAAGGGAAGTCTTCCCCACTTGGGTTAAAAAAATTTCCTAACAAATAAACAATGAAAAAATAGGAGAAGGGAAAAAACAAGCGAAAAAAACAGTAGACTCAGGAGTTTCCCCCAAAGGGAAAAGACTAGGGGCCAAACCCATTCTTTCCTACTATATAAATGGGTAAAAAACAAAAAAGATCCATCCAATTACAAAAAGGGGCCCAAAAAAGCCTAGAAAAAAATGGGCAACAAAACTGGGGCCTGAAATTTTAACCGGAAAAAAAACTATATCAAGGGCAAACAACAAAAAAAAAACCAAATATTTTATCCCTAATGCGAAATTTCAAAAAAATCCCTATCTTGGGGCTACAAAACTCAAAGACTTTAAAAAGGAATATACTACAACAATTTTTGCAAAAAAAACAAAATTTAATTTTGGGTTTTTTAAAAAGGGAATTTTAGAATGTACCCCAGGGCCTGTTGAAAAAAAAGCCTACATTACATAGAAGTCAATAATGGGAAAATGGGGGTACCCTCTGAACCCCCCGAAAGCAACATAGCCAAATAAAAGAAACCAAAACCGGGGGTAAAGGGTTCATAAAAAGAGTTAAACAAGCAAAACCAAAATTTTCAAAAATGAAACAAAAACTTGAAAAATAAAACCCTTTTCAAGACAAAGCCCAAGCCTCAATTTTATTTTCAAGGGGTTAGGGGGTTTCCCACGGGCCAAAAATCAAATTTTTTGGGAAAATTCCCCCAAACCCAAAGGCAAAAAAAACAAAAAAAATTTTAAAGGGTGCGAAAAATCAAAATATTAGAAAAAAACCAAATTTTTTTAAAAAAATTTAAAAGGGGCCCGGGAAAAACCACCCTCAAAATCAAACAATTTTGAAAAAAAGTTCTTTGTGGGCCGGGGATTTACTGGAATTTCCCCTTTAATATAGTGCATGCGGCTCGTTGAGGCATTTAAAAATGCCCTTAAAAAAGGGCCCCCGCCCCAAAAGGGGGGCTTCTTCCCCTTGTTTTAAAAAACCCGTATTGGGGGTCTACAACCCATTTGTATCAGTTCAAAATTTAGATTCTGCGTTCACATTGTATGAATCTTGGGGGAAAAAATATAGGGCTGACGATTTACCCCTTTTTAACACCCTAACCCTTTTTTCGTTTAAAAAAAAACGTTTTTATTTTGTTTAAAAATTTTTATCAATATAATAACCAGGGACTTAGAATCGTTTTCCAAAATTTAAACATATCCAAATTTTAAAGACAATATTAAACTTTTCTGAGTTGGGATAGTTCCTTTTAGAAATTTTTTGTGGTTAATTTTTTTGTGTCAAAAAAAAAGTGAATTTGGGTTTTTTTTAAAAACAAATTGTAGGGAAAAAGTTTATTATTGTCCCAAAAACAAAGGAATTTTTACAATTCATGAGCTATAATATATAATTTTTTAATTTTTTATATATAAATATATATATATAAATTTTCCAATCAATTGAAGTGTATTTTATTTCCCCTTGAACTTTTTGTGGAATTATACACGCATGGAATTAGGGGTTTGGGGAAATGCTCTTGATTTCGAGGGTTTCCCTTCATTTTGGAGTGTCGACCAAAATTTTTTCAGTCATTTAGGGGCTGCCCTTTAATTTATTTTTAGACGGCGGTAAACCCCTGTCTTTAGTACGGAAATCCCAAAACAGGGTTTGCTGACTTTGCTGATTTTCATATTTTCCCCCCCCCGATTTTAAATGTACCCTCCGCGCTAGTGGTAAACCTTTCAAGGGGTTTATGGGACTAAAAGAATACGAAAGGGTTTTGGGGTTTCACGACGTTTTTAAACCTAACCGTAAATTCCCTTTTTTAAAAGTTTTTGTTTATTAACATGTTTTCTTTTACCATTAAATTTTTCCCCTGGGGCATCCATTTTAAGCGTGACAAAAATCTGCTACCTTTTTTTAAACAAACCCGACACTTTTTTTCTACTTTAAAATTGCCTTCCCCGTTAAAAAAAAAAAAGTGCCCTTTGCATTAGAAACTCCAATGATGTACTTTAACTAAAGTCGTTTCCCAATATTTTTCAGATGGGGAGTTTGGGGCCCCCCAACATTTTTTTAACTTTGTTTAAATAAAAAGAAACAAACAAAAACTTGAATAATCAAATACCTTTTTTTAGTTTCTAACATGCTCAATAACAAATTAAAATGTATCACCCCAGGTTTACTAGTATGAAGAAAGGGGAAAAAACCTACTTAGTTTAAGGGAAATATAAATGAAATAGGTTTTTTGACCCTTAAAGGGGTTATTATTATTAGTTTTTTGGGGATAGCCTTTTTTTCCCCCTGGTTTTTTCTATCACTACTGAAACGCTGGGTTTTGAAAAATAGCTAAATTTTTTGTTCCATTAACGCCCCTGAGCGCTTTGGGGCGTGACATGGGGTAACCATTACTTAAACTAAACCCGGGTGTAAAAATTTTTGAAAAAAAACCAAAACCCCCGGAAAACCGGGGTTTTATAGTAAGAATGTCCTTTTCTGATAAAAATAAATAAAAAATTACAAATAAAGTGACAGCAATAAGGATATAGTTTACCCCCCCCTGGAAATATTCTATAATTTTAAAAAAGGGGCCCAGTAAAATTCCCCTTAAAAAAAAATGGGTTTTTAAAAAATCAAAACCAAGGGAATTTAGAAGCTACGGGAAGGATTTACATGAAAAAGGCCCTTTCACAGGGTTTAACTCGATAAGGGGAGAGGCATATTTTGCCAAAAAAAAAAAAAAAAAAAAAAAAAAAAAAAAAAAAAACTCCAAAAGTTTTCCTGCAAATCTAAGTATAGAAGTACGCCCCCTAAACGTGCTCTTTTTTTTCACGATAATTTCCCCTCGGCAGTCCCCTTTTAGTTTTCCCTTTAATGATTTTATTTGTTTAATAAAGTTTTTAATTTTGCTTATTAAGGGAAACCATGACTAGTAAACCTGTGTTCCTTTTTTTCTGTTGTTTTATTTCGGGTTTAAATTTTTACAAGGGAAAAAATTTAAAAATTTTAAAATGTTTTGTATGTTGCCCCCCTATTTTTAAATTTTAAAAAATTTCTCGGGAAAGAACTTTTGGGGGCTAAAACACTTTTTATGAAATTTTGGGGGGATTTTTTTTTTTTTTTGTTTAAATTTCACCCAAAAGTTTCTTTCGTGGGAAATTTTTTTGTTTTTCAGGGGTGGGTTTTTAAAAAAATTTTTAAGGGGTGTAAAAAGCACGAATACATGTTTTGATGGGTGGGATGTCTCCTGCAAATTTATTGGGAAAAGGGAAAAAAAAAATTTAAAAAAATTTAAAAAATACTTTATTGGGTTTTTGGTTTCGATTATAAGGGGTCGGGGAAAAAATTCCACTATAATTTTCCTTTCTTGTATACCTACTTGGCGCGGAGTATAAGTAATCGACTAGGGGTTTTGATGGGAAACAGCTAGGGCCACAGTATTCTCACTTGAATTGTGTGGTCTCAAAAAGGAAGAGAGTTTGACGGCGGGGGATAGGGGAGGGTAATTTAATTTTTTCCAGAACCCCAAAATTTTATTTACTTTTTTTTCACTACATTACAGTTTGTTCAAGAAAGGAACTAAAATTGCCACTGAAAAAAAGAAATGCTAAATCAATTCAGAGTTTAAAAGATTAATTAAAAGGATTCATCAATGTACCCCCCCTTATTTTTTACCAGGTGATAGAAAAAATCAAATTTTTTTTCCAGGGCTGCGGGGACAGGGCTGTAGTCCTTTTAATCAGATTTTTACATGAAGGGAAAAGGTAAAAATTTCATCTAGTATTGTGGTGCCGTCGAGAGCGTTTTTAACATTATTTTTTATATTGCCCCCAAAACTTCAATGCCAAACTAAAGATGTTCCAAAGATCTTTTCCCCCATACATTTAAAATTTTTTCTTTAAAATTTCTTTTTTTCCGGGGATTTTAAACCCTTTAACTTAAAAAAATTTAAAAATGTTGAGGGGTGTTCATTTAATTTTTCAAAGCCTCCAAACTTTCGAAATTTTAAAGTTTGTTTTTGGGGGGAGCTCCTTAACCATCATATATTTTTCCCCGTCACCAAAACCCAAACCACCACTGATCCCCTGTCATTTTCTAAGTTTTCTGCATTCTCATATATTCAATTTTTTTTCCCCATAAATTTTTTATTTTTTTTTGATATCTTTTAGGGATTTTTTTCCCTTTGGAAAAACACTGTAGTTATTAACATATTTTATTTCATTTAACCATATTACTTTTTTAAAAAAATTGTAAAAAGAAGAAGAACCATAAGAATCTTTTTTCGTTTAATCCTTTTATATTGTTAAATTATTGTATAAAAATTTCCCGAAAAAATAAGTTTAAATAAATTTAAAATTTAAATAAAAGAACGATTTTTGTTTTAGAATTTGGGGGCCTTTCGTTTAATATAATTTTTATAAAAAGGGGGAAAAGTGGCGATGTGCTAAGTTAACAACCGTTGAACAAAAAGGTGCGTTCATTTTTAAATTTTTTTAATGAACCCTTTTTATTGGGAAAGTTTTAAAAATGGGGTCTATTGTCTGGGGTTTTGTTTTCGTCAATTTTTTGAAAAATTTTTGGGTCCCATTCATTAAATCTTTTGATAAACAAAAAAAATGCGACAATATTTCTCCAGTAAAACGCTATCAGGGCCTTAATTTGAAAAGCCCAAGTAGCTTTTCTTTAAAAAAACGACGACACAGTCTCCCATTTTAGGTGCCCAAAAATCAGTGGGTCGCTCCTATAAACATCTTCAAAAAGCAAAATATACAATTTCGGGGCCCTTCCATTATACAATGCCCTTTAAAAAAACCCCCGGGAAAGGGATCTGAGGTTTTTTAGCTTTATGGGTTTAAAAAGTTACAAAAGGGGTTTTTTTTCGGAATTTAAGCTTTTTTATGGACATTTTTGGACACCATAAATGACGGGAAACCGCACGTTCACAATGCAAATTATATTCTTTCCCCATTTTAAATGGCCCGTTTTCCCAACTCAAAAAAATTTTATTCTCTCCCCTTTAAAGCCCACACAAAATATTGTTCCCCTTTGTTTTTTTTTTACTCAAAAATTTAATGGGTGAATCCACCCCCTCCTGTTTCAAAATATTTTTTTTTTTTTAATTTGTTCCCATCATTTTTTAAAAAATTTGGGGGTTATTCGGTTTTTTTTAAAAAAGGGAAAAGGAGTCGGGAAAGTAGGGCCCCCTAGTTGTGATTTTTTAAAATATTTATTCAAATCATTTTAAAAGTACTTACAAAAATATAAAAAAAAAATTTCAAAGGATTAGAACGATTAATTAACTAATATAAATTTTTATCCTAAAAAAAAAATAAAGTCACAAAAACTAAAAACGGGTTTTCCCCGGAAAAGGGCAAATTTCATTTTCAAAGCCCATATAAAACCCAGTCCCTTAGGGGGGAAAAAACCCTGGGGGGTGATTACGATTTTTTTAATGATACAAATTTTGAAAAAAATAATTTTTTGCATTAATTTGTTATGAAAAACGGAGGGCGTACTTATTTACAACTAGTACTTAAACCAAGGCACAAAATCTTAAACATCTAAAAATCTGGAAAATTCAAAAAATTTTTTTTTACATTGATTCAAATAAAAATGGGGAAAAACCCGTTGTATCAAAAATTTTTTTTAATTTCCATAAATTTCTTGAAACTCCTATACCTTTTTTAAATGATTTGTTGTTTTTGACCCATTGTACGGATAAATTTTAGCACCCTGCCCAGGGCCCAGGGTTTTTTAACTAACTTAAATGTTTTCCTTCCCCCTTGGTCAAACACACGTACCCAGTCCATTTATTCCCAAAAAAACCCCAAAATCGAAAAAACCCCCCTCCCCACCCCGGCAGCGGCAAAGGTCACATTGTATCCGCCCGAATTTTCGTACCGCGCGTGGGCATTGGGACCCCCCTTGGCTAGTTCACCAAAAAATAAATGCTCGAACCCGAAATTTGGGATTCATTTTAGCTATCAGTCAACTTATAAATATTTTAAAAATCTTATACAAAAGAAGTGGCTCTCTGACCCAAACCTGTGAATTTTTGAAGTTTTTTTCAAACCCGCCCTTTGCATTTTGATATACTTTTAATACAAAAACATATGGTACTTTTCCCTTTCCCAATGTTTTTATTGGTCAAAAAGTTTAAACGGGGCGCAAAAGCCAAAAAAGAAATACGCCGGGAAAAAATTTTTAAAAAGAAGCCCAAACATTTACCATCCCCGGGGGTTGCCCCGGACACGGGTACATTTTTTTGGAAGCCTTGTGGGGTTTAACTTGTCTTTTAAGGAAACCCATTGGGGGAAAATCACCCCCCATATGGGTCAAACATATGGTATGCCCCCAAGGGCTGTGTACCACCTGAGAGAGATTAAAAAGTACAATTGTGGAAACAATACAATTTAAGAAAAGTTATTTTTTTTGCTTAAAAACCTTTTTTTTTTTAAACTAAAATTTTGTCAATTTTCTTTTTTAATTAAAAAATTTTTATAAAAAAAAAACGTCCCTTGTTTTTAAATATTTAATTTTGTCAAAAATGTTCCTTCCCACTGCGGTTTTACCAAAGGGAAGGGGGTAACTCAATTAAAGGGGGTTTTTATGGTCGATATTTTAAATCAAAAGACCCCCAGCAGTTTTTTAAAAGAAATTTTTCCTAATTTTTCCACAGCCCTTTTTTTCAGGGAAAAAAACGGAAAAAAGTTTTAAACCCCCTTTTGATTTTCATTAAAAAATAATTCCCCTATAAAGGGTTTTTTGTTTGAATTTCAAATTTTTGAAAGGGGTATGGAAAAAAAAAAAAACATGATGCTTAACTCCAAAAACCGTTTAAACCTTTTTAGTTCAACATGAGAAAGATAAAAAAAAGCGGGGGTTCTTGAAAAAAGAAAATTTTGATTTCCCAAAATCATAGTCTTTTCTACAAATGTTTGGGAAAAACTTCTCGAGGGGAAATTTTAAAACGAAATTTGACCCTTGGGGTGTGTAAAATGTTTTAAAGGGGGTTTTTTTAAAATCTCTTTTTCGAAAAAAACCGTTTTTTTTAAATATTTTTTTTCATTTTATATATTCGACCGGTCTTTGGGGCTGATGGAGGAAAAAATGCCTCCCCCAAACAGGGGAAATCGGAGGTTCGGTTCCCCAGACAAGGGATACCGCGATAAAGTGATGGGGGTGAATTTTTTGCAAATTTTTCCTTTTTTGTTGAGTAGGGAAATTTTGAGCATGCATTTAACTTTAAAGATTTGAAATTTATCACTACCATTTCATTTGGGTAAAATACCGGGACATCTGGGTACTTGGTAAGTGGTGCCAAATTCCGGTTAAGGGGCTAGGTGTTGGCGAACCTTCCCGTCTAAAATATCCCTGTACGATACCCCCCCTTTGCCGTTGGGGGCCCTCCTGTCGGGAAAAAGGGTGCCTAGAAAGTATAATTTTTTTTCTACGGTAAAGCCAAAAATCCCCCCTTTTTTTTAATTTTTAAATACTGTATTGAAAAAAATTTAAAATTTATTTAAAAGACTTTATTTCGCGCAAATTTTCTTTTTTTAGATCATGTCAAACTAATTCAAGAAATTTTAAAGGGTAAGTCCTGATAAATTTGGGGGGCCCCATGGATAAGGCCTTTTCCTCGGGCTCGTTGAAGAGAAACGGTTTTTAAAACAACTTTATATTTCTATATATTTTTGCAAAAATATTGCAAAAAGAGGGAAAACCCCGTAACCCCGAAACCCTAAACCCGGAAAAACCCCACAATCCGGGGCACTTTTAATAGGGAAAAGATCCCCCGTGCAGAAAAAGTTAAAATGAAAATGTCCCCGTCGTTTCTACTACATAAATGTGTTTTAAAGTTCGAACCACAAGGTTCACAACCCCGGGAAAAAAACTTCCGGGGGTACAATTTAAAAAAAATGCATTTAAATTTTAAAAATGTTTTAAAAAAAAGAAAATGAAACTTGAATCTTCTAATTCCCCTAGAGGCTATTCGTTGCCAAAAAAAAAAAGCCTTTTTAAACATACAATTTATACTTCGGTTTAAATTTAAAAAATTTGTAAAAGTATAAATGTTTTTCCAGGGCATTTGTGTCATAGGGGGGGTTTTTATTATCTCGGGTTTTTCTAGTAACTTTTTTTTTTTTTAAAAATGTTTAAATTTGGGGGCATCAGCAAGTTTAAAGAAAAATTTTTTATAATTTTTCAAACCAAAAATTTACGAAAAGTACAACGACCTCACGACCGTTTTACACCCTAACCCGACTTTCCCAGAAAGAACCGCACGATTTAAAAACTCCCCAGGGTTTTACAACTGATTTCTTGAAAATTTTTACATTTCTCCGCGGGTTTAAAAGGGGTAGAAAGATTTTGCAAATTCCATATATTCATATCACGGAAAAAGGCAAGGTTTTTTAAAGGGGGGGACCAAATTTTACGAGCGGAAAATAAAGGGGGTAACTTTACACCATGATTAAATCGGTAAGTTTCAGAAAGATTTCGTAAAAAACCTGGTTAAAATGATACTTTGGAATTTCAATAATTTTTTTATACTTTAATTGTTAATCATTATTTTTCCTTTGGAATCTTTTAATTTTATACATGGGAAAAAAGAAAAACGGGAAAAAAAAAAAAATTTTAAAAAAGTCCTGTAGAAACTAGAAAAAGGTTTTTAAATTTTTCTAACGTTATAAGTAATATTAAAAATGAAAGCTTTACATTAAAACTCATAGTTTTTTTCTTTTTTCTTTTTCCATCATACCCATGTTTGGGTTTTAATTTTTGATATTAAAAATTTAATTTTTTTCTTAAAATTACTAGGGAAAAAAAAGCACCAAAATTTGGCCCGTAAAAATTAAAGGTATAGATCTATCTGTAGCAAATCCCATCTGTTTTATTGAAAATTGGACAATAGTTTAAAACCAACTTTAACTGAACCTTTAAATTTTCAAAATTTAATTATTCCTTCTAAAATATATTTGTTTTGCATAAAAAACTTGGGTTTATTTTAAGTAGTAATTTTTTCTTCGGGGAAAAAAAAACCCCTTAAAGTTAATTAAAACACGACGTTGATGGATGTAAAATTTTGTGTTTTTCTTAAAGAAAAAAATCAATCTGCAGGTAAAGTATTGAAAAAACACAGAGATTCAAAATAATTTTGGAAGTAGACCTTTTTTTTTTTGGGATTTAAAAAAAAAAATATACAGGGGACAAGCAAAAGGGGCCAAACTTTATTAAAGCAGGAGATATTTATATCTTTTTAGAAAATCTCCTGATTAAAAACATTTTAATATTTTACTTGAACTTTAACTGCCCAAAAGTCCAAAATTTTCAAATTAAGGGAAACCTTTTTTTTTGGAAAGTTTCCCTTTAATTTTTTAACAAAAAAATTGAGTCCGGGCCCCTCACCCCTTTTGTTTAAAAATTATGCATTGTTTTTTGAAAAATTTTGAATAAAAAAAAAAATTTGGGTTTTTTAAAAAAAGGGCATTGGCGCGAAATTACAACACCAGTAATGGGGAGGGCTAAGATAATTTAAAATTTTTAAGAAAAAAAAAAGCTCAAATTGTGGTAAATGGGTTCCCCATATCATGGCTTTGGGGGGTCGACTAAAAAAACATTTAAAGGGAAAAATCCTGGGGCCCGGGATATAAAAATTTTAAACTATAAATTTACGCCATGCTCGCTTATATCGCTGGGGTTTAAAAATGTAGGGGGGGTAGTTTTTTAAAAACTAATTTTTTTTTAATTTTGATGTTGATTCAATTTCCTGCTACAAGGGAAACCCTGCAAAAGGAAAAAAAAATTTATTCTTATAAAAATTGTGATCTGTTTAATTTTCAGGGTCTTTTCCTTGAATGTGTAGAACCCACACGCTGCAACCTTCCCTTTTTTTCGTACATGGAAAAACTTTCGTGGGGAATTTTCCCTCGTTGTGGAAAAAACCCAAAGTGAGCAACAATTTCGTTTTTTTACGATGAAAGTAGTGGGGGGGAAATGGACGGACTTATTTTCCAAAATTGCAAAAGGTAAACCCGGGTTAACGGGGCCGAAAACATGAAGGGGTTAAAAAAGTAAAGTTGCCCAGCGTTTTAAAATAAGAAGGCGTTTTGGGGTTTATCAAATTTCATTTGTTTAAAAACGTAATTTTAAAAATTTTGTTTGGGAAATTTTTCAAAGAAAAGTTCTCTGGAGTTTAAATACTAGAAAATTTAAAGAATTGTTTTTTTGTCGGAAAATAAAAATGTCAACTAGATCAACAAAGGGTGGATTTTTGGCAAAAAGAATGCCCCATAAATTCCAAGGGGCCCCTTGGGCCAGCGGGTTTCAGTTTATGGGGGCAAAAATCTCTCACCCCTCACCCCCTGGGGGGTTCCCAATCCCGGTAGGGGCCTCGGATTTTTCCTGTAAACCTTCCCGCTAGCTTCGGGAGGTCGGGGGTTTTACCGGGGACCCCTGTGTACTTGGGGGCTTCCCCCCCTGTTTTTAGCTGGGCGGCTTTAAGATTTAAAAAAACTTCGCAGCGACGGTAAAATCCAATACAACAACAACAATCTATTTCCAAGGGTAACACACAAAAGAGCAGACTTAATACCCTTTTTGGTCCCCCACCTTGATGGAATGATCAAGAAGGAAAGCTTATGTAAAAACCTGGAGGCCCATATGAACCCTTTGCACGACGGGTTTAATCCCAAAACTTAACATCAACAGTGGGACTGGGTAACATAATAGGGCTGGAAAATAACCTTTTAGGATCTGGGCACAATTTCTTTATTTGGGGTTCCGGGGTTTAAAAATTTAAACCTCCTTTTGAACCTCGGGAAAAATTTATTTGACATTTTTTAAAAAAATATTTCCCGCGGTTAGAAAAGAAAATTTTTACAAAAAATTTTCAGTTTTTTTTTCCGGGATAATCGTTTTGTCTGTTTTGACAAAGAACATAACCCCTGAATGTTAAGTAAGTTACTGTAATACGGGAAATTCGGGGGCTCAAAAGATTTTTTAGAACTACCACTTCTAAAAATTTTTAAAAACTTTTTATTTGATTATTTTAACTACTTTTTAAAAATAATTAAAACTTTAAAAACCCATCAGGGTTAAAAAATTAATAGTAAAAAATTTTAAAAAATATTTCAATGTACAAAGTATAGGGATATTTTTTTGTACGGGTTTAATTTTTTGTGTTGGATATTACCATTTATCCCAAACCCCCGATTTTTTTATTTTAAAAAAAGGTTTCCCCGGACGAACCAGGTACCCCCCTAAAACTGTCCCTTTTTTATCATTTCAACAAAAAAAATCATGGGGCGGAAATAATGATTACTGAAAGAATTGGGCAATTTTTATTTATGTTTAAAAAGTTCATATTCGGGCCTATATTCCAAAAATTTAAACACGGTGTATACCGGACCATTATAATTTGAAAGTTATGGTGTTGGGTTTCAGGCAATGGGCATGTCCCTTTAGACTTACTTTTTCAACTTTGGGGCATTTGGAGCGGGCCAAAACCCTGTCGCCCGGGGCCCACTGGGGGCCAGACTGAGTGTGGACACGACGCGTTCCCGCTTCCAGTTGGGGTTCTGACCTCTCCGAAATATCCAATATATTTTTTTCAAAATTTGGGGGTTTCCCTGGGTCTTATTTCTAAAAAAGGGTAAAAGGGACTAAAACATTTTCGTTTTAAGGCCCATTTTTTGCAATAAAATCAAGGCCCATTAAATTTCAATAACCAAAACATTTCCCAAAATGGCACGCAATTTTTGGGGGATGTTAAAATTACTTAAGGGGCTTAAAACCCCATATCCCTTTTCCCCAAATTTTCATAGCTTAAAAAAGACCTTTTTTAGTAATTTTTTTATATCTTAAAACTACTTTTTTTTACATTTTTTAAATTTGGGGAGCATTGTTTTGAAATAATACTCCGGGGAAGACACCATTTATAGTGGGAAGCATGCGTGCACCCGAAAAAAAAGAAGGCCCCTTCCCCATTTTAAAATTTTTTTTCATTTAAGCCCCTCGCAAAAGGACAAAGGTTAAAGAATTCCCTAAATTTTACGTTTTAAAGGGGGTTGATACATAAATATTTTCCCGGGTTTGGGTCTCTTTTCCAGAAAAGTGTCCCTTTTACGGGCCACACCCCTTGCGCCGCAAATAGGAAGATGCCCCATATTTCCATGGTTACCCCGGGTTTTAGTCGTTAAAGACACACCTGCATTGGGGGGTTATCAATTTAAATTTTTCTTTCTTTTTTTTATTGTTTTGGCTACAATAATTTCGGATTATTATGGCCATATTTTAGACCAAATACTCGCGCATTTTGGTTTTGTTTTTTTTTTTGGGTTTTTTTTTTTTGTTTTTTTTTTTAAGGGGACAGCATTGGGAAAAGGCAGTGGGTTTTTTTTCAAAGGGAAATCCGGGTTTCGATACCCTGTCATTTTCAATACACCCCCTTTTTTCTTTTTCTTTTCCCCGGGGTTGAAAACCTTTTTACACGGGAGACAAGTTAAAAGGGTTTGAACCAGTATGAATAAACAGAGTTTTTTCCCCCCGAAACCCCCCTTTTGCCCAGTGCCAGGCAAGGGTTTTATCTGGGACCAATTTTAAAAGTCTTTGGTTTTTTGGGTAAAGGGGGAAATGCCCCCGGGTGGGGTTTAACCCCCCGACCTCCCCAAAAAAAGCGGACACTCTACCAAATGCAGGCTTTTTGGCCGGTTTCCGCGCAGTTTTAAAATTGTTAATTTCCATGTCCCTAATTGAAAGGGGATAAAAATTAAGGAAAAAAACCCTAATAAACCCAAACCCTTTCTTAAAACATGTCAAATTTTTTTTACCTTGTAACCATTGGATACACAATGACTGGCATTTCATTCTAGGGTTTGGGCATACAGTACTGAATAAATATCGACCTCTATTGGGTGCATCCGCCATCGGCTCACCAATCAGCCCCCCAATTGAGCTCGGAAGGGGGCTCTGAAGACCGCTAACCCCACATTTTGCCGGCCCCAAAATGAAAAAAAAAAAAAAAAAAAAAAAAAAAAAAAAAAAAAAACGTTTTTTGGGAAATATATCAAAAGAAGAATAAAGGCTATTTAAAGCAGATTGTTACATAATAAAATTTTATAAATACCATTTTAATTATAATAAAAATAAAAAAAAATTTCGAAAAAGTTTTTTTAAAACCATCATTTCCCAAAATATAAATAAAAATAAATTTTCAGCCCTTTTGAAAAAATTTTTTTTTTTGAAAATTTATACTTTAAAGCTTTTTGCATTTTCTAAGGGGCAACAATGAAGGGGAAAATAATCTTATCCCAAACGAACGGAAAGAAAAAACGGTTTTTTTATTTAAATTTTAATTTTTTCCCAGTGTTCCGGGATTTCTCTTTTTCGAAAAAAAAAAGAAAATTTCCCAATAAATGTTTTATCAACCCCCAGAAATTTTGTAGAAAATTTGACAACTGAGTGGCTTTTATTTAAACTTTTTTAAAAAACGTCACAATTTCCTCACCCCTTTAGAATGGGGGCAGAAACCCCAAATTTTTGTACCCTTTTTACATTTACGTTTTTTTTTTCTAAAATTTTTATACCTGTTCTACTTATTTAAACCCCCTTTTTTTTGCCTTTACAAAAAGGGTTTCCCCCCGAATTTTTGAAAAGAAAATTTGGGATTAGGTTATTATCTTTAAATGGCGTTACCAAAAATTTTCATACTACCCCCATGTCAATTTTATTTTCATTAATTATGGGTTTCAACGAAAAAAATTAAGATAAGCTCTTCATAAAAACAAGGGAAAAATCTTAAAAAAAGATATTCGGGGTAAGAAAAAAAAAATTTAAGATTATGAAAGTTTAAAAAAAAAAAAGGGTTAATGTTAAAAACTATATTTTAAAAGCGGGGAAGTTTTAAAAAGGTCGGGGTTTTAAAAAATCTAAAAAACGTTGTGTCGGTTTAAAATTTTTGGGGATTAAAATACCCCCAGTTTAAAAAAAAGAAAGAAAGGGCAAAAAAATTTTTTTAAACGAAAATTTAAATAAAAAAGTTCCCGGGGGTTTTGGGTTCGATCTCGGGGGACATATTTTGCAAAGGGCACTTAACCGAATGTTACTATAAAAAAGCTTATGTTAGCTTTCGAGTTTTGCGACTTAGAGGGGGGAATCCCTTAAACCCAAACCCAATACTTTTCTTTAGACTCAAAAAATGTTTTCTTTTTAAAATGGGGGTTTTTTTTTGTTTCAAATTTTTAAAAGGATGTTTTTTTTTTTCAAATAGAAAATTAAAATTTTTTTTTGCCAAATGACAATCTTGAAAAGGGAAAATAGCCCACTGAAAATCCCCTTTTTTAAAGGATTTTTCCTAAAAGTTTATGCAAACCGATGAAAAAGAAATCTTTTTTCCCAACCCATAGGGTTTGGGTTCCCAAAATTAAAATTGGTTTAAGATATTTTTCAAAATCCCTTTTAAAAAAGCTTTGCCAAAAAAAATTACATTGAAATTTGTTTTGGGATACTTTTCGTACGTAGATTAAATTTTCAATATGTTAAAATCGTTGGTTTTTCACATTCCCAAAAAAACAATTTATCGGGGCAACTAATTTGCCCCGAAAAGTGACTAAAAGGGGTTCCCTTTGTTATCGGTTTTTAAAACTTTTAATCTTTCCACCTGGTCATACCCTTTTCCCCCCAAATTTGGGTTTTTCATAAGTGGGGCAGGGGGCCCGTTAATAAACAAAAACGGGTAGGAAAAATAGAACATAAACAAAACATATTAATTTTGTTAAAAAAAACTATATACACAATAACGTTCATTTAATTAAAAACGCCACTTTTGTATTGGTTAAAAAAAACCCCCCTTTTGATCTGAAAAAAAGAAGTTAAAAAACGAAAGACAGCTTTACGTGACGGGCTCGCTATTACCCCAAAATTTCCCTTGCTTCAAGCAAAAGGTGGGGTACAAATCAACAAAGGTAAATACCCCACCCAGGGAAAAAATGGGAATTAAGTGAATGTTTTTTTGGTTTTTTTTTTTTTTGTTTTTTTTTTTTGTTTTAGCGTTTTGGGGAGGGAATGTTTAAAAATTTTATGGGTTTCAAAATGAATATATTCCCTACCCCTTAATGCAAACATACTTTCTTTTAATTTATCTTACGTGACGAAAGGAAAAGGGCTGTTTTTTTAACCCTTTACTAAGCGGATGATTCCAATTTTTCCCTTTTCTTTTTGAAAAAAAAGGGGGTGCAACTAGTTAAAAAGGTACAATCTATTCAGACCCTTTTATAAGTAAAAAAAGTAGGTTTCCCAGGCCTTTATCTTCACAAATTTTGGTGTTTTGGATCCTTACCCTATTTCATATAAAAACCTAAAAAGATATCCACTCGTACCTTTGGGCGAAAACACTTACCCCGTAGCGGTTTTTGGGGACTGGCCGGGGGGCCAAACTTGTTGGGCGTTTTTCAAAAACAAAACAATGAGTTTTGGGATGGACGGAACTAAATGGAATTTTCTAGATAAGGTTTTCCCGTCCCCATGGCAGAAAGTAGTTTTTTAGAAGAGCTTTGGGGGGTTTTTAAAATTTGGGCAAATAAACATGTAATTAAAAAAAAAAAATTGAAAAAATAAATGTGGGGCTTTAAAAAAAGTAGAAAACGTTAAAGTGCAGGGTTTCCCGTTTAAAAGGGGGTTTAAAATTGGGGTTTTGATGTTCATTGTTCGGGTTTAAGGGATTTTATCCCCTAAATTCAAAATAAAAATAAAAAAAAAAATAATCACGAAAAAGAATAGACCATGAACCAATTTCTTAAAGGGGCTTGTAAAATATCTTTCAAGCCCCCCGACTACACAAACCCCTTGGGGAAAAAACGGGCCTTTGAAACCCGGGTTTTTAGCCGTCGCCTTCCCTTTTTTAGTACCCCCCAGGAATCATCTGAAAATATCTGGAATGAGTGATTTTTTTTTTTAAAAAAAGGGCGACAAAACCAAAGCAAACTTTGAGAATACAAAGTGGATCAATGAAAAAGGGGGCCCGACAATTTGACCATCGGCCTATAAACTAAAATTTTGTGTTTTAAAATAATTTTACAGTTTTTTAGATTTCTGCATGTATCTACAGGGAAAATTTTTTCCCTTTTTTTTCTAAATAGAACTTTAAATTTTCACCCTTTTTTGTTGGTCCACATGGGTTTTGTTTTTTGGGGGAAAACCGGGGAATTCGTCTATTGAAACAATTCTCGATTTTTAAAAAAAAACGAGGGAGGGAGCAAATAAAAAATTGGGATTAGTTTCCCTAAATTTGAAATTTCAGCTCAAGCACAGAATTTTTCCCCCTGAAAGAACCGCAAACCCGATTCAGTCTAGTTTTAGGAAAAATTTTTTTTGTTGGGGACCCGAGGGAAAAGTTTTAAAAAAAGACCCTTCTTTTATTCTTGTCAAACGTTTGAAACGGAAAATATTTTAAAATATTACCCTATTGTGGGGAATTTTTTCTTCCCCTGGGACGTTTTAAAATATACATGGTTTTTCGTAGTTTTTGCCCTTCTCGTATTTTAGTAGTAATATGTTCCTGAAAATATGAAACCGTAAATCAATTTTTGGGTTTGAATTTACGTCAATTTTTCCCCAAAATTTTTGAAAAAAGTTAAAAAATTTAAAAAAAAAAAAAAAAAAGGATATCAAAGAATAAATAATAAAAGCAGGGTTTTAAAAAAATTAAAATGAAAAGGGCAGTTTTTATTCCCAAAATACGGATTAATTAAATTTGCTGTGACGTG
Source organism: Solen grandis (assembly GCA_021229015.1). Taxonomy (NCBI): domain Eukaryota; kingdom Metazoa; phylum Mollusca; class Bivalvia; order Adapedonta; family Solenidae; genus Solen; species Solen grandis. The sequence goes on along the minus strand of CM037778.1, from coordinate 15,150,371 downwards.
CATGCACTTTTACCACAACCGCTTGTTATTAAGCACAATTTAACCTAAGGCCCGCCAAGGTAGCAAATAAGTACTCCAGGGAGACACGCCATACGACAACCTACCGTTGTCCGTCCAGTACCCAGGTGCGTGATTGTGAGGTCCGATCTCTGCATCCGGGTATCCTTCCCATAGTAATACCGAGTGCCTCGCCCCAAGCTTCGAACGCCTCGAAGAAATACCATAATATTTCGATCGTGTCATGGTTAATAAAACAATGAAATATATTTTCTGAGATTTTATTGTTTTCGGGTAATTTCGCAACTATTCGGCAATGTCCGTATAACCCAGGAACGGACGAAATGTTCCGCATGCAACGATTCCATAGTTGGTGAAATATCTTGCTAACAAAGAACCTATGAGATAAAACACAAAATATGTTTTAGAAAATACATGTATATTCGAAAAATATAATACGCCGTGTTTTTTTTTTTTTTTTTTTTTTTTTTTTTTTAGGGGGTTTTTTTTAATAAAAATTTTATTTTGGGGTTTTTTTTGGGTTTATTTTTTTTTAACAGAGCAACTGCAATGCAAGAAACAAAATTAAAAAATTTTTTAAATTTAAAAAAAAGGGTTATTTTCGATCCCCTTATTAATCCCGGGCCTTTAGTAAACGATAAATTTTCCTGTTTTGTAATTGGCTGGAATCTTTGACACTCCTGTAGCAATTGCACACGTACAGGGTTTTAAAGACTAATGACTATAGCTTTTTATTATTAAAATTTATGATCTATTTATTTATTCAGTCTATACATTTATGTCAAAAATTAAAAAAAAGGCTGTCAGTATGTCTGTAAATTTGTGTTTATCTCTAATTTAAAATATGTTTTTGCTCAAGAAAAAATTGTTCATTTCACAGGGGGTTGGGCCCAAAACTCGGTAAAATTTTGCCCAATCAGTGACTGGTTCAAAATCCCCTACGTATGTTTATCCCCGGGCTGAACAATATGGGTTTTTTTTACATCAGCAGGGAGTTTTGGGTTATCAGAGTGACATGATCCTTTAAAGATGGGAAAAAGAAAAATTAAAAGTCCCCCTGAAAATTTTAAAAACATTTTTGTGATCACAAGAAATGCCACTGCAAAAACAATCGTTTGATATATCTCAAAATTTAAATTTTCTAATTTAAATCCAAATTTTACTTTTTAAATTTTTTTCAAGTAAAACATTTAAAACCTCCCATAATTCCTCCATAATATTTTCCCCACCAACATTTTAAATCGTGGGGGAAAAACGAGGCTGACATAAAAATGATTGAAGGCGGGGGAATACAACTGGGACTTCCCGGGTTTTTTCAAACAATGCCCCGGGGGGCCCCCCGTGATCCCGTTGTTAATGGCGTATGTTTTTATTGCTCCAAACCCCGGGCAGAAAAATAACAGAAAAAACTCAATCATTTACAGGGCAAATTTACGTGTATACTGTTTCCTCCCATGAAAACCCCCCATAGACGGTTTTCCCCCCATAGCTTCGGGGCGTGCCGGGAAAAAGAGGTGACATAAAATGGTTAAAAAGGGGGGGGGGGGAGGGGGGGGGGAAAAAGATTGTATTGCCATTTTCGGTCAAAAAATCGCCCAGTGGACCGCCAGTTTTTGCCGTCATTAACTTTGGTGGGCTTTGGGAATACCATCTGCGGGTTTTTTTGGAATTTTAGGGGAAAACTTTGGGGAACGTTCATTTAAACCCACAATTTACAGTTAAAAACCCTTTTTTGGCATTCAGATGCAAAAAACAAAACCACCTCCAAAAAATGTTCATGTTGCATCCTTTTTGAAAAAAAACCCCCCCGGCCCCCCTTCTTTTAATACAAAAATTTTTAAAAAAGATAAAAATATTTCACTCCTGAGATTTTTTTGTCCCTTTTAAAAATTTGGGATAGTTTCTTTTAAATTTTGTTGATTATATACTAATTTTAAAAGCTATAAGATGGGGAAAACAAATCATTTTTTTAATCGAGTGCAAAAAAATAGCAAAGAATATTAAAGGAAAGGTTTTACTATTTAGACAACTTCTTTTAAAAAGATCCCCCATGCTCAATATATTTTTAAAATTAAAAAGGTTTGACCCTTTCGTGCCAATTTTCTTTTCTGTGTTTTCCAAAAATAAGGCCGCCATACGACAAGTACCCAAGGGAATTCCGGTGGACCCCCCATCCGAAACCCGGGGAAAACCCCGCACCCTATACCCCCATAAGTCTTGGCCTGGGTCCAGCCTTTTCTCCTTTTGGTTACCAAATAAAATTTGGCGTTATTTATTTTGTTTTTGTTTGGGGGTGTTGGGGGTAATTTTGCAAAAATACATTTCTTTTACAAATTTTTTTTTTTTTTTTTTAAATTTTTTCGGGGGCCTAAAAAAATTTGTATAAGCTGCT
>CM037778.1:15103658-15147861 GCA_021229015.1 Solen grandis | reverse complement strand
TTTTTTGTTTTTTTTTGTTTGCTGTAGCAAACAAATCTCAGTATTCAGCAGAGTAGATGAATACCTATCGCTAGCTAGCAAATTAAACTTAATCAGAAATGGGTTGTGTTTCTAAATGGCATCAGCTTTTCTTTTTTTACATAACTTTTTTTAATTTTTTTTTATGAAACTAACTCCTCTAAATATTTTTCCTGACAGGAATAAATACAAACAGTAGGCCGATACATCATCATGTTTACTTTTTTTTTTTAATATTTACGAATATAATAATCCACATGTATGTGTATTTATGGTCTCTTAATATAGACACGCTGGTATATTTGAAATTTATTAAAAAAAATATTAATAATAATAAGAAATGAAAGAATTTGAAAATTTCAATCTGCCATATTTTGGGACAATGTATATGTAGATTATGCATGATCACTTATTCAAATAAAATCTAGGTAATCAGTCATTGAGCAATGTTACTGATAAATCGATGAATACGAAATACTAATGCACAGTTCTAAAACACAATTTATGTGCGAAATAAAACAGATATTAAAGATTTTATATTAAATATCAACATCTTTTATGACTGAATATTGTTTGCTTTTTCACTGATTTAACATTTGTAAAAAAAAAAAAAATGTACAAAAAATCGACATGCAGAAGGGGCCCAAACCTTCTGCAACCGTCCGACCCTAAAACATTCCCGGTTCGGAGCCCCTTTCCGTAGTTTGCCCCCGTTTGGTGACCCAATCAAATAACGCCACGAAGACAAGAAATAATCCCAACGTTTACTTGTTTATTTTTACAATATTTTCCAATATTTAAACAGCAAATCAATTTGCTTCACAATAGAAGATAAATTTAATTGCAACACAGTAATAAACTTTAACAGTTACGTTAAACCAGAAAATGAAATTTAGCTCAGAAATACGTGTAAAAAACAGGATGGCAGCCGCATGGCAGAGTAAACATCTAGGTGTTGTTGTGAAAGTGTATTTTGTTCATTCTTATGATTGATTCGCCACTCTTGAAAAGATCACTTTTTATGTTCACTCAGTGAAATTATAAATCGATCTCATACCAAAACAAACAATTTTTCTTTTTATTTAATGCCTTTAAGGCCAGAAACAAAAGAAGTCAATATTGGCGGGATTACCTCGCGTGAGTGACGTTTTTTTATGACGTCATTTCTAGAGTAAAACACAGCACAAAAAAGTAGTTCCGTTTTTTTCTTCTTTTTTTTCACTGCTGTGAAAATAACACCAACTTTTCACTGCTGTTATTTTCATGATAAACATAGGTATTTCATCAGTAAGCATGAAAGAAATTGGTTTCTCCACCACATTAAATGGCACGAACGGTATTTAATATAGATCGAATTGTCAATCTGACTAAAGTACACAATCTTGCTACGGTAGCGCATATAGGGCCTATACAAGATACAAGATACAAGAAGCTTATACTCGGAGTGTAACAATAACTTGCATGTAGATTGCCTATATAGATGACTTTAGTCAGATTGTTCGAATTATAAAATGTCTACTTCCATGTGCCGTCACATGACTTATCATAATTATGTATAGGTTAGTGTTTTTTAGTAAGCATTAATGAAATTAAATCGGTCTGGCGCGGCGCAGCCGCGCGACCGATTTAATGGAATTAATCTTACTAAAGAATCACTACCTTATTAGTGTTTGAATTATGTATTTGCAACTTACGCAGTCTCACATTCCAAATATAGTATTGATTTTTGTGACTCCGCCCTATCCACGTGTTCCCAGCGTGAATTACATCACGTGACATGTAACATGTTATGTAACACACTAACCTATACAAAAATTTGAAAAATGGAATGATCTCATTGGGCAAAATATAATTTCAAACACTAAATAGTATAAAAATCTTTCTATCAATGTGAATATAGGGATCTATCATCTTATCACGAAGCTACCTTAAAGTGTCTAGGTATTTACATTTCTGTTCTTATTAATGCTTGATTTTTAATCAAAACTATTTGTCGTAGTCAATCAAGTTGTCAGTACAACATTTTTGCTGTTTAGTTATGTTTTTTTATTACATGATTATATGGATTTCTAGAGACACAGAACTTAAAGAAAATCATATACATTTGATATGAAAAAATGTGCATAACGAATACAATGTTGCTTTTACAAAAAGGGTTACGAATAAATTACCATTTATTAATAAAATCTCCAAAAATCTATTTTATGCAGGGTTTTAATCGCATTTGAAGGACACCCCCCCCCCCCAAAAAAAAAAAAAAAAAAAAAAAAACAAAACAACAACAACAAAAAAACAACTGCACTTCAATTCTATTATATGATTAATGTCAATGAGGTGTACATGACAATATTCTGAATACTACCGAGTAGTTTTGGGCAATTTTGTGTAGTCTTTGTGTATTCCAGGGTTTCCGTTGATTTTTATTTGGTGTCGCTATTTAGTGACACCCATAGTAGTGTGTATCTTATGAAGCACCGATAAAAAACGAAACCTTGTGTGTACGATATTTGTTATTTTCTACTATTTAAATTTAAATGAACTTTATACATGTAGCTGTATAAGATCTCATTTTCTGCATTATTTTTATAATGTGTGTGTGTCATCTACTTACGAATACAGAGAAACTGAAAAATTCACATTTATAATATTATACCGGTCGAATTCGAATTCTGAACGTTTCGCTTCACTCCACTCCACGTCAGTTTTCTAGAATAGAATAAACTCAAAGATAATTTAAGCTCAGTATAGCAATAATATGGAATCATCGCCTGACAACACACCTCGCAATCACTGTATTTCGTTCAACTATTGTTTGTTGTTTATCCATTATTGTGATCTACAACATAGAAATCAGATTCACATTTTCTACTTTCGATAACATAAGTATGCTTTATTTGGCATGAAAATAAGGTGGATTCCGGTAAAACGAGTAACCACTGGGCATTGGGAACGGGTCCTTTTACAGGACCTATTCAAAGAAGGAAAAAATTGCTGTCTGTCTTGGCTCATCAGTTAAAATCCACAATGCTATCCAAACTGTAATTTAACATTTAACAAATGAATTTATATTCTTAAGGTCAATTTTGTATTCCTTTCTATACATAATACTGTGATACACATAACACAGAGAATGTTGTTATGAAAACAATACACCCAACAAATGCTAAGTCGAAATTTCCGTTTTCATCTGTATCTGTTTATATTGCATATTGACATCTGTAAAAACATTTGAAAATATAATAATATATATATAACTTTATGACTTTTTATGATTTATTCAGTGTCATAATTTATTGGACTGATGAAGCAATAGATTTGTGGTAATATTTTTAACCCAATATACTTTCCTTTCATGTTTCATACTGTTTTTTTTTTTTTATTTTTTTAGGTAAGGAACCATCATGATCGAGATCACATGTAATGACAGGTTGGGGAAGAAAGTTCGAGTAAAATGCAAGTATCCTTTTGAATCAGCTGAGGTGTTGACTTATTACCACAGAGCCCTTCAACTGCTGTGGGTCCAGTCCTGGACTGGTCACTTAGGGACGTTTCAGTGGGTTACAGCTGATTTTGGTAAAAAAAAAAAAAAAAATTCTCATTGATTTAAGTAGAATGATAGAAGAAAGCCCAAATTTTAAGATTCAAATGAGATTTTATGTCGGTTTTGTATTTTCAATGCATTTTTGACAGTATTTTTATCTGTACCTTATAGAATACATAAGTTACAAATGGTGTTAAAAATATTTCAAAAATATCATTTTAATATGCTGTAACAGTATTTAGAAACAAAATCTTTCTTATTTTTTAATGCCATGTTTTTTCAACAAATTTTAGCAAATAGTGATGAAGCTTGATCTCTAAAACAAGCATGGTGACCCATCACTTTTAATTCATATATCTTTTAGTTAAAGTCTAAAGTAATTATATGCAATTTTTTAGAAAAATCTGTCCGTTAGAAAAACCCGCTCAAACGCCTTTAAATCATGTTAAGGCCTTCCAGCTGACTTTTGGTTGGTTGGTAAACTCTCTCTGCTGTGCCTGGTTGCCTCAGAGTTTCTCTGTTTTTGTTGGACATCACTTTATCATTGAAAAAGATTGTCAAATTCAAAGCTATATGTTTGGTTATTTGTGAGTAACTTCTTTGTGGATTCGATCTTCATGATAATCATTGCTTGCTTGAGTTTAACATCTCACTAACAATACTTTAGTCATATGGATAATGGAGTCTGTGTCTACCTCAGTTATAAAGTGTTGACTTACTATAGACATGTGGCATGACACCACACTAGTCACACTATCCTGACACCACTGACCAGGCCAACCAGTCCTGGAACTCCACTTAATATATATGCTGGGCACGAAGGGTAAGCAAGGGAGTTAATCACTTTGGTATGTTGCCACGATGTATCAAACCCATGACCTCGGGGCTAGTGGTATATGCTCTAACCTTGCGGCCAAAAGAAAAAGCTGTGAAGCTTTAAAAGACCATAGTGTGGTTATTTCTCCTTAACCCAAGTGCAGTGGCGATGATACAATAGGAGACTTGAAGAAACTTGTTGCAGCACAAACTGGGACTCGGGCGGACAAAATTGTTTTGAAAAAATGGTAGGTACTATTTATGCTCTTTGTAAGGCAACTATAAGGTGAATCTGTCTGTCTAACTGAATAGTTTCACTTTCTTATAAAGCCAGACATTGTTATTAATTCATTATAATTATTGGTGCCTCTGTGCCAGCTTTCTGTTTAAATATGATACAATGTGTTATTAAGCCTTTCTTGTGGTACCGTAGGTCAGTGGTTCTATCCTGGTGCCTATGCACCAGATTTCTGTTTAAATAAAAAATAATCCTGGTGCCAGCTTTCTGTTTAAATATGATACATTGTGTTATTATGTTGAACTCTTCATGTATATATAGAGACAACATTTATGCAAGGATTATCTGGGGATGAGATTTAATCATTTTAAGAGATTTACTTTATTTTTGTAAAATGTTTAGGGCTTTTATTCCTCCTTAATCAGGGGCTGTTCAAAGGTGTCTTCCCCTCTGGAAATTTCTTTAAATTCATGCAGTTTTCCCAAATTTGCTTTTTACTCCATAAAATTTCTGTCCCGAACATAATTGAAATTGGCAACATTTCCCCCAAAATATGGTATTAAGGCTCCTTTCCCATCATCAGAAAAAAGGCCAGGTAAGAATGTAAACCAGTGATATATATAGGACTTAAAAAAGAAATTCACATATATTTTGGCAAATTCAGATTTTTTTTTTATTGATTTTTCCAACAGGGTTATACCTTGTGTTAACCCTTTCCCTCATAGAGGACACCATGAAAAGACCTATGCGAACAGCATAAAACCAGATCAGCCTGCGAGTGATCAGGTTTTATGTTGTTCGCTGCTCCTCAGTGGTCTGGAAATGAGGACTTCATAATTAAATTTGGTAAGGTTTAACTGTGGTTTTCTGCAGATCAGGCTTTATGTGGTACCTACTGAGTGCGTCAAAATGAGTCTATATGAGGGAAAGGGTTAAATTAATATTTTCATATTCAGTAAATGATAGAATAATGAATCTGTACAGTGTTCAATCTTTGAAGCTTATTTTCATTAGATAACATAGATTGATGTCACAATTATTTGTGTTAAAGAGTTGCACCTATGAGCTTCTGATTTAGGAAAATTGAATCTCAGTGGTACAAATGCAGAGTTATATTAAATGAGATTTGTTCTCTTGCCATATACCTACACATATTATTTTAGCAGATACTTGTATAGGTTTTATAAACATCCAAACACAGTACAGTTAGAAAATAAGAAATTCTATTTTTCTTACCTAAAGAAACTCTGTTTTTCTCACAAGTTGGATATTCTTAATACATGTGCTTCTTCTGTTTCAGGTACACAATTTTCAAGGATCATGTGAGTCTGGCAGACTGTATCCTTTTTAGCTGGACTGTGTGAAAAAATATAGTAAGGTATATGATGAGGCTTATTATCTGGGCGGATGTTGATAGTACACTCAGTAGGGAAGCTGTCGGACATCGTTGTAGGAAGTCAAAGTCACTCTGAGTGATACGCTGTGTATCTGTGTCTGGGGGCTTCTGTGGTGAAGTGGTTTTCGTCACCAACTTCCTATCACTTGGTCTATCACTGCTTTAGGTACCAATACCAGGATGATCACTTTTTTTCAATTGAAGCTTTCCAGTTAGCTTGTGGTAGGTTGTTGGTTCTACCCAGTTGTTATTTGTGCACTGTCTTCTTTCACCCAAAATTGGCTGGAAATAACTGTAAGACCAGAACACTTCTGTCTCTTTTCAGGAAAATAAATATGGTACTTGTCTTCTTTGGTCAGTCATTTTTGGAAAACTCCTAATTTAATAAAAGGCAAATAATGGTCCAGGTTATTCTCCATCTGTAATTAGCTGGATGACACTATATTATAACTGAAACACAGTAGGAGCGAAGGTAAACAGCAGAACATCAAGAATTTGTACAGACTACCGGTACTAAATAGTCTTTACAAAAAACTTTATACCCTTTTCCTCAGTATTTGAAAGCAGTCATTTTTATGCTGTGTTATTAATTATACATGTATAATGAATATGTCAGATTTCCATTAACTTTTGACAGTTGACACAGATTTGGTGCTTCAATGGATAGATAGTTCATTGACTTTTTTTTTCTTTCTTTCACAAAGGAGATTAAGCCGTTCATGAATCAAATAATAATAAAAGGGCTAGGCCAGCATTTCAAGAAACATCTTAAATTCAAGTATTTTTCCTCAACCCAAAATTTCAAAGGCCGAGACTTCCTTTATATATAGACTCAGAGACTAGAAGTACTGTAAACTTGCTGTTATTAGCATGCTCTGACAGAAAATGGACTTTATTTCCTCAGATTTGTTGTGGTACAAAATTTGAGATTTTGCAGTTGAGGAAAATCTCAATTTTATTAGAAGTTTAGAGAAAAGTAGGTCATATACTTATCATCTTGTGTGGTGATATGGATATTCCTTGACCTTGACCTCAGATGAGATCCACGACGGAATGAACCTCGAGCTCTACTACTCATGACCTCAGCATCGTACCAACTCTCGCCTTCCCATCATCATCTTCATAATCACCTGCTGTTCATAGTCACACGTCTGTGTCGCCCAACGTTGTCAGAGGAACGGAAAGGAATTTCATCAACAGTTTCAACTTTAATCATTCTGAAAAAAAACTTTTTCTTTTTTATTTCTTTTTTAAGTTGTGGTCTTGAAGTTGTAAATGAGAAATAACATAAAGGCACAACTGCCAGTATGGGTATAATTTCTTGTTGTCGGAATGTTGAGGGTTACAGGTATTTTATGTCAACATTATATGGGATACAGGGATAAGAAATGAAAGAGAGTTTATAAATATATCTATTGAACATCGTTGGATACCCACTCTTAATTGATTAATATCATCTATTAGCCTTTGGAATTTTACACCTGTATTTCATTGTTTACGGTGTGTCAATTTACACTGTGTTATCTTGGTTTAACCAGGCAATTTAAAACAATAAGGAGCATTTTCATTGGTCAATATATCAGTCAATGACTGCAAAGTGAAATGGAAACAGGGGTGTCAGACAATGCTCTTGAATGACTTGAGTAGATTGTTGATATTTCAAATATGTAACGGCTTATTTCATTGATTGGTCAGATTTATATCATAGGACATTTTCAAATTATTTTGTGGTAGTTAACTCTATGAAATGTCCTCTAGACCTACTTGTGTCATGATCACACCATATTCAAATTAGGTTCATGATTTAAAAGAAATCTGCTTATACAGAGCCCTTCCATTAAAAAAAAATCACTCGGACAAGCTTGTAATTATAAGACACCAAAAAATGTTCTTTTAAAAGATATTAAAACATTGAATTTTTTTTTTTTAATGACTAATGGGGTATATGATTTGGTTAATTTTATTTGAATTCACCTTTAGGATTGAATTTTGCTGTGGCATAATGTTCATCTGTCCGTCAGCAAATATTTTTGTATGCAAGTCTACCAGAATTATGAAAGGGTCTTAAGGAAACGGTATAAAGTAATCGCCAAGGTATATGGATGTTTTAAATATGTTTTTCATGTCAAAGGGGTGATCCAATGGAGAATTTATGGCTCTTTTAAGTTAGATAAATTCATTTAGTTGAAATTTTGTGTGTAAGGAATTTTGAAGAATTTCTTCTGATGGTTTTCACCCTTTATATTTGTAATAAGATGATTTGTAGAGACTTTGTGTATATAAATTCCCTGCTTTGAAGAACTCTTTGTTTGTTTTAGCAGCAAATGTGTTTTCCTGATTAAAAATCCCTACCTTTGATACAGTATAACTATTTTTGTATGGAGATAAGAAAGTTGCTTCAGTATATATCAAAAAAACTAAATGTTTATATCATACTTTTATGAAAAATGTTTTTGTTTTTGTGATCAGAATCATGCAATTAAAATAGAAAAAAAGGATGTGAAAATTTTTTTTTTTCTTTCTTGTCAGCCATTAAGTTGACAGTTTCCTTTTGTGTGTGGAATTTTCTTCGTTACAATAATTATCTCATGTTTCTGTGTATTTTAAGCCAACTGATAAAAGTATGTGTTTTATCAGTGAAATAAAACGATATCATTCACTTATATTGCTGAGACTGTGATTGATAAACTTTTATTACTCGTAAAGGGAGGTAATTGGGCCAATGGGGTATATTATTATGTATTTACAAGTTGACTCCTTTTGTTTTTTTATATGGCAAACATTCACATGAATTAATCTGCATTTTAACAGGATCAAATACACACAATAATTTCATTCCATCATCAGTTAGCAAATAAATTTTGTTCTGACTGGATATGGAATACAATGTATCTCAAAGTGATAAAATTTTAACATTTTCATTCATGCTACATGCACATGAAAATATAAACAAGAGGGCCAAGATGGCCCTGAATCTCTAACCTGAGAAACATTGCCTTCATTGGCAATTATTGTATTACGAGTCATACTGAATACATAATCAATGCAGAAGTACAGCAAGATCATCGAAATTCCACACAAAAACTGTACCTGCCATCCAAATTTTGAAGGTCATGGCTCTAATAAGTCTATATAAAATCAAGTGACACCTTGGGTGGGGTCATTTTGACACCAGTGCCATGATTTGAACAGACTTGGTTGAGGTCCACTAGTAAACATCATAACTCCAGCCTTGTGGTTTCTGACAAGAAGATTTTTCTAGTTTTTCCTAAATAAGTCCATGTAAAATCAAGTGACGCCTAGGGCGGGGCCAATTTTTACCCCAGGGCCATAATTTGAACTAACTTGGTTAAGGTCTACTAAGCCATGTTACACACCAAATATCTAAACTCCAGGCCTTGTTTTTTTCTGACAAGATTTTTCTAGATATTTAAAGGACCGTAACCATTTGAACAACTTTGGTAGAGCTTCATGCAAGGAACATCACAATTTTTATCAAATTTGGCCCAGTGGTTTAGGAGGAGATTTTGTTTAAAGAAAATTCTTGATGCCAGACACACACACGGACGACAGACAAAAGGCGATCACAGTAGCTCACCATGAGCATGTTGTATCACTTGACTATCAAATATATTCTATATCTACTTTAAAAAAAAATGTATATTAACAAAATGTGCAGATTTTTGTAATAAGATGGGTAAATTCTATCAAATAGCTTTAAAAAACAAGAGGATCATACATGATAGTGGACCTTAATCACTCACCTCAGTACCCCTGGTCATACCCCTTAACCTAAATAAAGCTTTATAGGTCAAACAATTTGACCTTGTGACCCCTAACATCAGCCAGATACAAGAAATCAGCCCATTCCTGTGGGAGCCTCATTTCTGGACAGTTCTTTCCTATTTTCTATCCATGACAACATGGTGAAATATTACAATTCCCCTTTTACTTTTGTGTAAAAAAAAATCAACTTGAGATCACATGATATCAAAGTGTATCTATTGCATTATTCAACTTGATTGTATCCAATAATTTTGGGAAGGTCCTTGACAATGCAAATATATTCAGAAGTAAACACATGTAGAAAACTGGGTGAGAAACGAAAATTTAAACAAGATATGTAGAAATATTTTATTTTCTTTTTAACAAAAAATAGAACCTTTATTTTATGGCAAATGTAACATAACTCAGAATTTATGATATAAAGACTATTTGTTCCAACATATTTTTGTTTCACACTATATATACATTTAATATACTTTGAAAATGCATAAAATAAACACAGTAGAAATAAAATAAGTACTGAATACCAAATTTACCTACATGATTTTCAAAGGATTTATGTAAATAATTCTATTGATTTCCATTTAGATCAATCAATGAAAGAAAAAAAGGCTGTAATGAAAATAATGTATACAGAATTATAACAGCACGTACAAAAGAAACGGGGAACTGGTAAAACTGACTTATGCTCCCCAAAGCGCTTTTGGTCACCAGAATATTAGCCGGTCAAAAACTGAGAGGAACAGCAGCGAGTTTCCCATTACGTGTACCAAACGTAATTCAACCTGTTATAAAGGATGTGTGGAATTAAAATTAGTAGCCACGAAATACAGGAAGTGCATGGGGCTCCTTTGATTATACACTGCTGGTGCTAGAGTAACAGTCTTTGTGTAGTTAACTTCTTGAAGTTTATAGTTAATACCAGTAATAATCATAGTTCAAAATATTGTTGAACTTCTGTCCCAGACAAAGGCGTGCACTGCACTTCTATTCATCAGAGGTAGCTTTATTTCAAAAGTTGGAACATTTTTCTTGACAAGAATGACAAGAAAAATAAAGGGAGATAATTTAAAAATAACACGGGTAGTTATGGTTCTTGTGCACTGTACTTTTTCTCATCACCAGGTACCAAACAGTTAATCCATTCAGTAGTTTTCAAGTTATGTTAAGGAGATAAAAAAAGAAAAGGAGATAATTTTAAAAAATAACAGTTCTTGTGCACTGCAATTTAACTCATCACCAGGAACCTATATTCCAAGTTTGAAGTTAATCCATCTGGTAATTTCCAAGTTATTTTCCATACAAGAAAAGTAAACTAAGGGAGATCATTCTAAAATCTGTGCAGGTAGAGTTAAGATTCTTAAGAACAGCACTTCAATTGAGCATCAATATTCCAAGTTTAAAGTTAATCCATCCATTAGATTTGAGTCATTTTCCAGACAAGCAAGTCAGACGGATACACCCACAAAATGAGTTATGAGACTTTTATTGAGTACAAATGTAGGTTATGTCATTATTATTGACAAGAAAAAAATAATCGGCCACATAATTTAAAAGAATCCGCATAAAATGCATATAGCCATAAAGCTTTAACCCTAACCAAAAACTTAACCATAGCTAGCCATGCTATATCCATTTAATATTCAAGGCAAGACAGACTGATGGATGCAGAACAGACAAAACGCAAATTATATGCTCACCCTTATGGTACTGTGCTCTATTCTTGATAACCCTTTCCCTCATATAGACTCATTTTGACGCACTCAATAGGTACCACATAAAGCCTGATCTGCAGAAAACCACAGTTAAACCTTACCAAATTCTAGACCACCGAGGAGCAGCGAACAGCATAAAACCTGATCAGCCTGCGAGTTACTCGCAGGCTGATCTGGTTTTGTTGTTGTTCGCATAGGTCTTTTCATGGTTTCCTCTATGAGGGAAAGGGTTAAGAAGATTTCACATGATGTAGACTTGTGTCACTGATTTTGCTGATCTCAGTTTTTCACAATATAATCAGCAAATTTTTAGGATTAGTGAATCTTCTCCTTTTTAGAATGAGTTACATGAGAATTACATGAAAATTAAACCCGCATAAAATAAACATTACAATTTGTGAAACAGGAAATTTTAACTATCTGATATGTTTAATTTAAAAATTTAATTTAACAGTAACAATGTACAGTCGAACCCTGGTTACTCCACCACCTCTCATTCAAATACCCGGCGTCATTCGAAATACTTTGTTGGTCCCGATCACTATCCTTCTCATTTCTATATAAAAATATCTGGGTTATTCAAATTGTGCCATTCGAATACCTGGCCTTATCGGAAATGATTTTTTGGCCTGTGCCAATCAATTCGTATGATTTTCGCACCTCCTTATCCGAAGTCACTGACGAGCATTAATCACCGGGGACATTTTAAAAACAAACAATGGAAAGGTGCGAACGTCAATTAATTACTGAAATGGATGGAGACAGTCGCTTACAGTTTACATAAATTGTTAATTGATTGGGTGTTTGTGCAGTTCAGTCATAAAGGTGATGATTGTGGTATTTGGGATACATAACATATAGTTTTTTGGCATTAAATATTTACAATATCTGTAGCCATACTTTGGGATACGCTGGTAAAGGAAAATTTAAACAAGTGTAACAAGCAGACCATGATTACATCGTTTTTCGGGATGACCTTGATGTAACATTGATACATGTAGTTACTTGTGGTTTAGTCAGACATGATGAATGTTCATGTATGCAGAAAAAATGAATGTTGGTAAATTAAATATTAATTATCCATTGCTGTTTTCAAGACGGCATTTATATTGGGCACATGTAGTCGCTTGTGATTTAGTAAGACCTGATAAACGTACATGTATGTATGTATCTTTGTTATTGACATATGCATTGATTATGTATTGAAATCATTTATGCATCAGAAGATGGAAGTTGTAAAATAAAAATTGATTATCTATAGTTGTTTTCATTTACATAACTTAGTCATAACATATATTAAAAAGTGTACATTATATGTTCACTGCATGAAAAAAGTGGGTGGGATGGGCTTTTGTCTCAATGATCGACGTGATTTGGGTTATTCGAATACATGCCTTAATCGAAATAAAACGCTGATACCGGGATTTCGAATAGTTGGGGTTCGACTATAATTTGACCAAAAAATATGTGCTTGCTTAAGAAAGGAATTCTTTAAAGTAAAAAATCAACAGGAACTGAAAGAAAATGTAGATTAAAAAAAAAAAAATCTGGTAACACCATTATTTTCAATGTGTAGACAAAACAGAATGGTATTCATTAACAAGAGGGCCAAGATGGCCCTGTGTCGCTCACCTGAGTAAGATTGCTGTGTTAGGCATAATGACAAAAAATCTGGCATCTAAAGTGTTTTTTTAACATTTGACTAAGTGACCTACATTTTGACCATACCTGAATTTGCACTCAACTGGGAATTCATGCAGTCATCATTCTTATCAAGTTTAATGAAGACTGGTACAAAAATGTAGGCCCCTAGAGTGTTCACAAGATTTTTCTAAAATTTGTCCTGGTGACCTACTTTTTGACCCCATGTGGCAAAGTTTTGAATTCATCCAAGATTTGATGTAGACAAAAATCCTGACTAAATTTCATGAAGATTGGACCAAAACTGTTGCCTCTAGAGTGTTCACAAGGATTTTCTAAGATTTGACTGGTGACCTGTTTTTGACCCAATGACCATTTTAAACCATCGATATATGAGACAAAATCCTGACCAAATTTAATGAAGATTGGCTAATGCCCTAGAGTGTTTAAAGGTTTTTCTAAGATTTGACTGTGACCTGTTTTTGAACCCATGTGACCCATTTTTGAACTAATCAGGGATATCATAGAGACAAACATCCAGACCAAATCTAATGAAGATTGGGCTAAAACTGTGGCCTCTTAGAGTGTTCACAAGGATTTTTCTAAGATTTAACATGGTGACCTTGTTTTTGACCCCATGACCCATTTGAACTCATCGGGATATCATGAGACAAACATCCAGACCAAATCTAATGCAGATTGGGCTAAAACTGTGGCCTCTTTAAAATTTTAAGGCAAAAAGCAAAAGCTACCTTAGCACAAGTGCTCAGGTGAGCTAAAAAGAAATACAATTTACAAAAAAAGGACCCATTTGTATATTTTGTTGGGTTTAGTGTCCAACCAACAGTATTTCAGTCATCTGGAGACTCTTCTTGATACTGTGAATACTGCATTATCATGCTGTAGACATGTGGCACATTATCCTGACACTGGGTCAACAAGTCCTGGAACTACCCTATACATATGCTGCATGCCAAGCAGGCAGCTACCAGTGCCATTTTTAGCGACATTGTTATGTTGTGGATTGGGATCTTACCCACGACCTCATCCTCTCGAGGCAGATGCTCGGACTTTACGGCAATTGGAGAATGTCAATTTGCTTAGACAAAAACAGAAAAATCAACACATGAAATGTACTAGACTCTGCCTTTCACGTTTAGTGGAAAAAAATTATTAAAACTGAAATTAACATAAAGATACAAAAAAAAAAGGAAAACATTCTGTGAAAAAATGTTACTAGAACAATCAACTCATCAATATCACAAGTTCATGAAAGAGCCCGGTAAAGTCACATTTCTTTGTGACGCACAAAAGGCATTTTGCTACTGTATTAATTGCACATGATTTATTTCTTAATGGTAAAAAATGCTATCTGGTAAGTACTACATAAATAATGAGGACTTTAAAACTTCCCAGCCTGCAATAATTGGTAGTGTAAAAAAAGTTATTAGAAAAATGACCACCGAGTAGAAATGAGACCATGCTTGAGTTCTTAGTACTAAGTGGTGCTGAAATTCTTGGGTAGAAACACATCCTGCAATTTCTGATTTATGAAATTATCAAGTACAAGACTAAGTTCACATAAATCATGACCTAATAACAAAGAAATATTAATTTTGGTAATGTTTATATGTGAAACAGAAGTGCAATAATTTACCCAAAAGTATGTAAGTATTACTAAAAGCTAAGCATGGTTGATGAAATACAAGCCATGTTTTGAAAGCTGTGTGCTGAACAATTTCTGTGCTGAAACCAGTGAGTAACATTTTCCACAACATCGCTATATCGTTCAAACCACAAGTTTCCATATCAGTTAAGTGCCAGATTATATTCTGATTAATTTTCAACAACTATCTCCTAAGAAGCGGACACTGGTATCTTATCTTAGGCGTAAAAAAAAAAATCTGTTTTTGGTCTCAAAAACATTAGGGGGAGTCAGAATTGATTTTTTTTTTTAAAGTTTTTATAAGTCCAGTCATAATAGTGAATGAAACACAGAAAAGGGTGGGCTCAAAATGGCCGCTTAAAACGACCGCTAGAATCTTTAGGGTCAGCAGGTTTCCATTAGGTAGGGTGGGGTTGCCTGAAACACAGAATTTTTTTAGGCCTTATCAAAACTGTTGGTCGGGTATTTGAATTGTGTATTATCTATGATTATCCAAATACAGTTATAGGTGATGTTTTTCAAATCAAGTATTGCTGACAAGTATCTGAATACACTGTTAATTGTTGATAAGAATCCCTAATTCACTGTTAAAGGTGGCATTTTCTGTCAACAAAAATCCGTAGGCGCCGACATAGGTGGCATTTTCTGTTCAGCTCACGTCTTGTAAACAATTATCAGTATGCACCATTATAGGTGGCACTTTCCATCCGGCTCAAATCTTGTCAAAATATATCGGTAGGCACTGATACAGGTGGCATTTTCTGTCCGGCTCATGAGTTGTCAACAAAAATGCATAGGCACCTATAGGTACACTTTTTGTTCGGTTCAAGTGTTGTCAACTATATACGAATACACTGGTAGGGGAGCATGTTATCTAGCTGTGAAAATGCTCAAGTGTGGAGAACAGTCTACATAAATATATCCTATTGTGTTAAGACCATATCCTTCATCACATAATAGCTATCATAGGAAATGACCAACTTACCCATAGAAACCCAGAAAACCTTACCATAAATTTAATGATTGACCTGGTTTAATTCTATTCGCTAGCTGTCAGAATATTTTAACCCTTCAGCTCATAGAGACGCATAGAGATCAGACCCAGATGAAATCGATCTTAAAAGAGATGTCTGGTCAAGGCCTCCTCTGTTTTAATATTTAAGCAATATACTCAGACTGTTTGCTCATACAATATTGTAGCTCAGACAGTTTGCTCAAACAATATTGTATCTCAACAGTTGCTCATACAATACTGTAGCTCAGATGTTTGCTCATACAATATTGTAGCTCAGACTCAGTGTTTGCTCATACAATATTGTAGCTCAGACTGTTTGCTCATACAATATTGTAGCTCAGACTCAGTGTTTGCTCATACAATATTGTAACTCAGACAGTTTGCTCATACAATATTGTAGCTCAGACAGTTTGCTCATACAATATTGTAGCTCAGACTGTTTGCTCATACAATATTGTAGCTCAGACAGTTTGCTCATACAATATTGTAGCTCAGATTTTTCAGAGGCTGCAAGGCAAAGAAAACTAAATTTTTTTAAAACTGTTCGAAGTTCAGTAAATTAATATTCATCTTGAATTTGTACATGAATGTTTTTGAGGTAAAGGGTTAAATTAGGAAGTAGCAATAAACTGTTCAGTCTGATCTGGCTTTTCAAGTTTAGGTAATACAATATTCTTTGCAAACTGAGATCACACAAAAAAAGTTTTTATTTTCTTCTTCTTTGAATATGGGAAATGCAAACAATTTAAACTTCTATTAACTCCACATGCTTGTCATGAACCAGAAATAAGTAATCCCACATCCCACCTATTCTTCATGTAATGTGACAGGACAAGCATGATTCCTATAAAGTACCCAATTCTGTGAAGGCGGAGGTATAAACATGTAATTCCAAGAGAAAATTTGGAATGTGTCACCATGGTAGCATACCTATGTTGAGGGTGGCTGTACAGAATGAGGAAATGTGTCGGTGTGACTGCCTCCATGGCAGGTACATCCTGAAACAGCAAGTAAATAGGGCACTATATAATCAGTTTTCATTGACTTCAGGCCTTTAACCTTCTACACTCATTTTGACTCCTAGGCAAACAGAACAGACCCAGATCAGGAGAAGGAACTGTCTGATCAGGGTCTGCCCTGTTTGCCAACACATCAAAACCAATCAAATGCATTAAAGGCCTTATACATAAAATAAACCTATCTCTTGAATTTTGATTTAAAAAATACCATTCGCACAAACATTCTCTATTTTCTCCAGCCACAATTTCACAGTCAAACTTGTATTAAGACACTACCCATGTAACACATCAAAAGTGGACTTTTAAGACAGGAGGTCATTTAATACAGGTGGTCTTAACAACAGGATTAAATGTTTGTTTGTTGGGTTTAACATCCCACCAATAATATTTCAGTCATTCAGAGACAATGCCTACTTGAAACAGATATAGTGCTGCCACACTGCAGTATCATGCCGTAGAAATGTGGCATGATACCACACCCAGTTACATTATCCTGACACCGAGCCAACCAGTCCTGCAACTACCCTTATATACTGAGCATCAAGCAAGGGAGCTATTACAGAACCATTTTTTACGACTTTGGTATGTCGCGACCTGGGATCGAACCAACGACCTCCCACTCCAAGATTAACTGTAGTTATTCACTTGGTCTCTGATTAAAAAGCGCTATTACCGTTACACTCAGACGTGTGAAGAAAGAGTTACAGTGTTCACACAGTACCACAAACTTGTCCTCATGGTGGATGAGAGTGGAGATGGGTAACTCCAATAGGCTGGAAAATAAAAAAACAACAGAATAACATTAGTTAAGCAACATCTTTAACAAGCATAATTTATTAAATTTGGACCTCAAATCTTTTGAGGCCCATTATTCTTAAAAAAAAGTGTATATTCTTTGGACAAAAGAGCAAAACGTGTGTTACAGATTTGTTTAGAGATGCAATATGTAATACTCGATGACGACAATAGTACTATAAAGCATAAATAGAAAATAACCTTTCACTAAAGATCATTTAGTTGTTTACAGAATACGTGTCCCTAATTTACAGAATACAGAATTTGCATATTCTGCATTTCTTCATTAATTTTCTAACATTTACCATAGACCTTCAGTATGTCTCTGTTAGCGAATCGCAAATGCATAAATTGATGATGTAGCAGATAAACAAATTGTGATTCAGCGACGGTTTTTCATATTCAAATTAATTCCAAGTATGGACCGTCTTCGTAAATACTCGTCAATGCATAATAAAAACAGAGTATTCTCCAAAAAAAAAAAAATTTTTTTTTTTCAATTTACAAATGTACCATTTGTACTAGTCTACAATATGTCAGTGTTATTTTATCTTATCTTCTTCATGATAATTATATCATTATGAAATATAATGGGCCTTTAATCTATGATTGGATACGTTCATGATTAATCATCCAAAACAAGAGTGTTCTTTGGAACACGTGTGTCACCTGCTTAAGAACTACGGAAAAAGTGTGACAGACAGACGGACAGACAAACAATGGAAAAATGATCCCTATGTGTCACCTCTACTTACAGCAGGTGACACAATAAGTTTAATTTGTCAAACATTTGATAACAAACATGAAACAGACAATTAAGTTCAGAATAAGCTTTCACTGAACATGAGTATATCTATAATGTCTGTACAAGTCGGACATACAGTCTCAAAATGTTGTAATTTTTATTACTAGGCAAGGCTGCAATGGGTCTAAAGGCAAAGGAAAAGCTTTATTTTTTTGTTCCCATGGTTGATGCTGTTGTGATGGAGTATGTCTGGCATTGATATGTCAATACTTAAGACATGTCCAGACATCCGGCTAATTACCGGTGGAAGAAGATATGTGCGCACAGAGGCATCCGGAAAGAACCACCGACCTACCGCAAGGCAACTGGAATAGCTTCCTTGGTAATATAGTACCATTCCAAATGTTTCTGTACTATAAAACATACATGTATTATCATTCCAAAAGTTTCCCCATTGAGCGTTGATTTGTTAATACATGTATGGTCTGTTTCAGAAAAGGGATAGTTTACCTGGCATAATGGATACGCAAATCTTTTGCAACTGGCACCAGCTGATGTAGCAAGGTTTCCATGGCAGCCCTCGTCTCCATAGACATATCTTGACTCAGGGTCTGAGATATTTCGTTGCTATGGACAAAGACCATTTTTAAAACAAGTTTATCAGAAAGTTGTAGCTCTCTCAAGGTTCAACATAAGCTAAAGCATTTCTTATTAAAGCAGCTTGTTTACAGATGCTCGCTAGAGATTAAAGAAAAAATATTCTACTCTCTCTCAATAATGTTGGTATAGTCTTTGTTTTCTGTAGGTTACATTTTGCAGGAAAACGCTATTTTCTTAAACGCAACTTTGATGAAATTGGTTAAATATAGAATACGGTATCCCTGAAGTAGGTGCTTGTGGTACCACTTAACAAGTTCTGTAACATGGCATTTTCACCAGTTCAGGGAAGCTATTTTGTAAGTTCAGCCTATGACGTTAGGAGAGTAAATGTGATCAGCCAAATGATGGCAAATGAAAAAAAACACTAAATATAGGTTTAATAATTCTGAATATAGTTTCAATAGTCAATACCATCTGTGATGGTATTGCCTGTAATGGGGAAACCACCAATTTTTTTACAATCATTGATGTTTGCATTGGGTGACCATTTGTCTGTAGATGAATATTGATAGACATAATACACACATATAGTTAAAAATCAAATACTTAGTCAATGACCAACTGTAAACAAGCTGATTTAATGCCATAGAAATTTATGTACAATTTTGTAAATCTACTGATGTTGGCAGACATGCAATATTCGCAAATGCCAGTTGATTTACGAAGTCATATATGTATATGAATATCCTAAAATCAATATGACCAACAAAAGTATGGCCAAGAATGAACAGCAATCTTGATTCACTTTCCACAATCTTTTCTTGGAATACTTGTACGTATTATTTAGGAATGTCACTTGCTTTTGGTACATGAAAACAACAACAACAAAAACCAAACTCGTTTGGGTTCATTATATATGTAAGTACTGTAAAATAATTAATTTTCATTAACATTAAATTTCGTTGATTATGTACGTAAGGGGAATTTTGTGGGAACATTTATTCATGAAGATATGTTCTAGAAAATGTTAGGTCAATACAAGAGACAAATTTTTCGTCGGGAAACCCACCATGAAATTGACGAAAATTAGTGCCCATGAAAATTATGATTTCACCATACCACCTGATGCCTGAGATGGGCGTGGTTGTTGCATACTGATTCCATTTCAGATTTCACATATTTCCAAGTCAATAAAAAAACACCGAAATATACAGTACCTAATATACTCAGCACAGAATTACAAAGTAGAACAAGAGCTATCACTGAAGATGAATACCCCCAGATACCACTTAGCCTCAGTTACTGTTACCATGTCAGACAGTCTTGATAAGGTTGAAAGATTCAAGTAAGAACACTTCAAAACCAGGTAGAGCTCTGATACACTCATAAAACAAGAGGGCCATGATGGCCCTGAATCGCTCACCTGAGTACCATTGCTTCAACTGATGTCAAGGTTTTTAAACAGACAAGGATTCTGATATAACTTAATCTAAAACATTTTACCCCTGACAATACTACACACCAAATACCTAAGCAATGGGCCATATGGTTTCAGAGAAGACTTGGGCGCAGGGTCATTTATCACCGTAGGGCCAAGACTTTGAAAATCTTTGTAATGAACCATTAGATGCTACTACATACCAAAAATCTTAGCTCTAGGCCTTATTGATTCATAGAAGAAGATTTTTTAAGATTTTCCTATTTAACTCTATGTAAACAAGTGACCCCTGGTGTGGGGTCATTTATCACCATTGGGCTATGATTTGTACAATCTTGGTAGTGGCCCATAAGATGATGCTACATACCAAATATCTAAGCTCTAGGCCTTATGGATTCATAGAAGAAGATTTTTTAAGATTTTCCTATATAACTCTGTGTAAAACAAGTGACCCCTGGTGCGTGGTCATTTATCACCATAGGGCTATGATTTGTACAATCTTGGTAGTGGCCCATGAGATGATGCTTCATACCAAATATCTAAGCTCTAGGCTTATGGATTCATAGAAGAAGATTTTTTAAGATTTTCCTATATAACTCTGTGTAAAACAAGTGACCCCTGGTGCGGGGTCATTTATCACCATAGGGCTATGATTTGTACAATCTTGGTAGTGGCCCATAAGATGATGCTACATACCAAATATCTAAGCTCTAGGCCTTATGGTTCAAGGAAGTTTTTTAAGATTTTCCTATATAACTCTATGTAAAACAAGTGACCCCTGGTGCGGGGTCATTTATCACCATAGGGCTATGATTTGTACAATCTTGGTAGTGGCCCATAAGATGATGCTACATACCAAATATCTAAGCTCTAGGCCTTATGGATTCATAGAAGAAGATTTTTTAAGATTTTCCTATATAACTCTATGTAAAACAAGTGACCCCTGGTGCGGGGTCATTTATCACCATAGGGCTATGATTTGTACAATCTTGGTAGTGGCCCATAAGATGATGCTACATACCAAATATCTAAGTTAGGCCTTTGGTTCAGAAGAAGATTTTTTCAAGTTTTTCCTATATTAGCCTATGTGAAATCAAGTGACCCCTGGGGCGGGGCCAATTTTGACCCCAGGGTCATAATTTGTACAATCCTGGTAGAGAGTCATAAGATCATGCTACATACCAAAAATCAAAAGGCTAGGCCTTGTGGTTTCAGAGAAGAAGATTTTTTAAATTTTCATTTTTAAAATCTATTTTTAGCTCCTGTGACCTAATTATGCGATGGACCAGAACCATTTATACAACTTTAGTAGAGCTTCATCCAAGGAACATTCCTGCAAAATATTTTTCAAATTGGCCAAGCTGTTTAGGAGGAGATGTTGTTTGAAGCAATTGTTGACGCCAGACGCACGGACGCACGGACGACGGACGCCGGACAAAAGGCGATCAGAAAAGCTCACCTTGAGCACGTTGTGCTCATGTGAGCTAACAAAAGTATTGACAAATAAAATATCAAATAAATATAAAAATAAGCTGATCATGACATGCCAGGGATATATGCAACTGGTGTTGGTACTGATAAATGCTGTGAAATAATATGAAAATTTGACCAAAAGTGATGGAGAAAAAGAGCAGATAAAATATATATTTAAGAAATATGGCATGGGGCATAACTCTTTGAAAAATGAAGCAAGCATAACATGCCTACAATATGAGCCAGAAGGCTTTGTATTTCAATTGTGACGTTAAATAAAAAGTACACCAGTAGGGGACTAACAAGGCTTGGTACTTAATGCAGTGAAGTTAAATCAAATCTAACTAAGGGTAGCGGGAGAAATTGTGCAGAAAAAACACATTTAAGAAATATAAGAAAGGGCCATAACTCATTAAAGATCAAGCAAATCATTATGTGCCAACGATATGCGTAACTAGACTAGGTACTTATTAATGCTGTGAAATAATGTGTATAAAATATATTTGAAAAATATAAAAAAGAGTCATAACTCATTTAAAATCAAGCATATCATGATATGCCAACCAAATGCACAACAAGGCTTGTTACTTAAAAGTCTTGTAAAGTTTGATAAAAATCAAACCAAAGATAGCAAAGAAATAGGGCAGACAAATCTCGTCTACAGATGGATCAACTGACTGACTGACAGATGTGATTCCAATATAGCCCCCATATCGATGGCTCAACGCAAAACTGTCATAACTCCGTTTTTTAAAATTGTTCAGGAGAAGGAAAAAACTTTCTGAATTTATTTGTGTTGGATATATTACAAGTGTTTTAACATAAAATTGCTGCATTATATGTCAGTTTTAAAAAACTTCATTGTATTTTTTACAACATTTAATAAAAAAGGTGATTTTGAGGATAAACTGACTTACTACAGTTTTCCACTTCAAATGTTAGGTTTCATCGAAAAGAAAATCAATGCAACACTGGTACCAAAAATTTGCAACACTGTATCAATTTTTCACCAGTTTTAAATGATATAAAAAGGGGTCCATTAGGTATAACAAACAAATTCATGAAACGGGGACATTCCAGAGTTGATGACAAACTTTGATGACCAACGTTTTGACCTTTTGAGGAATTTTTTATCAATGCATTTAATTCGTGTCTTACCTTAATACAGTATCTCATCATACAAGTAGAGAGACCCCAGGTATTTGAATTGAAAATGTGCAAATAGTTCATTAACACCATTTAAACTTAATATTTTTATAACTGCAAGTGTTATTAAAGACAGTTTAAAGTGCTGTCAATGAACAACATAAAGAAACCAATGTCCATGACAATACCTCATGTAGGTAAACCAAAGACCTAATAACCTAACAGAGATTCTCATCTCTGATATAGGTATGTGCAAAGAGCAAATCAAGAGAAGTTCTCGTTAAGTTATGTGTATGATAATGTGACAGCAAGATAATGGGAGATGCGTAAAATTGCTCATATCAATTATAAATATACTTAGTTTTGTTTCCTTGTCACAGCGATAAAATTTTTCGAAAGTTTAGTTAAACATGCAAAACTTTTGAGAGTTATACATCATAAAACAATTTGATAATTTACAAATAATTTATAATAATCAGCTCGATCTATACTGGGGTATATGAACTTGTCCGTTGTACTATAATGATGTGCTTTCGAAAATTTTCCTGTCATGAGAATAAATGTATGAGATAAACATAATTTAGCACATTTGTCAAATACTCTTTAATAATAACAGTTCTTAGACAGTTAATTGATCAATAGTTTGTTTTAATTTGTGTTTCAAAATACTCCATTGATATTTGATCATTTTGTCTTTTCTGTATTAATCAAATGTACACATTTTTTGTATTTACATGTTGAGGAGAATAAGATACTGTAATTAAAAGGATAATTTAAGATTAACAAACATAGTGACTATCATTGCAATATCAGACTAATGATTTAAAAGAATGCCATTGATTTAATATAATTTATTTGAATTACGTATTAAAAATCATAACCTTTAAAGAAAAGTTTATTCCAACATTCACAGCTGTACTTGAAGCTTAATTTGATCAAGAAGTCCGAACCAAAGGGTTTGAAAGATCAGGGAAAATTCTCTGCACTAATGGATTATGAGACTAGACTAAATGTGATTACACAAAACTAGCCCCACATATTTATCTTGGAACATGAAAAGACAGAAACCACTTCAGATTTAAATGAAGCAGTATTTGAAGCTTTCTCTAAGGGTCATCAAATATGAATCCTGTGCCTTGTATTTTTATGAGAGAAATCATCTAATTTGAAAATCATTTGAAACGTTCTGATTCTTACGCTGTCTAAACCATCATTATGTATCATATAAACACGGACTTTCACTTCATTTCTCTCTGATTGAGTGTTCATGCAGGCTGCTGCTTTTCAGAAGCTGTGACCAGTCAAGGGCCATTTCAAATTTACATGTTACATAATTTGTCACATGTTTTAAATGCCATCCATAATTTCTTCTTGTCCATGAGTTTGGAACATCATCTGGTAAAGATTCAATCTTTTGGTGACCATGTGTTTTTGAGCTGGTCATAACTCTTCCATACCCTGAAGGATTGTTGTACAGTTAAGCAGTATATTTTTTGAATGGCAAATAAAAATTAAAAGAATTGGTTCATTCATGCATGAAAGTAAAATTAAAACTGACACTTTTAAGAATTAACAATATAAGACAAAGTTGTGAACAAAATTAAGTGAAAGCAGTAGAGGTAAAGTACTTGGTTGGCCATGAAGAAGCAGTTCAGGACAGGGTCATGGTTATTGAATCTTGTGTTTGTGCCTGTCCTTGAGTATAAATAACCTGAATTGTCCATCACCAAGGTAGTTAATGGGTACTGTGAGGTGGTTTGGGGGTGAGCTATGACTTCTAGGCACCATAAGTCTGCAAGCTCCATGAATACACAAATATATATCAATTGTAGAGGTAAACTGTCATGTTGGCCTGATCGAGCACTTAAAAAAAATGAAGGTTAACATAACTCATATATTTACCATTGTCAAGGTAAAGCTGTAAGGCAATAAGTTGTCAGAACTACAGTGATTTTCCATATTAGAGGAGTAATATTGTTCTGATGAAAAATATGAACACTAATTTGTAATGATCAATAAATAACATAAAATTTATTCATTCTCTGTTTTAATAGGCTTTTATCCAATAAGTTTGTTGACTAAATGATATATATTAGAAGTTGGCACTAAATATTCCTGTTTTTTGTACCAACTGATTACATGGTGAAAAAAACTAATTCAAGTTTCCTATATCTTAATGTTTGTGTGATATACACTGGTTTAACATGTTTTGTAAGCAAAATATGTAAATTATCTAAGTTTAGAAGACTGTTAGATCTGGTAACTTGGGGGGGGCCCCGTGGCCAAGGGTTAAGTCGCGGACTACAATCTCTCAGCCCATCACCGCTGTGGATTCGAATCCTGGAGGGATTGGATTTTTCATGTGAGGAAGCCTTCGAGCTGGCTTGCGGTAGGTCGGTGGTTCCACCGTGCCCCATGTATCGGGGTCTTCCTCCACCTGTAATTAGCTGGAGTCGCTATATGATTGAATTACTTCGCAAGCGACGGTACAACTCAATACAACAACGCAACAACTGAAAACCTTGGTGTTAGACACCTAAACACTATTTGTGGTAAAATTGATAGTGATTATCATGAAACGTGCATGTAAATGGCAGAAACATACAGACATACGACAACAGTATGGGACTCAGTAGTCAAAGACTGGAGAATGGATGCAGTTATGTCCTGCTTTGCTTACAGCAGAGTAACATTATACACACGATATTGGTATCATGAAAATTCCTCCCAACCTCAATATATCATTAATGAATAGTTTGGTATAAAATGCGAACTAGTGATTTAAACTTGCAAATGGATTAAATCACTCTTAACTTATTTTAGACTCTGGAGATCACGCCTATATGTCTACATATAAGTAAACAACAATTAATATACTCAATCAGTTGAAGTACATTTTTAGGTGGGATAATTATTTTTTGTTGGTTTTTTTATACGAAAAAGTTACTTAAAATTGACAATGACTATCTGCATTTATGGTAAAGATAATGGCCATAATGATTTTTGATTGATTTCATTGTTAAAAAAATGCTATGTCTCTTTGAGAAAAGTTACACATAATTCTTGTTGAAAGGAAACTAGCTGAATTTATAGGACTCCTATAATTCATAAATTAACCTAGATGAATTTACAGTTTATTTGATAAATTTGTCTTTTATAAAATACACTACTCACTTAGTAAAACATTAGACCTGTTCGGACCAATTAATGGTTATTTCTGCAACAATCAAAAAAATAATATATAATCAATCAATGAATAACATTTAATAGTCCAAATTGTTTTTCTCTGCTGAGATGCATGAATGGTGATTTTCTATGCTTAATTTGTTCAAGTATGAAACATTTACACAGATAATAATTTGTACATGTTATATCAATATACCGTTACTCAATGCATTACGGTTTTCCCTTTATTGCTGATATCTTTTGTAAAATAAATACATTTGTTGTTAATTAAATGTTAATTACTTTTGATTTTTAGCATTTGTTGAGTGTATTAGTCTGAAATATGTAGGGCATACAAAGATGACCTGATCAAGAAGTATGATAAATGAATCTTAAAAAGTGTTTGGATTCCATAATAGCAAGTCGTAAAATATTAGTTAAATAAGTTTAATAAATGTTAACTGTATTTATTTCAAGTGCTTAGTGACATCACAGTACTATGACATCATCATTATGAATTATGACATCATTGTGTAAAAATATTGTTGAGATACTACAGTGTTGCATATCATTTGATTCAAAATGTGCATGTTTTTCAGTGCAACACTGTATGTAACTCAAGTTACGACAGTGTTGCACAAATGAAATCAACCAAATAATTATACTACTTTTGGACCATTTTTCATTTTTACTACTTAAATACAAATATTTTTTCAAAAAATTATTTCCACAGATAGAGCATTGTAATATAATGTGAAAAATGCAAAAACATCATTTTGTGAAAAAATTGGAGTTACGACAGTTTTGCGTTGAGCCCTCGATATACTTTGTATCTTGGGGTATAGCTATAAAAAAACGGAAACTATCCACTTACCAGTACTTGTAAATGAACTGCCAGATATTTTGAAGCATTTCTCCTGCAATCAGTTCTGCCTTTGCCACATCACTTGCGTCCACATTTGATATATAAAAAACATTAGAAGTCTCACAATTCATTTGACAACCGGTCTCCTGATTCTTATCACAGCTAGATTCTAAACCAGTCTGCATTACACTGGTACCCTGCATATCTAAACACTGCTGACTAGTCTCACTGAAATTTCTGGAACCAGTCTGAGTTAGAATGGTATTCTCCAAGGCCACCATTTTCAGATGCTGCTGACCAGTCTGGGTCACATTTCCAGAACTAGTCTGAGGTAGATTTGAACATGTTATTGGATAGGACACAGTCTGTGAGTTTTCTGTGGTTCCAGAGTTTGTGAACACAGTCTGAGTAGAAAGAGATTCAATCTGTTTGGAATTGCCCTGGTCTTTGGAAGGCTGGTCAGGTGAAAATCTTCCCAGGTTACCAAGCTGAAGAGAGAAGTTAAGACAGAAATCTTAAAGACAGTATATATTTTTATAAGGCCAAAAAAAAAAAAGAGTTTGGTTTCTGGTTTCAAGCCTGAAAAAGAGAAGGTCGGTACATAGTGATGCTTTTTTTTCTTCCACTGAATGGTGCAAAAAGTAAAATAAAAGTAGAGTAAAAATATTTTAAAGGCAGTAATGTAAAAAGAACTTTAGGGTTGGCCGTGAAAAAAGAGGGTCAGACAGGAGACCAGAAATGGATTATTTTGATTTTTTTTTTACCATTGTCCAGTGTTAAAATACCTGACTGCATATCCAAAAGTTATGTGTGTGTGTGTGGGGGTGGGGGGGTGGGGGGGAGGACTTTAAATGACCTTTCTAGGCTCAAAGTACTGGTCAAACCCAGGAACAGCCACGAGGGATAAGTAAGAATTTATTTCCCAATCAAGGTATAAAAAAAAAATAAGTTTAAACATTTTTTTTATACTCATTTATTTTCCAATTTTCCATGGAGATACCTATGAAGCTAGACTAAAGATCTGACCAACTGACTTCTTTGTCCCACCTCCTCATCTTTAGAGGGAGTATCCTTGTTGCATCACAACATGATTTGAAACGATTTGATGTGAGATTACAGTACAATAACCATTAAATATCTAGACATTCCTCATGTATATTCAATGACATATAAAAAGTTATGACTCAATGAATATAAATTTACTGAACTTTAAATAGTATATAAATTAGAACTATAACTAAAGGTGATTAAATACCCCTGCATCCCACTTGTCTTCATGTACTGCCAGAGTAGGATGTGACATGAAGTGACAAAAAGGAACAGAACAAGCTTAATACCTATATACTATATGGCCCCCATTTCTATTTTATAGCAGGGGTTTAAACATGGATTTTTCTAAGCAAAACTGAGAAGATTCTGATGACTGATTCTAGAAAGAGCTGTATGATCTGGGTCTGCTCTGGGGGGGCCTCCGTGGCTGAGAGGTAAAGACGCTGGCTTTAACACTAACTCAGCCCATCACCGCGTGGGTTCGAATCGGGGTTATTTAGGTTTTCATGTGAGGAAGCCTTCCAGCTGGCTTGCGGTAGGTTGGTGGTTCCACCCAGATGCCTTCATGCATTCAGGGTCTTCCTCCACCTGTAATTAGCTGGATGTCGCTATATGACTGAATTACTGTCGAAGCGACGGTCAGCTCAAACAATCAAGTCAAGTCTGGGTCTGCTCTGTTTGTCAGGACGACAAAACGTGTCTAGATGGGGTAATGTGAATAGATATATATATATAACGGCATTAAAAATGGCAAGAAAAACAACACAGCACAATAACAACAACATGCTTTACCTGGGACTTCAGGTAGTCATCAAGACTTGAGATGGACTGTAGAGTTATCCGCCCCTGCTTTAGCTCTAAGCAGAGTGAACTTATACAGGCAACACATTTCTTCATACCAACCATGGTCTCCCCAAACCTGCAATATAAGTATAGATAGGATGTTCTAGAAATTCTGAAAATGTGTGTCTGTGTGCTATTTATAGACTCCTAGAGGAAGCCGTCTGATCATGGTCTTCTATAAGCTTAAATACAATAGTGTAGTTCAGATGCATTTTAGGCTAACTTATCTTTTTGAACTGAATTCCCCTATTTAAAGGGAACAAATATTTAAATTTCGAAATGAATATCATTGACGATTTAAATGAACCTTCACCAACACAAAAATTTGCATGTCAAAAAGGGGCATAACTGTGCCAAAATGAATTTTTGGTTAATCTGCATTTTGAAATGGATTCACCTTTTGAAAATGAACAAATATTCTACGTTTGAGGTGAAAATATGCATGTTTGAAGGTTTTTAGGTAACTGACCTTAACAAAAAACCTAATGGAATATTTGACAGTATTTGAAAAATTGACCATAATAAAAACAAGAGGGCCAAGATGGCCCTTGGTCGCTCACCTGAGAAAGATGATTGCTTAAGAAATAAAGATGCTTGAGTGTAAAAGTGAAATCTGGCTTTTTTTTATGGTGAAATGGGCGTAACTCCTAAATTTACAAGTCAATATCAGTTATAATTGAACCCGATTGTGAGATTATGGGCATAAACATTGTCTTAAAGTTTAAAAATGATTGTTAAAAAAATGAAGTTGGTAGAGAATAAACAAAGTGAAATCTTGCATTTTTGTATTAAAAGGGGCATAACTCCTGACCTAAATGACCCATCTCAGCCACAATTGAACTCAATCGAGCCATTATGGTCATTAATTTTTTATTAAAAGGGGCATAACTCCTGACCTAATGGTACGATATCAGCATAATAGAACTTGGCCGAGATTTTATGGTTATAAACATTGCTTTAAAGTTTGAAGATAATTGCTCATAAAATGAAGATGCTAGAGTGCAAACAATGTGAAATCTGGCTTTTTTGAATTTTAAAAGGGGCATAACTCCTGACCTAATGTTCCGATATCAGCCATAATCAAACTTGGCCGAGATTTTATGGTTATAAACATTGTTTTAAAGTTTGAAGATAATTGCTCATAAAATGAAGATGCTAGAGTGCAAACGAACAAATTGTGGACGACGGACGGACGGACGACGGACATTCATCGATCCTAAAAGCTCATCCTGAGCACACGTGCTCAGGTGAGCTAAAAACTTAACACAGAAAACTTTAGGCCAAAATGGACATAAAGACAGACCCAATTGAGATGGTTTCTTTTTTGAAGTAAAAAAAATGGAGCAAAAAATTCAATTAACTAAAAAATCAAAGAAATAACATGGTAATAATACTTACAAGTTTCTCTTGACACAATCTGCGAGGATATCCACTGCATTATTGCTGATTTTCTCCATTATATCTAGGTCAAGTCCTGAAAGCATTCATTCATCAGACAATCTTTTTCCCATCCTTATCAAATCATCTTTTTAAGAAAAATGTTATCCCTTTACCACATAAAATATTCATGTACAAATTTATGAATTGCTGAATATTGATTGACTGAACTTCAAATGTTTTAAGAAGCCATGGGTTTTTCTTTGCTGAGCTGACTATGCAGATTCTTAGCTACAATATTGTCTGGGCAAACAGAGGAGACCCTGATCAGACAGCTCTCCTAATCTGGGTCTGCTCTGTTTAACAAGGCATCTTATATGTCTGTGTAAGATAATGTGTGACTTCTTTCTTTTAAACTTTATATATTTTACATTGATTACGAAACAAGTTCCAATACTTTATATTAATCAACCATCTTCTTTTCTTTTATGAGGTATAGGTTATTTCTTTCTTTTCTTTTATGAGGTAAAAAGTAGTTTCTTTCATTTACAAGTTTAACAACCTATATTAACCTTTCCCTTATAGAGGACACCATGAAAAGGAACTATGCGAACAGCATAATAACCAGATTCGCCTGCGAGTAACTCGCAGGCTGATCAGTTTTATGCTGTTCGATGCTCCTCATGTGGTCTGGAAATGATGGATTTTGTAATTAAATTTGTATAGGTTTAATTTGGGGTTTTCTGCAGATCAGCTTTGTGTGATACAAAATTTGAGGGCGTCAAATGATATTTATGAGGGAAAGGGTTATCCTTATAATTCCTAGGTTGGACCAGTACTTTGTGCCTGGAATGATTTTGGAATTATCTCAACCCTAGCAGGGATAAATCTCTCAAACTTCAGATTCCATTGACAATGAACACTTCCATTGGAACATGGCACCCTTTTGAATTCATCTATAATGTATCTATTTTGTATTGCATTTTTTCTGTTGAGGGTATGGTTGTTTGTTTGTTTTGTTGGGATTAACATCCCACTAACAGTCATTTCAGTCATTTGGAGACGATGTCTACTTGAGGCAGATATAGTGCTGCCACACTGCAGTATCACGTCTTAGACATGTGGCATGATACCACACCAAGTCACATTTTCCTGATACCGAGCCAGCCAGTCCTTGAACTACCCTGATATGTTGAGGGAGCTATGCCTGTTCCAAAATTTGAAACAAAGTGAAGCATTGGCCATGTAAAACCTACCCTTCTTCCAGAACAAGTAGGTGATTAAATTTTCTACATTGTGAATGAGGCGACGGTTGTATTCCATCCCGAACACAGCCATCCAGTGCCTGAAAAATATAAATATCAACCTTCATACTGCAGAATCATTAATTTTCATAGGGGATTAATTTTCGTTGATTTCGTGAATGACTTTATTCACGAATAACTATCCCCACAAAAACTATTGATTTCGTAGACCTCATGTTTTCTAGAACATGGTTCCATGAATATATGTACCAACAAAACTGATCTATTCACAGACTCCACGCAATTCAATGTCAACGAAAATAAATGATTTTACAGTATAAACGTGTATTTACACCATCACAAACAGAAGACACCCTGATCAGACAGCTCATATATTATAATAATTATACTGATTTACTGAACTTTAAATGGTATATATGAAACTACAGCTATCACTGGAGGTGATGAATACACCCACTGGATCAGTGAAGTAATGTAGAAGTAGTTCACATCACAAGATTTTTTAAGTCAATTCAGGGGCCATAACTCTATGATTTTTTGGATGATGCACTTATAAATTTCATAGTAATTCATGCACATCCACACATCATTATTAATGCATATGAAATATCTCATCTGAAGAAGTAATGTAGAAGTAGTATGCAACATAAAATATTGGCTACAGACAGATTTTTACATCCAACAAGGGGCCATAATTATGCAATTCTTTGGAAGATGCACATAAAAATAATGTCACGCACAAGTTCAGGTCATCAAAAACCCATATGCAAAATTTAAGATGAATCTGCAAAGTAATGTAGAACTGGTTCGTGTCACAAAATTTGATTTTTGCCATGGACAGACGGACATGCCGACAAACCAACAATCTGACTCCTAAAAAAACCCTCTCAAACTTTGTGGGGGTATAACAATTGATTTTTCTATGCCCCACAGACAGTATAGAATCTGAGCTACAATACTGAACAAGTAACTAGTGTTGCATGCAACACAAGAGTTCAATACTGGTGAGGTGCGTAATTTTTCTGTTACCATAGCAACCAGAATTTTGGTCGAGAAAAAAAAAAGGGACATACAGAATCTCAATATTGCCATCATATATATTCATATACCAAGCTTCATAAAATTATCCCAAACAGTTTTTAAGTTATCGCAGGATCCAGATTTCCGGACATCTGGACGGATGGACGGAGACCAAACCTATAGTCCCCTCCGATGTAAACACCAGTAGGGGACTAAAAAGCAAACAGAAGACTCTGATCTGCCTGGTCTTGGTCTCCTCATTTTGCCAATGTGCCAAAATGAGTCAATATGAATATAAATGGTTAAATCAACAATAAGTATTTCATGACAAGACCAACAATCAGGGATACTTACTTTTTCCAGCAATCCATGATATCACGCAGGGACCAAGGGGGCTTCCTCAATACAATGTCCATCCTGTGGATAAGAGATAGAAATATTTCAATCTGTCTGTAACATAAGTTTCATTTTGTTTAATTGGGTCAAACGACCCAATGACAGTATTAAAGTCCTTGGAGACTTTACGTCTACTTGACAGGTATAGTGCTACCACTCTGTGATACCAGGCCGTAGACATGTGGCACCATACCACACCCAGTCACATCATCCTGACACTGGACCAACCAGTTCAGCAACTACCCTTATGTGCTAAGTGCAAAGCAAAGGAGCTATCACAGTACCATTTTTTAAGACTTTGGTATGCAACAGCTGGGGATCAAACACACAACTTTCCGATTCTGAGGCCGATGCTCTTATCACTCAGCCAACAGGACCAGTATAACACATGTGAAAAACTTGACAATTGGGGATCCGCACTTATACCATAACTGCTAAGTGGTGTTGGTAAACAACCGTGGCGGACCAAATGGAAGAAAATTATGAATTATAAAAAATATATATATGTGCACTATAGGCACCCCATGTTAACCAAGAAGAGTGATTACAGCTGATTACACTGAACTTTAAATGAGATTTCTTCTTGAACAATTCTTGTAAGTTATATTTGTGTGTACGCGTGTGTTTGGAGTTTACCCTGGTTGTGATACTAGTTACAGGAGGAGGTAGACCCAAAGTGAACTGAGTAGTGTTACTTGCATTATATTTTTCAATACTTTACATCACTTGGTGTTTGGGAGCACAGGTGACAAACTGTAAAATCTGACCAGGGTCGAATTCCACCAACAATTCTTAGCACTATGTAAAACTAAAATACTTTTGGGCAAATTTCATTGGTCTTGTTTCTCTAATAAAAATACCCAAATATTTAATTTCTTAACAATTATTGTTAGTTAAGAAGGTAATAATTAATCTCAACTTAGTCATGTTCTTGAATATTTCATAAAATAGTAATGGTGGAATGTGTATCAAACTTAAGTATTACTTAGCGCTAAGTATTGTTGGTGGAATTCGAGCCTGGAGCCAAAAATATTTCTAATTTTCTATGAGGTCTAGAAATGAAAGTGCCCTGTATTGAAATCAGTTCTCACAAGAAGTTCAAAACCCTGCATTGTCTGTTTCCAATCTTTTGAATCAATAGAATACTAGGAATACTTGTTGCACTAATCTGGACTTGCATTTCCAGACCACTAAGGAGCAGCGAACAGCATAAAACCTGATCAGCCTGCGAGTTACTCACAGGCTGATCTGGTTTTATGCTGTTCGCATAGGTCTTTTCATGGTTTCCTCTATGAGGGAAAGGGTTAAAACCTGCTGTCATTTGAAGCTTGCACTTCTTGGTATTTTAACAAAGAAAAATACTTCTGACAATATGATCTCAGGCTTTAATTGAGATATATCAGGCTTAAATTCAAATCTCAATCTGAAATCTCTGTGGAATCTAAATGACATAATTTCAGTTTGTGCTAGAAAATTAGGAAGGGTTTCATACCAGATGCATTTATTTAATTTTCTTTTAACTTGCACTGGGTACAGGGTTAATTTCTGAAAAATATTGGTCAGAGGGAGGTATCTAACAAGACTGTACTCACCAGAGATCCTCATAAGCAAGCTTCATCTCTACCTCAAGAACTTTGCCAAACGCTTCCCGTATCACAGACTTCAGCTTGGTGTGCATGTCTTCAACCTATCCAAGCAAAGTTACAATCACATGATCTGCCTAAAAAATACTACCAGTAAATAACAACGAGAGTGTTATCTGGAACATGTGTCACCTGCTGAAGCATGACGGAAAAAGTAAAACAGACAGACAGATGGATGGACAACAGAAAAACAATCTCTATGTGTCACCTCTGCTTACAGGAGGTAACACAAAAATTCTTGTATATTTAGTATTTATTACATAACGTTAAGACAAGCTAGATATATTTTCCATATATCACTACATGTATTTACATATTGCAATGGACCATATCAATTTATCCATCTGTCGTGTCAATATTTTCTGTAATTACATTCTTATTTCTTACACATGGATGCAATCATTTATATTACTGGGTAATTTATTATTAAACAGAGAGTCAACGAATCATATAAAATCAATCACTTTTTGTTTTAGCATATTAAATTCTTAATCTCTATTAATTTTGGTGGATAAAATTCAACTAGACATTTGTTATCAAGTTCACAGACATAGACAGACAACACACTAATGTTAAAAAAAAAATTGGTACAGTGGAACCTCGGAATACCGAACCCCCTCGGGACCAGGTGAAAAGTTCGGTTTTCTGAGGTGTTCGGTTTTGTGGGGTTTCTTTCAAATATGAGTACAGTGTACATATACAGTGTTGCAGTGTATTAATTTACACACTCACTATCTCCATCACTCACTCATTCACTTAGTTTGTGTGTTCATTGTGTTTGTTTCATTTTATAAATTATTACTGTATAATATTTAAATATAGGGGAAAATGTAGCGAGTAACATCAATTATTTTTTGCATGCGGTGCATCTTTAAAGTTCAAATAAATTAATCTGAAACCAAACAAATTCTAATTAACACATTTAACTTCACTTACGTAATTAAATTCCACCAGCGAAACTGCTAAGACCAAATGATGTCCATCATTAAAGGATTTAACCTTTTATAATCGTCGTTTCTAATTATCGCACCTGGTTTTCACTTTCCTATTGATTACATTAAACATTTACAATAAAACATACCGTCCAAAACAGAATTGTGTTAACATGTTTGAAATTTGCCCTTTGTTACGGCACGTGCGAGGTTATTCTGCTGACACCTTAGTGCAGCTTGTATACACAAATTACTGACAGTACACAATGTGCCATTTTATACCAGTTTGACACGCTGGACACTCGATTAGTCTAGACGTGTGAACAACTTTCGGCAGTTCGGTTTTGTGGGGTAATTTTATGTAGTTTAAGTGCATTTTGGGACAGGATAATCGTTCGGATTTCGGAATTCCAAGGTTCCGGTATTCTTGGACTTTAAAAACATGAAAATAAGAAGGAAAAAAAATGGGACCAGCATGATCGTTCGGTATTCGGGAATTCCGGTATCGGGGGTCCGGTTTTCCGAGGTTTCATGTATCCTGTGTAAATACAATTAACAGGATCAATCAATTGCGATCATATTGTTTACAGAAAATATCAAATTCAAAATACCCACTCAGCAGTGCCTTGTTTTGTATTGTCCAGACAACTTATTTAGTATTTTTAAATTTTTTTTAATGGTTATATATGTAAAATAACTAATTTTCACTGACATTAAATTCCCTAGATTATGTACTTTAGAGAATTTCGTGGGTACCTATTTTCATGGACATGTGTTCTAGAAAACGTGAAATCTAGATAAAGAACAGGTTGTTTTTTTCCATAAATATTGGCTGATAAATCTCTCCACGAATCAATGAAAATTAGTGTCCCAAGAAAATTAATGATTTTACAGTATTACATAATTTGCTTTTGCTGACAAAGAACTGTTTGTTTGTTGAATTTAATATCCTACCGACAGTATTTCAGTCATTCGGAGACCATGACTACTTGAGACAGTTATACCACTGTTACACTGCAGTATCACACCGTAAGCATGTGGCATGATACCACACTCAGTCACATTTTCCTGACACAGGGCCAACCAGTCCTGGGACAAAAAAAATGTCATGAATGGGACATTCATAAAAGTATAAATTATGTCCCTTTGTGGTTACGAATATAACCTAAATGTCAGTATGCATGATGTGATCAAACAAATCAAGTCTGTGTATTCATACAAGCCAAGATGGCACCATTGTTCTCACCATAGTTCCATTACTCATAAAATTATAACAAGGGCCGACCACAATTCTTTTCAATCTTCTTTTTCTACATATACAGTCGACATTGTATTAAGAGACCGCTCAAGGGACTGCCAAAAAGTGGTCGGTTAATGAAATGGTCTCTTAAAAGATTTTGTTTGGAAATCCAGGCAAACAAGTCATAAATATACAAACTGTAAGCTAAATTGTATCATAACGTTAGATTATATTGCAACATAAATACGATGTAAACTACACAATGTTTTGTTATTTTATACCAATAAACATCATCATGTTATTTTTGTCACATCTTACCATTTTTTAGCTGTTATGTTGGAATAATACCTTGGATCATTGGCTGAGGTTTGCATTTGGTATTCGGTGGAAAAACGCAACATTTGACATCGAATTCATGTATTGATTCGGACAATTTCAAGAAAAATATTATTTAGCAATGAGCTTTCTTTATGTCTCTGTCTAACATAAATCCAGAAACCCCCGATAAATTTATTTCAACCGTGCGCCCTCGTCGAGCATCATAAAACGCAAAGTATATACTTATAGTTACGAATTATTGATGGTACGCATTGCATCCAAAAGTATTAATTTACCTTATTCCCAAATTTTCTTTTACCAAAATCCGAAGCATTCGGCATTTGGAGGGATGGTTTCACCTATGTTATGCATAGTAACTTTTGAAACGGGAACCAGGAACTATATTTAGAATTTAGTTGCACATGGTGCTGTCATGCGTGGTCAAAACAAATTGGTTTCAGGTGAGCACTTATGATCAGGATAATTGTTTGTTTGTTCGGATGTGTTAAAGATGAATATGTACACATGCTCCAGCGTACACAATAATTAGCAACGGAATCAAACACGGTCGCTCAATAAAGTTGATTTTGTGCATAATCTTACGTGCTGGGACTTGGTTTATGTGGTCGCTGGTCGCATAATAAAAAAGCCACCCCACAATTGTGTTTATCAAATTTCAAAAGTATCAATCGTGACTCTACATACCAAAACCTCCATGGTGTAGGTTCCTTCTTCCTTCAGCAAACCATCTGCCAAACATTCCCCTTGTTTAGGACTTGGCGAGGGAATAGCCGACATTTTGCTAGACTTCTCTGGTCCCTTTCCAACTTTTTCCTGACTAGATACGCCTAGACTAGTGGTATGGGTACTAAGGCCTGCACTATTTGAGGCTGCCTTAAGACCTGAAGCTTGTTTCCCTTGCTGGTTCCTGGTGCAATCCTGTGCTGGAGCCTTGTTTGTTTGTAAAATATGTGTGCCAGGGACCAAGCTGGAACTGGTATTAAGGACAGAGTTCCCTTCAATAGAGCTCATTTTGGGCTCAAGTCCTTGAAGGCTTTTCTGTATATCCTGAAATAAATTTAA
Source organism: Solen grandis (assembly GCA_021229015.1). Taxonomy (NCBI): domain Eukaryota; kingdom Metazoa; phylum Mollusca; class Bivalvia; order Adapedonta; family Solenidae; genus Solen; species Solen grandis. Next base: position 15,109,616 of record CM037778.1, on the reverse strand, counting down.
TCTTATAAGAATTAATTAGCATGAAAAAAACAGTAGCTGTTCAAGTATTCTTAGAATAATAGTATTAACTTCTGGACTCATGTCTTTTTTTTTCAGATGTTGGGGGAGGGTTCTTAAAATCATATTTTGGGGAAAATATGACCATTTTATTTCATTGGGGAAAGAAAAATCCTGTAGTATGATGCATATTTGGGGAAAACTGCTTGAATTTTAAGAATTGTTTTAGAGGGAAGGCACTTATGAACAGCCCCTGATAAGAGGAGAAAACAAAGCCCTGTGACTAGGTCAATAATTTGATTAACAGACCACTGAATATAGCAACACAGAATCAGAATATCCCCTCACTGCTTAGCAAATTCTCTGCAGGAAAAAGCCAGATAAAGCCAGATCACAATGACAGCAATTTTCTGTACAGAGTTACCTCCCCTTCATCCTCTGCATACAGTCAGCCGAGGGACATTTGGCTAGGCATTTCCATGGTTTAAAGATATCACAGCTACAGATAACTTTTTTCATGAAATGGGTATTTACCCTATGACTTTTGTATGAAATGGGTATTTGTATAATTTAATTGAGGGTAAGACAAATTGTGAATTGGGTATTCTGTATATTTCGTGAAAAATTTATATTTTAATTTGAAATTCCAAAAATTATTTTGTTTCCAGTTTCCACATGATTCTGAAAATTATTGCTTTTTTACCTAAAGTAATTGCTCAAATACCATTTTTATCTGTCATACTGAGATACAATTAGAACTAAAGTGACCAATCAAATTGCTGCTTATACAAATGATGTACATAAAATCTAAATCTTTCAGGATACATACCATCTAAGTCTGTAAAATCTGGTAGAAGGGAAAACATCTTGCCAACATAATAAGTTCTCAGAATTATCATTGCTTCTTTTAAAATCATCATAGCTTACTACACATGTTACCACATGACAACGGTGTATGGAACAATAAAAAATTCCCATTCTATGATTGGGCAATGAATGGTAGCACTGCATTTCAAATGATCAATTATTAACAAATGTAAAGGGCGCTATGGTCCAGTGACAATATTCCCGATTACAGATCAAAATGTTGTGGGTTTGAACCCCTTTAAGGGTTTTTATTGCTTTTCAAGGTTTAAAGTACTGGTCAAACCCAGAAACTGTCAAGTGTGATTAGTATAAGAACTTGTTTCCCAATCATCGTAAAATAAATCAGTTTTAACTAAACAAATGTTAAGTTAAAATCCCACAGGTGATATTTGGAGATACACAGAATGAGTAACTCATAAGTTTCGGACAATTCACTTTAAAGGCTTCACAAAAGATTGATGATGATATAACATGCTTTCATTTTTTATTCCTTTTTAACACTGTTTACTCTGTACTATTATAATAAAACTCAATTTATTGTTATATGTTCTACCTTTATTCTGGATCTCTAAAACACAGGCTCTTTACTTCTAATATACTAATCTAAAAATTACCGTGCTGTTAAATGCAGTCACATCACAAACCAGGGCCTTCACTGTCAGATTATTATCATTGGTCAACAGAACAATGTGGGAGGAGTCATCTGAAATAAGCCAATGAAAAAGTTGTTATGAGCAATTCGGGAGGAGTCATCTAAAATAAACTAGTTAAATAAGAATTGGTAAAAATGGGTGAAGTCAGTTAACCCTTTCCCTCATAGAGGACACCATGAAAAGACCTATGCGAACAGCATAAAACCAGATCAGCCTGCGAGTAACTCGCAGGCTGATCAGGTTTTATGCTGTTCGCTGCTCCTCAGTGGTCTGGAAATGAGGATTTTATAATCAAATTTGGTAAGGTTTAACTGTGGTTTTCTGCAGATCAGGCTTTATGTGGTACCTATTGAGTGCGTCAAAATGTGTCTATATGAGGGAAAGGGTTAAAGTAAACCTATGGCAGTGTTCAATAGAACAATATAGGGGAAGATATCAAATATAAACCAATGAAAATGGTCAATAGAATAACATGGGATGAGTCACCAAAAATCACCCAATGATAATGGTAAATAAAAGAATGCGGAAGCAGTCATCAACCAATGGATTCTTCTATTAACATGTCCTCCAGTTTCCTCCCAAAATGATAATGTCATTATGCCATCATCTGGTTTCATAGAGTGTGACTTATGTGGGCCGTGACAACTTATTTCATAAATAACGTTTGTTTGTTTAGTGGATTTAAAGTCCCACCAACAGTATTTCAGTCATTTGGAGACTATGTTTACTTGAGCCACACTGCAGTATCACGCCGTAGACATGTGGCATGATACCACACCCAGTCACATTATCCTGACACTGGGCCAACCAGTCCTGGAACTACCCATATATGCTGAGCAAAAATAATGTTATATATATAAACTTTAAATACAGTCATAAGGAACATGTAAACTCTGGTATAACTTACACATTTTTTGACACTGTAGACAGGCTTGCAGGATCGTGTCATCATTACACCTAGCCTTAAACTCCTCAGATGCCTTATCTGCCTGCAAAATACAATTTTGGCAATTTTTCAGAAATATTGCAACATTCTGTTCTTTTGGATTTTTATGTAAAATAGCCTTCTAGATGGCTTGCAGTATACAGTACAGTAGTGAACTCTTAGTCTTCCTCTACTAGTAATGATCACTGCCATGTATATAAAATACTGTTAACTCCAAAACAAAACGACAAACTAAGACAACACAATTAATATCGCGAAACAATGAAGTCAGGTAACCTAAAAAATCATTTGACTATTCCAAAGATTTTACAGCAATCCATCTTCACTCTATGATCACCCCACAGACAGATGAACACAGAAGAAAAAACCTTTTCTGGTAGTGGAACACTTTCTTTCACATCGGCTTACATTACATTCACCTCTGTGGTTGGCTTAGAAAGTATTTCAAAATTAGCGTAATATATGTAAAGAAACTGTGATGTCATACAAAGTCATTTTGAATGCTGTTTGTCTCTCAGAACAAGATTCTCATTGTAATGATGCACAGTGCTATTCAGTCTGCCCATTTCATTTATTTACAATAGGACATCAGTTTAAATATACAATGAGATATCAAGGCAAAATTCATTCCGTCAAAGAGCAGTCAACGCAAGGAATGTAACCCCTCTCTAATCATAGGTGAAGCAATGGATTTTTCTATGTTGTGCATGCTGTTTAGAAAATGAGGCTACAATATTGTATGAGCAAACAGAGGAGATCCTGATCTGGGCCATGCATCAAAATGAGTCTATATGATGTTAAGGATAACTAAAATTAGAGATTAAACGATGAGATGATTGATCAAAAGCCTCAAGGTCAGCGATCATCGATTGTGTTCTTTCATAATTGATTCCCCTTAATTATTATAATATAATATATAATAATATAGAGTATGTGTACCAAGAAATGAAAGAAAAAGAAAAAAAATATTAACACTTCATCTACTTGATTACTGAATTCTTTTTAAGCTTTTCCTTCATATTTTTCCAATCATTTTTCAATCTGGCATTAGTAGACTTCCAATTTTTATCTCTTGCAAATAACTTTCTTTGAAAGTAAGCTTTATCTTTGTTTATTAAAGTAAAACATTTTTTTTGCTTTCAAAGTCACATTCTACATATAAATTTTATAAACAAATTGATTACATAATCAATGACTGATCAAAATGTCTTGTTCGATTATTTCCGATCACTGATTATGATTTTTAGCCAATTTTGAAAAGCTTACCTGAAGCGGAGTTTGGGCTATAACACGTGGATGTCGACTGGCCAGAAGATTCTTCAAGAACCGTATTCCTCTATTGGCTCGGAAACTGTGTGGTGATTGACTGTGGAAGAAAAAAGAACACTTTACATCAACAAATCATGTTCACAAACAACTTATGGTCAATTATTCTAAACATCTGAAATCCTCAGAACCAGAGCTATCACTAAAGGTGATAAATACCCCAGCTTCACTTTAATTGGGACACATCATGACGAGACACCGTGTGAGATTCCTATATATAGCCCAACTTTACTTTGTGAAGCAGGGATATGATGACATTATTCAGTAGCTCTGCTGGTAGCAAACCTGCCCGTTCAAAAATGGTACCTGACTTGAGCCTCCCCCTGGACTTGTATTTCCTGTGATACATCCAGTCATATTAAGGTCAGCTGACACTTGCATGATCCTGGTGCAACACATACAATTTTGGTTCAATAAACAAATGCTTGTCACAACACATACAATTTTAGTTCAATAAACAAATGCTTGTCACAACACATACAATTTTGGTTCAATTAACAGATGCTTGTCACAAAACATACAATTTTAGTTCAATAAACAAATGCTTGTCACAACACATACAATTTTAGTTCAATAAACAAATGCTTGTCACAACACATACAATTTTAGTTCAATAAACAAATGCTTGTCACAACACATACAATTTTGGTTCAATAAACAAATGCTTGTCACAACACATACAATTTTAGTTCAATAAACAAATGCTTGTCACAACACATACAATTTTAGTTCAATAAACAAATGCTTGTCACAACACATACAATTTTGTTCAATAAACAAATGCTTGTCACAACACATACAATTTTAGTTCAATAAACAAATGCTTGTCACAACACATACAATTTTGGTTCAATAAACAAATGCTTGTCACAACACATACAATTTTGGTTCAATAAACAAATGCTTGTCACAACACATACAATTTTGGTTCAATAAACAAATGCTTGTCACAACACATACAATTTTGGTTCAATAAACAGATGCTTGTCACAACACATACAATTTTGGTTCAATAAACAAATGCTTGTCACAACACATACAATTTTGGTTCAATAAACAAATGCTTGTCACAACACATACAATTTTGGTTCAATAATGCTTGTCACAACACATACAATTTTGTTCAATAAACAAATGCTTGTCACAAAACATACAATTTTAGTTCAATAAACAAATGCTTGTCACAACACATACAATTTTGGTTCAATAAACAAATGCTTGTCACAACACATACAATTTTGGTTCAATAAACAAATGCTTGTCACAACACATACAATTTTGGTTCAATAAACAAATGCTTGTCACAAACATACAATTTTGGTTCAATAAACAAATGCTTGTCACAACACATACAATTTTGGTTCATAAACAACAAGTGTTAAAACATAATTTTTATGCTCATATGTTTGATCCTTTGCACACACAAACTTGTACAGACTGACAAAGGCACATAAGCTTGGACCATTGCACACAATATTGCTTGGATCAGTGCCTACAATCTGGGTGCAATGCACATAAGCTTGGAAATTGGGTTCAATGACATAGCTTGGTTCAAAGCACACAATCTTGATCAAAAAATACATAGAAAAGACATACAAAAGAAAAATTGCATACCAAATTGGGTTTCCCTGCTTTTACAGTGGATTTGAGACAGTCTAACTCTCTTACTACAATCCATGGAATGTACAAGTAAGGCTTGCCGAATCCTGCAAGAAACAGGACCATGCTTAAATACAGGCTAAAGCAATATTGTTAATCTTGGCAAAGGTAAGAATTCATATATTTGTTCACAGTTCACCTTTTATCTCATGAATATTCATATACAAAATTAAGACTTGATGAATATTTACTTATTTATTTATATTTACTGAATGTTAAATGGTGTATGAAACCAGGGCTCAAAATTAACACTCGCATTTACGAATGCCAGTAGAAATGAAGTTTGTGAGTTACATTTTAAACCACTAGCAATTTTTTTGCGAGTGAAAATTTTTGCTTAAAAATTTTCTTGAACATGTCTGAATGTGACAAGTTCAAAAAAAAAAATCTGCATTATCAGAACTAAGCAATCCTGGCTTGTTTTAAATATCACAAGCGAAGTTGTATGACTAACATAAAATGCAGGTCCGTGACTATGGTGTACAAGTTAACATGCTGACACATAATTAT
>CM037778.1:15082967-15103558 GCA_021229015.1 Solen grandis | reverse complement strand
ATCATCGTAAGTTTAGAACACACACTCGTACCGGCAACGTTCTTGGTGTTGCCGCTGACAATAGTTTGTAAAGCAATGACAAGTTTTTAATCTTATTTTACGTGATGATAAGTTTATCACCACAGGTTCTTCTTTTTCCAATCATCATCAACAGAAATGAAAAGGAAAGAAAGGGAAAGGAGAGACCAAAACTGTGCCCATATTGATGTGCTGTGTTTAAAATATTGAAATAAATATGTAACCCATATATATTATAAATAATAAGTTTGGAGTACTGCTATGCTTGCCTGCGATACCGCGCTTTTATGTGTAAATGTACGGTAGTTGTTTCTTGTCCAGTAGTTGTGTGACGTCATTATTCCGGGCCGGCAGGAGCCGGTCCGGTTACTGATACGGTTTTGCCAGGCTAAGCTGTACAATGAGTTTCTTCGTGCCTGTCATTACTTTTAATTTTGTACAAAGGTTAGAAGAATGTAAAAAAATATAAGTTTTTGAATTTAAAAAAATCAATGATGATGAACAGATATAACCATTCTGTAGATATTTTTTATTTATGTTAATTTTACCTGCGGAGTGTAGGGACTTCGGATTTTTCATGTGAGGAAGCCTTCCAGCTGGCTTGCGGTAGGTCGGTGGTTCTACCCGGGTGCCTCTGTGTACCTGTAATTAGCTGGACGTCGCTATATGATTGAAATACTATCGCAGCGACGGTAAACCCCAATACAACAACAACTACCTGCGGAGTGGTCATGCTCGTAGCGGTTATATTGCGGCACAACGCAAAATCAAGTATACACGTACTTTTCGTACTTACACTTCTTCTGCTAACGATAATAACAACTTTTGACTATGGGAACATGGGTTGTAATACAGATTACATCACGTTATTATTTAAACTTTTTGTATAAAAAGTTACCTGCTAGGAATGTAGACTTTCGATTTAGTCCTATTGTAATTATGCTGAAATCATTTCCACGAAGTACGAAGCCAGTACGAAAACCAATAGGTATTTAATTTAATACATATTTTATTCAAGAATACAAAGGATTGAACAACAGGCTAAATGCCCATGTGAGTCCACTCCTTTTACAGGTCATGCATACATAGCATATGACAAATTAAAAGTTTTGAATGCATTATGACAATAGATATATAGAAATACAAATAGAAAAATAATATATTGCATTACAGCGAGAAATATGACAAAATTTGTGCCTAAAAATATATAAAGTGTCATTTATAGGGACCATCTAAAATCAAAGCGCTAATAGAGCTGAGAGAACAATGTTTTTAATATGATGATGTCTCATTTCTTTTATTTATCAAAGTAAATTCAATAAACGATAACCAAGTTTTCAAGCGACACCAATAAACCCAATGTTATAAATCCGCTTTAACTTTGCTTGAACACGGTCTTTAAAAAAAGATGAACACATTATTTGTTTCAATGGATTTCTAACAAAAAGCACATCGCTACTCTTACTTTCCCCATTTCTCTTGCCCAAAGTTTACAGGATTATATGAATATGTGGAAGGAAATCTAAAATAACAAACTTCATTATTTATTTTATATTTTTGTTTTTTTCATTTCATTTTATATACACATTTTCTTGTTATAGATAAATTAATGATATTCAATATAACAAAAATATATGTATCTTATATTGCAAAAATAATTTAAAAAAAAAGTTTGTAAACATTGTTCTCCGGCTGTGACACGAACCCACACCCTTCTTCAACGCCGCTTGCATGGCGATCTAGCCTGACTATTTTACCCACTGCACTAATGAGCCATACAGAAGAAATTTAATCTATATATTGTTGCCTGTTGCTGGAAATTCCAGCCAGTCATTGTTTCAAAATATTTCAGAATGAGGTGCGATATTTTTTTTTCGCTCGCGTACTTTCTTTTTTCATTACAGTTTATTTAAAACGTTATCTCCAGTATCGATTATTTCAATTCAGTTTCGCCTTCCATAACACAATCGTACTGAAATAGGTAAGAAAATTATCACCATTTAGTGATAAGACAGAAAACAAAATTTAGAACTATTTTTCTGCGTAGAAAAAAAAAGGAATTCTATAAAATATAGATGCCTAAATATAGCCCCAAACTGTTGTCCGAGTCAACATGTGTGCCACCATAGAGCAGCGTTGCAAGCATCCCTTTTCAAACATCTCAAAATGCAGTCTTTTTTACATGCTGGTTCCCAATGAATTTCTGCGTTAAGTAAAGAAGCAAGTACCAGTAGAGCAGCGAAATGAATATTACATCATTTTCCTGCAATAACGGAGAATCACGCCAACAACAATAGTTCTTCGGCCCGATTCATGGACGCTTGCGTCAAAATTTTTCTTGTGTATAGTCTTATCTGCCTAACTTAATACTGTTTACAACTGCTCAGTGTCATGTATGAGTGAGTGAATATTGATGAATGGTCACTTCGAATGCATGCACTTAACCTTTAAACTTGCATAAACCGCCAAAATCTCACGTCACAACCCTGAAAACTCTTTCTTCCCCTCGTTAGTTTGTATTTTGTCTTGGATCAAGAAGGACAGTCGCGAGAAGGCTTCCATATTTCCATTTCATTTACCGTCTCTTTCTATACATATAATGTTACTTTATATATGTTGATGTTAAAGTGTAAATCTTCAGACACGATCTGGTAAGAATCATTTTATGTTATAGATCTATGCAGATCTAATTACTCCGATGTTTTATTGTGAAATGATATTTATTATCGCGATTGTGTGATTATGAAATTATCCATTTGCCATATTGTGTTTTCATCACGATATCTTATTTTGGTTTCTTTTCTATGTTACAGGCTTCTTTCTCATTTACTTCTGTGCATCGTCTGATTCAACGCTTATTAAAGTATTCATATCATCGACACCAATTGTTCTTATTTGACAACCCCGGGTTACAAATATACAAGATGTAAACAAGGACTCTGTATACACATACATGTACATGAATATAGAATTCCTGATTGTTAAATCAAACATTTTGCTTTCTAAATTGTGTCCAATGTGTGAATGCGGTCACACGGATGCCTCGCACGGTCAAAAGGCATGCATAATGATATTGTTAGTTTTTATACGTCTTTGACATGTATATCTGACGTGATAGCCTCGTTTCATATCCCTATATAATCTCTGATGTAAATAGACCGTATTTACCTTATTCTCATAAATGAATTATTCAGTTAAATGAATATGTTATGGGACATTTTCGATTTTTTTACAATTTTGACGCCCATGTGGCCATTGTATTTTTGGCTAACGTTACTGAGCGGGCAAACATATTTTCAGATGCTAGTCTTATATCCGGCAATTAAGTAGTGAGGAACGACTATAGATATTCCTTCCCATGGGAAGGAACAATAAGTTTAAAACAGCGTCACTTGGGGTCATAATTAAAGTAGGTCACTAGGTCATATCCTTGGAAAACCTTTTAAACACCATAGATACCACATTTTTAACCTAATCTTCACAAAACTTGGGCAGAATATTTGTCTGATTAAAATCTTGGATGAGTTTGATCTTGGATGAGTTTGAAACCGGGTCATGTGGTAAGAAACCCTTAAGAAAACCTTGTTAACACCATAGAGGCCACAATTTTTGGCTTTATCTTCACTAAACATGGTCAAAATGGTGAGCGATTCACGTCCGCCATGACCCTCCTGTTTCAAGATTTAGCCTTCAAGTATATTTTAATTCATGACTTGCGACATGTAGAAAATGATAACTAAAGATCAACTGGCCGCCAGTCTTATGCTGAAAAGCGAAATCGGGCCTATCTGATTTCATTTGCATATTTTCCACAACATTTTTAACTGTAGCACTCCGCGCTTTGTACGGATCCATACAATGCAAGCTAAGCTAACGAAAGCAAGTGGAGTGTGTTACGTAGATGTGTTGCAACGACGTTTAACTGACATTTAGAAACTCTTTTAATGTGTAAAGTTTGTGTGCCCACTCTTCTTTTACGAATTCCTCAAGCTAAATACAACCATTTTTCGCGTGAACAAAATGCCTGCATCGTTTACAAAACAGAGATTTAACCCAACTGGAGTACATGTAGATCCACTTTTGCAATTAAGCAAAAATAGTGCTTCGCATAAGTACGTAATTAACCCAAAGTAGTTCAGCAGCGTTTCGCATGATAATGATATATTTCGTTGCATTTCTGTTATATTACGTTGCATTTCTGTCTTCTCATAAACTCAATAGCCATGCAAAAGCTAGAAAAGTGAAAAAAAAAGCGGTCATAATTTAGTGGAATGGAAGTTCACGTGACCCAATGGCCTAAAACACGCAATGAAAATTTAATGGAACAATGGACGCAATGAAAATATTACAGAGCAATGGAAATTTTATTTTCAGAATAGCAGTATTAAATGCCATAAAACTACTTTTAAACCATCTATAACTGTTTAATTATATATACACGTTAATTTTAAGACAATGACATGCAAATAAACTTAGAGTTATTAATTTGAGATTATACATATATGGAACAATGGAAATGATTACGGAGCAATGGAAATTCTATTTTCAGAAAAGCATTATTTAATGCCATAAATCTATCTTAAACCACCTTTTACTGTTGTATTATATATAATAAGGCAATAGCATACGAATTAACTTGGTGGAGATATTAAATTGGAGTTTATACGTGTATACATATAGGCTTCGACGCGATGGGAAGTCCATTGTGCCTCGATAAAAGACGCAAAGGAAGTTTGCTAGACACAATGAGTTGAAATTTGTTGTAGTATTCTTGCATGTGTTAAAATAAGAATACAATAGTAATGCTCTGGTGTACGCTTTTTTAGCTCACCTGAGCACAACGTGCTCAAGGTAAGCTTTTGTGATCGCCCTTCGTCCGGCGTCCGTCGTGCGACGTGCGTCGTCAACAATTTGGCTTGTTAACACTCTAGAGGCCATATTTTTCCCCCATTCTTCATGAAACTTAGTCAGAATGTATGTCTCCATAAAATCTCTTGGAAAAGTTCGTAATTGGGTCATGTGGGGTCAAAAAGTAGGTCACCAGATCAAATCATAGAAAAACCTTGTCAACACTCTAAAGGCCACATTTTTGGCCAATTCTTCATGAAACGTGGTCAGAATGTTTGTTTCCATAAAATCTTGGACAAGTTCGAATTTGGGTCATATGGGGTAAAAAAGTAGGTCATGAGGTCAAATCTTAGAAAAACCTTGTTAACAATCTAAAGACCACAGTTTTGGCCATATTGTCATGAAACTTGTTTCTCCTTAGACACTCATACATGAATGCTTTTTGAGAAATAAGGTCATAAGTAAAATTGAGGGGGTGGAGCCTGACCCCTTGGTGACCCATGTCATCATCTAAGATGTACCATTCAATCCATCTGATCATGAGGAACAAGAAAATATATGGTTAAGGGGTGAGGATCTCAATGGTTTTTGAAATAAAGTCAGAAGTAAAACTGAAAGGGAGGGGCCAGATCCCTTTGTGACCCCCCCCCCCCCCCCCCCCCCCCGACAATAAAAAAAGTACAATTTAATCTGTCTCATCATGAGGAACAAGAATATATGATTTATAGGAGGTTGGGATCTGAACGGTTTTTTAGATAAAAGGTCATAAGTGAAATTGAGAGGATGGGGCCTGACCCCTGGGTGACATCGGGGGACACCAAAGTACTAGTAGTACCATCCAATCTGTCTTATCATGAGGAACAAGAATATATATGGTTTAGCGGTGGGGACCTTAACATTTTTTTAAACTTGATAAAACTAGTACTTTGGTTGTTTCCGTATAACAGAAAAGAATGAGTACAAAGTCAAATTTTCAATAATTTTGTTGTTTACCGTGATACAGTTCCAACCTGTGGTTCTCAGCTCACTGACATAATATGGATGTTGAGTCGTATTTGTGCCTCGTATTTGCATATATTTGACCCAGAAAATTTATGGGTATAATGTTGTTTTATTAATCAGACATGAGAAATAGATTTTAGGGGAATAATATGTCAACATATTGGGAATGTCAGCATTGTATTTTTAAGAAATTATTTAAACAATATCTGGGGAAAAAGACCCTTTTTGCAAATAGTAAATCAAAGGATATATTGGCCTCTATTGTAAAAGGGGAAAAAAGGCTCACCTGAGTGCAAAGCAGGGCGCTACCATAGATATTTTTTTTCACTTCTAGGGGAAATAATGACGGGCCTTTCAGGAGGGGGAAATCACACCATGATGGCCAAATAGAGGAAAGTATGAGGCATCAAAATTCTGCTCTACCAATCCCCAATTTTTGTTAATGATATTTGATTTTATTTCCAATATCCCAATAACATGATTGTGTTAAACATGATACACCCAATGAGCACTTATTTTTTAAGGAACTGGGGAAGCTGCCCTCCTAGCCTATCAAGTGAGAGAAAAAAATGCATGATTTTCTAGTTAGTGGGAGAGGGGGAAGGGAAGCTATTATGAAGTTATGCAAAATTGAAACCCCCAGCAAAACCTAATGACATTCTGAAATATAGTATGGCATGCTACAGGTTACTCTATTCAATAAAAATATTAATTGGGATCATATATTTATATATACCAGCTATCACAGACCATCTCCTGTTTGGATGAGATTGATGCATATATATACATTTGATCCAAATCTTGATTTTCACTGCACACTACATTTAAGAGCTTAAATATTTATCAGTATCATAATTTGCATTAAAATGAGTTTTCGTTAAGAACTATTAATTATCGCCAGCCCATGGCGGCTATATTACACCATCGAGTAAGAAAGCAACTTTTTACTCCCGCATCGCTGATGTCATAGTCTAGCAGGTTCCTTCTCACACAGACATATGCAGCATGGTGAATATGTCTTTGCTTCTCCATTGGTCGCAGAAAGATGAACAGATCAGAATAACAAGAATAAGCTCTGGCAAACTGTTTTGAACGCTGGAAAATTTGGACAGGTTAATAGGCTACCGGAAGTACATGTTGCTAGACTGGTAGGTGCATAATTGGGCAAATTCAGTTGGTGTATGCCCCTTTGTTGTTAACATTTTTTTTTCTTCATTGTGACGAACCAAACAGCCATGATCTGTCATTATATGAGTACGAGTATCATGCAAATAACTAAAAGGAACTTGGTTGTTTATGTCATTGACATTTCGTCACAAGTCGATAATAAGTTGTCACTATCGATAATTCCCAGTGTGTCAAAGTGTGCGGTATTGAATATACGGTATTACATTAACAAATTAATAACAGGTCCTTTCTTTCTGTTGTTGATTGATGCTGAACCAAACATGATAGCATTTCCCAGACATGAAGACATATAATTTCCCTTTACGTCACCAGTGTCACTTTCTGTTCACTAGGTTAACATTGAGATTAAACAATTTTTGGAAATGCTAATAGTCTACTTGTCATATTCTAATATTTGGTTTAATTGAGTTTTACATAAACCGCGAAAACCTATGACATTATCGGCAACTTTTCATAACAAACTTTCATCACTTACTTTATTCAATATTGTGTTAACATGACAAAACAACAACAACAACAAACAAATTTGAAATAGTATTAGTCTTATGTATGTTTAAATGCAAGTCAAAAATTTAAGTAAGCTTCATAAATAAGCCTTAAAAATCGTCGTATGGTCTACGATTCACCAACCTGCATATTGTCGAAGTCGGCACATCCAATGTTTGACTTATCTTTAACAATGCTTATAGTGTCACGGTGCATAACCATATCGGCAGGGTCTCTGCGGAAATCGCTATATCGGCAGGCTCTCTGCGTTCGCACCGGTCATTCTCTGCTATAAACACTAGCAAACGCAGGACGGAAGGGAAAGAAACAGACCAATGGTCACTTTTTAAAGGTGAGTTACTCAATATTAGGTATTGCACGGAATATAAGAGTATCTTAGCTATGTATATGCGTGTAAACTTTTCAATTATCAGCGACTTCGACCTGAAACTCGGCCAAACAGTAAAGTGATGTACCAACATGGAACACAACCTGGGCACTTTCTACAGGCTTCAGCAGGTTATTGCTTTGATTATGTCTATAATATGACCATAGAATGTATTCTTTTAAGTATATTCTTCATGAAGATACCGATAAATTGGCCGATTTTAATGTAAACTTCTTGAAAACCCCCTACTTTCGGTTTTGTCGTGGCACGGGAGGTCTCTCTGCACATCACTTTTTGAAGCACAGGCAGACTCTCTGCATTTAGACATAATCAAAGCAGCCTGTAGAAAGTGCCCAGGTTATGTTCCATGTTGGTACATCACTTTACTGTTTGGCCGAGTTTCAGGTCGAAGTCGCTGATAATTGAAAAGTTTACACGCATATACATAGCTAAGATACTCTAATATTCCGTGCAATACCTAATATTGAGTAACTCACCTTTAAAAAGTGACCATTGGTCTGTTTCTTTCCCTTCCGTCCAGCGTTTGCTAGTGTTTATAGCAGAGAATGACCGGTGCAAACGCAGAGAGCCTGCCGATATAGCGATTTCCGCGGAGAGCCTGCCGATATGGTTATGCACCGTGAGTATGTACATAGTTAGCTAGAGGATCTATTTTGGAACCCAGGTTTCAGCACAAACCATGCCTACCTTACTCACTGCTTCCAGACGCTGAGTTGTTTCAAAGTCAACAAACGGTTCCATTTCAAAGATGGCGACTGTTAAACTTTATCTCGGTGGTCTCCGTACGGCATATTCGTAACGCATGCGCATTAGATTCTTATGTTCCATATATGGATCTGCCCGCCAGGGACCAACTGCCTAGTGCATAAAGCTCCGCTTCTCGACACACCTTGCCGCACATGCGCACTGAAGTGCTTTGAAGCTGGTTTAAAACTGATCAGCTGATTTAACTAAATAGTGTTTAGTGACAAGTTTATGCCGATTAAATGAATTAAATGGGGACAAAAAATTGAAAAAAGGAATGATCTCATTGGACAAAATATAATTTCAAACACTAATTATTTATAAATTTATTTATTTATTTATTTATTTATTTATTTTTGGAAAGTTGTAAAAACATAGATAGGAAGAAGAAACATTGATCATTACATCTGAATATTGATATTTGTGCAAAAGTAAAAGATCTGCTGCGGGGAGTTTTGATCATGTGATCAAACGACGCCTAAAAAAGTACCAAATTTCATCCCATACTTAAATAGAATTAAAATTCCCCTTTCAAATGTTGTATACATGTACAAGTTATTAATACTCGTGCCATAGCTAAAATAAGCGATGACATTAAATCTGAGCTCTTTAATCAGCCATTGTCAATTATATTTGACAAAGTTATATAAAGTCATCATAAAGTGTGTATGAACCACTGACAACAAGCCATCCAAATAAGCGAGATTATTACACACTTTCACACACAGGCGCGTGCGCTCTCTCTGAAACTTGAAACAGTACTAAATACTAATCAATAGACTGCGCCAAGTGGTCAAGTATTTAAACAAATGCAGACAAAATTTCGTTTAATATCACAAAATATTTCCCCATGCCAGGTCAAAATGAATTAGACTCACTGGCATTTAGTAAAAGGTCAACATGTGACCTTGACTCTTGAATTGTGACCTCAAAAATCATAAGGGTCTTCTAATAACAAAAGGTAGCAATCCTACAATGTTTAGATAAACAGCTTTTTACTTGATTATTAGTTTACACTCGGACAGGCCTAAGTTGACAGTGTGTTTATTAAAATCAAAAGTGACCTTGTGAACGTTAAATGCATAGATTTAGAAAATCAAAAAGGAGTCTTCTATTCTGCATGCGTAACAAACGTACAGGAGCTAAGGGTCAACTTGTAAACTTTATCACTTTGAAAAAGCTTTGTTTTACAGGAAGCATTTAAAACATTGCAAATATATAAGCACACCTGACATTATTTCTGGCCTCTCACGACATTTACACAACCATTTATTTCATTATAGTCAAATATTTCCCCATTTGCTGAATTGTCGATATTGTCCTGCTCACAATATTTGACAAAAAGATCATATGATATGCACGTTTTATACTAGATTGACCGTAATTGGTAAGGACATTAATACTAAAGTATTATAAAGTGAATTTTGATATTTTGCAACACATCCTTTTCAGATAACAAAACTCTACTGATCCGTTTGATCATTATTGAACTTAACCAAGGTATTATATGACGATGAATGATCACGATTGCAGCAGAAATGACGAAGAAGCAGTCAAATTAGAGTTTTCGAGAAGAGGGACTAAACAGTTGAACCTGTATTAGCAGTCACCTCTATTAAGCGGTCAACCTGCATTTAGCGACCGGTTTTACAGTATATCAATTAATATTCTGTAGATATAATACCAATATTCGACATTTGCTCACAGACGCATACCTCTCTACTTTTTTTCCTCTAATAAATAAATTTGTTAAATCAAAATATATAAATATATTTCACAAAAATATATCACATAAGTATCTGTTTAACATTGTTCACGGTCAATTTATATCACAGTCGACTGAAAGACGCAAATAAACGATCGATTGATCACGCTAAAAGCGTGAATTTAACAATTAATAAATTAAAATCAAAAATTATTTTACAGTAGACCTACCTGACATGTTGTAGCTCAAACCGGCGTAGAAAACATGTTTATAGTTACTGCTAGTAACACGGTCCTTTTATAGTCAAAATGCACACATGAATTCCTAGAAACGAGCTATATATAAAGTTTTAGTTTCAGTTGTATGACAACCGATATAAAATATATGGTGCACAATTTTGGTTAAAAGAAGCCAGGCGTTTCGTGTTGGTTGTAGGCACTTTACTATTTTATTTTGGTTGTAGGCACTATACTTGGCTAGGCTGAGTAAGCGCTTCGTCGTTTTAAAGATATTAATTAGAACCATAGCGACCATATACAAATGCGTACTCTTCAGTCGCAAAACATTAAAATACGTCGGTTAAACCTCGTCCACATTAGATCCAAGGACTATTATGCTAAGTGAAAATAGAAAACCACAAATGATAAAGTCGATATAATAACGAAGATTTCGATTGAGCTAAAAATCCCAACAACTTCTGCTTTAAAAATTATCGATAACGAGCAAACACAGTTAAGTCGCTCGTGGGTTTCCGACGATGCTCTATTCTTTATTCTTAAACATATATATATATATATAGAAGCTGACAAGTCGTACTATATGTACACTTCCATGTAATAAGTTAAAAAAACTGTTCATATTTATTTCAATTTTAAAATTAAAAAGTATGAATGGCGGATTAATATATATCCCATTAATTCTATTTCTTATATATAACATATTCAGAAAAAAAAATATCGGATGATATTGCAAGATGGAGACATAGTTGCATTTTCAGCATATGTCTCTATACTAATCTAGCAAAATCATCTAGTTTACATTTCTAACCGCGTCATTTCCTACTGCAACATATTTTGACTGTAATGTTCACCGTAGACAAACGTGCACATTTCAACATTTTACACAACCTATAAGTGACAACGCTGATTACGACTGAATACTTTTCCAGACGTGGCTGTTGGTATTTTATGTTTTTAAGCTGTAATGTAATAATAAAACTATTCTATCCTAACTATAACATTAATGCGCCAAATACTTTTTCTCGTATTCAATGACCAAGTCGTTAAATGGAACTAGTGATAAGAAATGTTGAAGTGTTGTTTAAGAATATATTGTGTCGTGTATATTCAAAATTGAAAAATGTTTACGAGTATCGCTTCAGAAAAGCACCTTTGAAAAACATAGTATCCAGCTAACTCTCCTCAGCAGTATGACTATTTATAGTTTTTTTTTCTAAACCCGGTAATAAGAGCGTATATCTGGAACTAAACTCAAGTTCTATAGAGACGCGGGGTTGGTCAAATCCAGACTGAAAGTGTTTGAAAGTTAGTATTACGGATATTTCACCGATCAAGATTTAAATCAAACATCTAAATGCTAACTAGAAATCGCTATTTTGACAGTTTACAAGGATATACATCAGGCTACCCACATCTGATCAATGAGCCGCTCGGCGCGACATTTAATTTTTGGTACAGGTTGGTAGAACGATATCAGAAATTACGGGTGGACTAAATGAGGACTACCCACATCCATATCACAGACCGGGAACTTTGCCGGTACGAGGGTGTGCTGAAGTTGATTTATTTTCCCCGGATTTTCTGAAAATGTCCAACTAGGTCAGGGTTATTCTGCGTACTTATGAGTCTAATAATGATTTTTTATCAGATCTGAATGGCTTACGCCTTTATGTATGCTGTAGCTGGGTTATGATACTTGTTTTAAAGAATAAAACAGTCCACTTTAAATGAAATGGTTTTGGAAAGGTATCAGGAGATAGAACATTTTGTTTCTGTTTACTTACATTCATGTTTTTCTGCTAAGGTAAACTTCTGTTTCATATATGCAAGTACAGGAAAGTAATGAGTGCTTACATACCCAAGCTAAACGAGAGAGAGAGAGAGAGAGAGAGAAGTTGTTCTGGACACTAAGAGAGAGAGAGAGATAGAGAGAGAGAGAATGATTTGTATATGCAGTAAGCACAAGTAATTTATTATTAAATAAAACAGTTTGTCATTAACAAATATATAAAAATCAGCATTGTTCGTTTGTATGTACGCGTATTTGTAAGCAGCCGATATAACATATACAAACACTCTCTGGAACTGAAGTCAACAGAAACTCTCACCCTATTCTATAGTTAATTGTATAAATGTTGTTGATTTAGTTGCTCTATAGCCTTGACCTAAATACTAAACTTTGAATTGCTAAACATGTATTTTGATTTAAAATAGACCATGTTTTCTTCCTGAATCACACAAATAACAAAATACAGGTAACTTAGAAGTTTTGTTCGCGATATAAACCAGACTGTTTCCCTCTCACCTGATCTAGTCTGTCTAAATTAAATTACCAGTCCATTATGAAAAAAGAAAGAAAAACATTTTTACACAACCAAAGTATGTACGTTAGTTGATGCCATAATAAAGGGGGCGGAAGCGACGTAACCCCTACCCCTAACTCGTCCAAGACGTGTCTTTTAGTACGTTTATCCACATGTTAACTTTATATTTGACAATAAAATATCGAGTTAAGTTCGCAGACCCCCCCCCCCCCCCCACACACACACACACACACTGTAAATTTTGGAATTCTTTCCCCCTAAATCCTGTATCCGCGCCTGCAATCTGTTTAAAATTCTATGTCATTGTTTATCTGTCGTTAACTGTGTATAATACAGCGAGGCATTTTCAAAGCGTGAAGTAAAGTATTGTCAACACACCATGCATTATCAAATCGATCGATACATGCCAATGCATACATTTTCAGAAAACATATTGATATTTGTATGAATATATTATTTGATCGCAGAGTAGGGTTCAGATTTACATTTCAAAATCTGGCGGTCGTTTTTACATTGTAGTTATGTTTTATACGTAGATTTTCAAAAAGCATTTGATTCAATAGTACACAATAAACTATTTTAAAATCTTGTTGATAAGGGATATGACTGTGTATTGCCAAGTCCCTGCCGATACGATACATATCATGATACGGGTTGAGCGATACGCAATACAATACGGCTGCTATATTGAGTTACTTACAAAGCACTAAACAAATTTCAGTTTGTAATATGCTTAACAGATATATTTTGTATTTTCGTTATATATCTGTGTGAAGCCAAAAAATTGAAGTTTATTGTAAGAGGGCCATAACTCACTCAAAATCAAGCGAATCATGACGAGCGAATAATATGCGCATCTAGGCTTAGTCCTTATCAGTCTTGAAAAGTTTCATCAAAATCCGACTAAAGGTAGCCGAGAAATAGGACAAATCTCGTCTACAGACGGACGGGTCGACCGTGTGACAGACCGAAGGACGTGACTCCAATATAGCCCACATATACTTCGTATCTGGGGATATAATAAATGGATATAAACTAAAGCAAAACTAGAGTTACCACTAAAGAAGATGAATACCCCCACGTTGCTTCTTGTCACAAAATTGCTCTCCAAAAAAGTGGCAGAATTTGATACATCTAATGAAAACTATGACAATAACAGGTAGATCAAACAGAAACTTTGCAAAGCAATCTAAAAAGTATTCATTTCATTCCCCTCATGATGCACTATGCTAAAAATGATAACATTGTGGAAAGAGATGTTATTGCTCTGAAAATGACACAGGGGACAAAATTCTCCAAATGGTCATAAGTTATTGAAAAATCATTTAACGCATTTAACAATATAATTATGAACATCTGTGTTTAGTTTTAGTGCAGACAAATAAAAAAAGTATTTTTTCCTGAAAATCATTCAACCGTAACATAAGTAAAATATGCACATCTGTGCTTGCAAGTGAAACTTTCTATGTAGTTTGATTGAAATACATCGCTCAAAGAAATAATGAAAAGGCCATAACTTAAAGAAAAATCATTCAACCATAAGAAATGTACAGTATATGCAATTCTGTGCTTTCTTGTGAAACTTGCTATGAAGTTTGATTGAAATCGATCCAGTAGTTATTGAAAAATAGCGCGGACAATAAAATTTTGCTCGCAAAAACGCTATCTTATCTGTGCACTTTCGCTCAAAGAATCATGAGACTTGTACTTCTTTCACCATGGCCGATCTCTAATCGTTTATTGAAAAATCATTTATTTCGGTCTCATTCATTCCGGTTGGCAGGATAACCATAGTGTCCTTTTTCTTAACAAAATTGATAAGAAACTCCATTTGTGCATTTTTAAGAGGATATAAAAATCCCAAAACTCTTTGTGATATCTGATATCAGTCTGACAAAATCCGCCTTTACTAGATTACTAGAAGTGAGAGAGACAGCTAAAGCATAGGCCGATACTATGCAATATTTTTGTAAATGTTGTGCTTACTTTTTTTTTGCTAGAATATTTCCGAATAAATTTTTCCTTATGGGAAATTACTGAGATTTATCCTAACTTTGATATTTTATGTCAATTAGGATTATTTCTTTGCGCAACGCTTGGCGTAATCAGGTGCGCATGCAGAAAAAGCCAGAATCGGCTTGGTGATGCGTCAGTGTGTATAGGTTAGACGAGGAGCGTAACGTCACCTCTACATGGTAGAATGTACAAAACGTAGATGAAAAAAAAAACGTATCGAGATACGGCCGATACGGACCCCCGCGATACGATACGCAAATCGTTCCAGCATGAATCGCAATATACCGGTTTTTCGATATATCGTAACAGCCCTAATAATGGATGGAAAGCATCTTATTTGTACCTGATGAGAATGTAAAATAGGTACAATGCAAGGAAAGATACCTGAATTCTACGACATTTTGTTTTCATTTTAATGATTTAGTGACATATATCAGGGAACGACGTAGAAAGATTTCATAAAATATCACTGGAAGATAGAAGATGTTTACATTGCTTATACCAGTGATAATATTTGTGTAACTGAAAATGATTTTTATGTATTGTTCAAATGTCTTAAATATTGTATGAGGAAATAAGTAATATATAACATGGCTTTCGCGAGATGAGCTTGCTTAACCTGCACATCATATATGTGTGCTCGAATGTATGTGTGCGGGTTAATCGAGATATGGCGTTTATTACAGGACTGGCGTCGATCATCTTGTTGCACTACGCCTCGTATGGCATCGTATTACGTTTACGTAAATTGGGATTTCCTCATGAATCTTCTGATAACGAGGCTTTTTGGGCACTATATTACGTTGGCACAGGGGGTTACTTTTTTCCCCGGAAAAAGAGTCGGTAATATTTTGTTAAAATTTAATCAACCAAATGAGGGAAGTTTGACCCTAATTTATGCGTAATAATTATTGATAGGACCTTTTGGGGTCATGCTATTTAAAAAAATGCAGGGTTTTATCTTGCTTTAGGTCAGAGACTACTAAATAATTTTCCATAGACCTACATTAAAAGTTGTATGCTTATAGCGACTTCCATTTATCTCGTTGAGCATTAAGCTACCCCTGCATTGAAAGTTCCATCCCAGTGCTTTCTAAAAATCACAAACAAAGTGGGGCATGATAACCAAAATTTTGAGCTACACACTGCCAAACATGGTAATCCCATATCGGGCCTAAATTTTCCTCCAAATGTTAAAAATGACACATTCTCAATTTGCACACACAAAAAATCACACAATGTCAGATAAGCAGATACATGTAATTTATGTTTTTTTAGTGTTCAGAATATTCTAATTTTGAAAATTAAACAATACTCACATTTTTATCTTATTAATAACCAATCAGAAAATCCCGTTATATAAACATTAGCTACGGATTCCCTGTACTTTTTTGCTTGACCAAAGGGAAGCCCCGACCAATTTAGTAGTCTATGACCTTTAGGCACTATTATTACATAAAAAGATATGTTTGCGCTCGTTTGCGATCCCTCTGCATATAACCTACCCATGTTTCGCCTAAAGGGTAGTCAAATCGAGTTACTCCCATTTGCCGATACCCTTCGATTTTAGACGACGTTTAGACCATGTGATTATTTGGAATAATACCGGCATATATATATATATCTGTCCATGTGGTAAGAAAAAATGATTTTACGACTTATTATTAATTAATTATATTCTCGCTGTTTCTATATTGACATATTCGGTACGTGGATTAAATAACGAGGTCGGTTTTGTAACATATTTTCGCGACCTGAATTACTCGAATAATTCAGCGCCGGCTACTATCTATTATTAACATATTACATCTTATTATTGGTTATTTGATAGCAAATAAAATAAATGATACGTTCACTTTCCCCTTTATTAATATTTTATATGTATTTTGAAAGCTCTCCACCGAGTCTAAACTGTTCAATTCCTCATCCAGTGCCCTGGACTACAGTGACTTAGAGACTCAACCACTGAGCAACCATTCTGTTGAAAGTGATTTTGGAACTCAACTACCTAGCAGCCCCATTCAGGAAGTAGGTTTACTTTTCCAGTAAATAAATGTATGTTTACAAGCCCCAATATTATATAACGTTTTCTATACTCAGACTCATTAGTTTGACTTCTTGGCTTGAGTGTTTACGAAGAAAAGAGTTGAGCCATTGTGATCATTGCATCGTCGCCTGTGATGTCGTGGTACAAACACTACTTAAATCTACTTAAATGTGACTCATACCTCGAAAAGATTAAGATGTATTAGCAATTTGAAACTTCAAAGACTGGGTGGATAGGTCTCATCAAATGGAGAAGCAAGTGACACTCCGCAATAACCGACAAACTTTGGTGCCGTATGCATGGCTTTTATTTATAATTGATTATTTGCAAGTAAATAAAAATAAATTATTCGTTCACTGGCCCCTTCACTAATGTTTTCTATATTATTTTTAGAGCGACATTGACCTTTTTGCAAGCTCTCCACCGATTCCACACCGTCCAGATTTCCCCACCCAGTGACCTTGACTACAGTGCTTTAGAGACTCAACCACCTAGCAACCACTCTGTTGAAAGTGAATTTGAAACACAGCCACCTTGTAGCCCCATTGAGACAGTAGGTAAACTTTTGTATTTTATTTGAATATACTTAGAGAGAAATAACACATTCCTATTTTTACAAGACAGGGACAGGTGGGTCTGTTGGACACGGAGATGAATGGTAATTCACATACCTATGCCTAGCACTTTCTTAACTGCGCGGTTCTTTTTTTTTTTTTTTTTTTTTTTTTGTTGTTTTTGTTTAATGTCAGTTTTTAGCAGTATTTCAATCTAGTACAGTCACCTAACCATCGTTCTTGGGAAGTACCAGTACTTAACACCGTCCTCTGCAAGCCACTGCGTACTTTCCCACTTGCAAAACCTTTTGACCCCATGGGGCTGGAGCTCACAGTGTTGAAAGGACGTGGTTTACAAGCGTAAAGCTGTAACCACTAGATCATGGAGGCGGCTAGTCCTTTTTTTTAAAAAAAATATAAGCTTTACTTTTACTTTTCAAACAAGTCTACTGCCATTTTCCGTGTTTTCTGACCTGACCACAGTAGAGTCCAGTTTTTCAGAGAAAAAAAGATTTCGGAGATGATTGTCATGAAAACATATTTTTAAAATGGAATGGTGTACTTCAGCATGTAGACAAAATAGGTTATTGTTACATTAATCTCAAGTATTACACACTTATAGAAAAAAACTATGAAAAGATATTTGCAGTTTTCACAATGACTGAATTTATTGACACTTTTACGATTTCCTTGAAATCAAGGTATATACATGAGAAGTTTTACATAATTCTATCAAAAGATAGTTACTGGTAATGTAACGATAATTTATTCCTACCCATTTGTTCATTAAAGAAAGTTACTTGGCTTAGCTTTCTTACCTTCATTAGTCCTTAACATGCAGTGGCATTTTGTAACAACCATTAACCATTGTATTACATGTATTTGCTGTTTATTATCCTGACATGTACACGTACTTCTATTGTATACACCTTTTTGCTTTTTTTGTAACCTTCTCTTATTATTGTATTATTAATATTAATTATCTTTGGGCATGTACTCCTGACTTAAAGCTGCTTGATCACAGGTTTTGTTGAAAAAATATTTATCAACATAAAAAGTAAAAAAAGAAGAAAAAAAAAGATGTAGCAACATACGGCAGCACAGATGTGACATATACTTCTTTTTTTCCCGGTTTCTCTAACTTACTAAGTCGAGTGAATGAGGTATGACGCGTTCCCACAACCTAGTATCTCGTTCCTCCAAGTTAGTATCTCGTTCCTTCGTGTAAGTAAATTGTGGGAATCTTGTTTCACCAAAATTTAAAAATGAGCAGCTTTCATCTTTATTATTAACATGGTTTCTCAGCCAGTTCTCAATACAGGGCTGGAAATTTTTTCCAGAGTTTACTTTACCTTCAGCAGTCAAGAGATGGTCAAAATGAGAAAAATATTAAGAAATTTTCTGAAATTACACTTTTTCTGCACGAACTGTAACTTGTCATGATGAACAGATGAATATATTTTTCCAGCGCTGCAATAATGCATCCTTTGTGCATTTGTACTAAAGTAGACTAGAAATATATTTTCCAACGTTTAAGATACTATCTGGAAGTCAAGCAGAAGGAAGTGATGTTAAGTTGAACTGCAACAAATAAGTCAAACAAAAACTGTGTGAAAGATGTTCTTTTTTCACGTGTTATACCCAAATGGATGATGATCAGAAAGTGAATATAGAAAGAACCACTCAAACAGTACAGTCAGGTGGCACGACAACTGAAAACAAAAGGGCCATAATGGCCCTGGATCGCTCACCTGGTATCATTAGGCTATGTAAAATCAAGTGACCCCTGGGGCAGGGCCAGTTTTGACCCAAGGGCCATGATTTGAACAAACTTGGTAGAGGTCTATACGTCCATGCTACATATCAAAAATATAACGTCCTGGCCTTGTGGTTTCTGACAGGAAGATGTTACTAGTTTTTTTCCTAAATAAGCCTATGTAAAATCAGGTGACCCCTGGGGCGGGGATAACTTTGACCCCATGGCCATGATTTGAATAAACTTGATAGGGATCTACTAGACAATGCTGCACACCAAATATCTAAACTCCAGGCCTTGTGGTTTCTGAGAAGAAGTTTTTTCAAATTTTCCTATATTAACCTTTGTAAAATCAGGTGACCCCTGGGGCGAGGCCAATTTTGAACCCAGGGCCATGATTTGAACAAACTTGGCAGTGATCTATTAGACAATACTGCACACTAAATATCTAAACTCCAGGCCGTGTGGTTTCTGAGAGGAAGATTTTTCAAGTTTTTTTCCTATATTAGCTTATGTAAAATCAGGTGACCCGTGGGGCGGGGCCAATTTTGAACCCAGGGCTATGATTTGAACAAAATTGGTAGTGATCTACTAGACAAGCTTCACAATAAATATCTAAACTCCATGCCTTATGGTTTCTGAAAAGAAGATATTTCTAGTTTTTAGCTCACCTGAGCACTTTGTGCTCAAGTGAGCTTTTGTGATCGCCCTTCGTCCGTCGTCGTGCGTCGTGCGTCGACAACAATTTGCTTTAAATGACATCTCCTCTGAAACCACTGGACAGAATTTGATTAAACTTGGCAGAAATGTATGTTCCTTGGGCGAGGCTCTACAAAAGTTGCTACAATAAAGTTGATCCATGAAGAACTCTGGTTGCCATGGCAACGGAAAAAAAAATAATTTGAAAACTTTAAAAAATCATCTCCTCCAAAACCACTGGCCAGATTTCAAAATAATTTGGTACAGATGTTTCTTGGGTGACCTTCTACCAAAGTTGCTAAAATTATTTGGATCTGCCAAAAAACATGGCCGCTAGGGGCCTTATATGTATATGCCTTATATGTATATAGTGAAATCTTTAAACAACATCTCCTCTGAAACAGCTGCACAGAATTTGATCAAATTTTGCAGGAATTATCCTTGGGTGACCATCTACCAAAGTTGCTAAAATTATTTGGATCCGCCAAAAAACATGGCCGCCAGGGGCGGGGCTAAATTGCCTTATATGTATATAGTGAAATCTTTAAACGACATC
>CM037778.1:15067556-15082867 GCA_021229015.1 Solen grandis | reverse complement strand
TTCAGTATTTTGATTCCATAAATCTGCTTTATCGATCATATAAAAAATATATGTCATTTTTTATATTTTTCATGCTAGCTTGTTCCATGTGGGAGAGGCTTCTATTAAGATGTTTAGTGGGTTCATTATTCTCTAGAGGTATTTCGAAAAAAAAACATTTTCCTCTCCATTTTGTTGCGAAAATATATTTTGAATCATACAAAGTATACCAGTTAAACAACTTTGGTATATCGCAGCCGATATGATATGATAGCCTATTATTTCTTATAGATTTTTATATTTTTTTAATGTAATACTAATTTCTTTTTTTATTTATCTAAGGTTTTATTTCCTTGGCGTCAAATCACTCTAAGACATATCATGATAGCGATTAGTTTGGTTACCGGTAAGTCGTTTCAATCTACTGTTCTTGATTATGGTTGAAAGTGCATGTATATCTTGCATATGAGTGATTAATTTCAAACATAATTGATATAAAGAGCAAACGGACACTCGATTTAAAAACTAAGAATATAGTTTATAACATGTCTGACTGGATAAGATCACAAGGAAAAGGACCCTGTTCAGATAAAACACCTGAAGCGACATGGATTTATTTAGTAAAACATTTAAAACGAAGGAAATGTAACCATAAGAAAAAAAAAAAAAAGAACAAAGCAAATGACTTGGCGTATAATATTGCGATAACAATAAACTGGAAGTCAAGTGGCTTTTAGTTTGGAACTCGGCAGGATCATTCGGATTTTCATGTGGAGAAACCTTCCAGCTGGCTTGCGGTTGATCGGTGGTTGTACCCGAATGCCTCAGTGCATTCGGGGTCTTCCTTCACCTGTAATTAGCTGGACGTCGCTATATGACTAAAATAATGTCGTAGCGACGATAAACTCAAACAAGAGGGCCATGGTGGCCCTATATCGCTCACCTGAGAACCACTGTTCTAAAGGGGCAATCTTGGTAGCCATAGAACATCTGTGCCAAAACAGTTTAAAATCTGGCAGTAGATTTGGAGCAGAAGTCTTTTAAAGTTTTCACTATATAAAGGCAAATTAGCCCTGCCCCTGGCGGCCATGTTCCTTTTACGGATCAGAATAATTTTAGCAATCATGGTAGAGGGCTTCCCAAGGAACATCTGTACCAAAACATTTTGAAATCAAGCAAGTTGTTTTGAAGGAATTGTTTGTTTTTTAATTTCCTTACTTTTTTCTTTCCATTGCTATGGCAATTAGAGTTCTACATGGATCAAGTTTATATTAGCAACTTATATGCAGGTTCACGCAAGGGTCATCCCTACCAAGTTTTATCAAATTCTGTTTAACGGTTTCAAAGGAGATGTCGTTTTAAGTTTTCACTATATACATATAAGGCAAATTAGCCCCGCCCCTGGTGGAAATGTTTTTTTTACGGGTCGGAATGATTTTAGCAATCTTGGTAGATTGTTACCCAAGGAACATCTGTACCAAAACATTCTGAAATCTGGCCAGTAGTTTTGAAGGGGATGATTTTTAAAGTTTTCGTATTTTTTTCCGTTGCCATGGCAACCAAAGATCTACATGGATCAAGTTTATTTTAGCAACTTTTGTGAGGGTTCAGTTCACCCAAGGATTATCCCTGCCAAATTTAATCAAATTCTATCCAGCGGTTTCAGAGGAGATGTTGTTTAAAGCAAATTGTTGACGACACACGACGTACGACGACGGACGCAGGGTGATTCCAAAATCTCACCATGAGCACGTTGTGCTCATGTGAGCTAAAAAATCAATCATAAATTTGGAACTGTTTTATTGATTTTCCACATCAAATGGATCTTGTACATACCGTTCAATCGGATAACGTCACACCAGTCTGAGACGGTGATAACTGTCGCACTATATACATTGCGCGAGACGCAGTGAATATACAATGTGAGTATTTGTCCGGTTCTTATAATTTTAACAAATTTAGGTATCAAGTTCAAAATTTCAACGCCTACCCAAAAAGGGTCCTGCTGACGAAATATTGGCCCTGTTAACGATTTTCTTATCGTGAATCTGGATAAAAAATGACCAAATATTTCGATGGGATGAACAATTTGGCCAATCAGTCACAAAAACTTACATTTTCTGGTCAAAGTGAATTAGTTAAAGCTACGCTTTAATACTTTTAACAATCTGTGTCTTATTGACCCAAACTGCAGCTTCCCATACGCATTTCTTGCAGAGATACAAGCTTTTAAAATTGGCATATCTTCGAAATTTGAGTAAAGATAACAACATTCCAATTGAACGAGGTGTTATTGCTAAAATATCATTTTACTTTAAGGGCCGAACATATTTCAATGAAGGACATAATAATTATTTGCCATATACCTGGGCATATATGCCTGAGGTGCGTGAACTACTGCACTTCATGTTTCCATTTGCCTGCCACTGGCTTACGTCATACAATTTCATTCATAATAATTTTTTCTCCATTGATATTTTCCCGCTTACGCATCGTTGCGGAGTTATCGTTCGGTATGTGCTGTGACAACTTCTATAATAAAATGATAAAATAATCACATGAAGAAAATTGTTATGCATTTTAATCCCCCGCCTAAACAGGAGCTTGTCATGCAAGCATATTTATCTATTGTATAACGATGGTACGAGCAAACAGGTGCACGAAGAGCTTGCCCGCCAGAGGGCATTGAATTTGAACATCCGGTTTTGTAATTCCACGGATACTGGTAAACAACGCAACATTAAAGTGTGGGAACAGCTACATGATTCGACAAAAAAAGTAATCTAGTATAACTTTGCTCCTACCACACTGAGCTAACTCTTTATTGAATGAATTGGTCTGTTCAAAAACATTTAAGTTGGGGAACTCCTTTTTTGTTTGCATTATTAATTTCCGCTTATAGGCCGCTGATAATATATAAAATCGCAAAACGTTGATTTGTCCACTTTATAGTTCATTAAGAGGAATTTGCAATTTGTCTTGTGCATTTACTAGTTTATTCTGTCCGAACAATTCATACCATTTCATATAATTGTGTTGTTTAAAGCTGTTTATGATATGCACTTCGTTCCCCTGATGAAGGAAAAATGGAGGCAGCTCTTGAAGACTCTTGTAGAAGGGACAATTTAGAGCTTCATTGACTGCATCGGTTACTTGTTCGCAATTTTATTTTTGTCTGTACCATTGAACTACGGGGCGATACTGTTGTACTGGCCGACATAATTAATATCCATGCCAAGAAATTGATTAAAACGGAGGCACGGAACAGACATGCACACCGGGATTTAATGTATCGTGCATTTATTATATAATTATAGCCAAAAAATGTTTGGCACATATACCGTCGTGATACTACTGACAGTTTATTTATCGCAGTCAATTGTCGTATCAGGCAGTTTGTTTATCCGACAGTTTCAGATACCGGCAGTTTGATATACCCGACAGTTTAAAGCATCCGACAGGTTGATGTATCCGACTGTTTGATATACCCGGCAGTTTGATGTACCCAGCAGTTTGATAAACCAGGCGGTTTTACGAATCCGACAGTTCGTTGTATCCGACAGTTAAATAAACCGGGCATTTTTTATTACCGTCAGTTTGACGTATCCGACAGTTTGATGTATCCGACAGTTTAATATACCGGTAGTTTGACATATTCCGTAGTTTGAAACTCCCGGCTGTTTGATGTATGCATGAAAGCTGTTAGAATTACCATGCAGTTTAATATACCTGGCAGTTTGATAACCCGGCACTTTGATATACCCGACACTCTTACGTATCCGGGTTCTCTCCATTTGGAGATTTTTGAGTACCATGTCCCTCTTCCGAGGCCAATTAAGTTTTTGCTAGTTTATATTATTTCATATGAATACTTACGTGGTATTGGACAACCGTGTTATGCTACGTTCATACGATTTGCAAATAAAAATACCATGAACAGCACCCACGTAAAATTCACGAAACATACTGTTAAGAAAATGCAGTTTCTCTCTCTCTCTCTCTCTCACGCACACACCCACACACACACGCACACACGCGCGCGCGCACACACAGTCGCCCATGTACTCAATTTATTATATTTTCATAGACAATCATTTCCAAACTACCACAGTACTATGTATTTCTTTTTTTCTTTGCATTACAAAATGTTGAAGCAGTTGCTTATATAATTTTGTCCACTGTTTCATTTTTTTCGATATTTGGTTATTTTTCTCTTTCTCTAATTTAATATACTCAATCATAAATATGTAGTTTAAATGTATCTTGCCATAAAAGGTAACATTAACTTTGTTTCTAGGAAAAGACCTATATAAACTTAAAGCTTTCGTTCTAATCCTATCCCTTGTTTGTGTAAACATTTTGAAATATTTGATGTATGTATTATATGGGAATAAATATGTTTAAACAATTTCTTCGATTGCTTTCGATTGCTTCAGGTTTACCGTCGCTGCGATAGTATTTCAATCATATAGCGACGTCCAGCTAATTACAGGTGGAGGAAGACCCCGAGTACACGGAGGTACCCGGGTAGAACCACCGACCTACCGCAAGCCAGCTGGAAGGCTTCCTCACATGAAAAATCCGAAGTCCCTACCGGGATTCGAACCCACAGCGGTGAGGGGCTGAGAGATTTGTAGTCCATGACTGTAACCGCTCGGCCACGACGGCCCCCAATGTTTAAACAAAGAAAATGCAAGTGATTAATGCTTTAATATGTATCACGAGATACATTTAACCACAATATTGTATGCATAGCATCATATACATGTTGCTCTACGGCCTGATACTGCAGTGTGGCAGCAATATATCTGTCTCAAGTAGACATAGTGTTCAAATGACTGACAAACTGTCGGTTGGGCGTTAAACCCAACAAACAAACATATATATTGCCTATCAAATATGGCGGAGCAATCTTGGTATTGCACAGCATTAAATATTAATAACACATAGCAGCCTATTTACCTTTTACCTTGCCAACACATTTATGATTTTGTGAATATTTATTGACTGAATTTAAAACAATGGATTTTTATTTACCGTTCAGACTGTTAAATCTGGATTCAGTATTGTATAAGGAAACAGGTGGAATTCTCTTTTCAGTAAAAGTGACCTTAACCTAGGTCCGAATGACTTCAAAACCAATCCCAGCTTTTGTCCCCTCATTATCTTACCACATATAATGTATCAATTTTGGAAGATTGCTTCAAAGTTATTGCGCGGACACTAAGTTTGTTGATTTTAACTTCCCGCCGACAGAATTTCTGTGTCTATTTTAGACAGATATAATGCTGCCGCACTGTTGTATCACGCCGTAGACATTTGGCATGATACCACATCCAGTCACATTATTCTTACACCGGGCCAACCAGTCCTTGAATATATGCTTAAAGCAAAGCAATGGGGCTATACCAGTACCATTTTTAACAACCTTGGTATATCCCTGCCGGGGATTGAACCCGTGACCTTCCGCTCCCAAGAAGGACGTTCTAACCTGGACGGTACACTAAATTTGACATTTAAAGACACCAGAGAATCCCGACCTACTGCAAGCCAGCTGGAAGGTTTCATCACAAAATCCGAAGACCCGTCCGGGATTCAAACCAAAGACAGTGGGGGGATGAGAGATTTGAAGTCCAAAATTGTAACCGCTCGGCAACGTCGGTCCCCTTACGATAAGTTATCGATTGGACAAGGTCTTTTCTGCTAGTTCTAAGTCGAAGAGCGGTAAACAATTACGGCTTAAACTTGGCTTTCAATTTATATAGATAAAAATGTGTACTATAATTATTTATAAGTTAAAACCCGTTCATACGTTAACGAGCAGACAGGGTCTTTTTGAAAGGGGGAAAACATGGATTAAATTTTACTTTCATTTTTTTATATATATAAACTATTTTTTTTTAATATGTCAACCCGTCTATACGTTAACCCCAGTCTAGCATCTTTCCGAGGACTTCGACCCGGCGAGCTAATCATTAAGTTTAAATTTGTTTCCAAAAATAGGATAGAAAAAACAACAACATTGCTTATGAATATATTCACGTTGGTACTGCTAAAGACATTCGCGTGATCCTCGATAAAATGAGAAATAGATGTTAAAGTCACAGAAGGCGATGATTATGAATTACCTCCCTTGTGGCCGAACTCATTATATACTCATTTGCATAAACATTTATTGTAGTGTTGCTATTCTATATATGAGGAAAAATATCAAACTATAAAGATTTTCTATATAAATATATAAATATTTATTTTATCAAGTTTCCTCTGATGTTTTAATATGTTTTCCATTTGATATAGGTATATGATAAAGCAATTCATGGGAAAAAATGGGAAATTTGATGATTTTACAGTAGTTTTTAACACCAAAGAAACCAGAATTTCAAAATTCATGCATTAAGGTTCCACTATCTTAACATCAATTTAAAAGAAGTGTTAAAGCAAATCATTTGATCACTGCATTTTGTTGAGTTCATTTAATTTCTTCGGTCTTAATTCCGACGTACAGTGCTTTACTTTCTGTTTGCACCGTTGCATACATCACTTAAAATATAAAAGCTATGAAACAGCTGATCAGAAGGAATTGTCGAGAAAATATGTAACATATACAATTTATCTACCAACACACGTACCATGGTCAGGGCTAATATCAACGATTTTCTGTCGATCTCTCGCTTCGTTTTTCAAACTGTCCTTAACGCTTAGGTTCGATTAAAGACAACCAATAGCTATTGATTTGGCCCACAATTCCCTTTCTATAAGTGCTATCGTTGCTGTAGGAAACGGCATATAACAACATATATATATATAGATGAAAATAAAATATATTCGACAAAATATATACAACACCAGCGTCGGAAACCCACGAGCGCTCATTCTATTACTCCATACATCGCTAATGGGATTATAAGTTAGCTCGTTATCGATTATTTGAAAAGGCGCGCCACTATTCGCAGCCCCACTAGGTACTTGGGGATTTTTAGACCAATAGAAACTCTCGTACTTACGGCACTTAGACAAACCATTACCGACTTTAGATTTTATATCTCCGACTGATGTGTACTCATTTGTGTAAGCAGCATTTTGATTGGTCGACGAACCTCTTATGATAATGAATATCCTTATAACGATAAAGTGCTAGCTAAGTATCCCACGGCTGACAGATGTAATAGGGCAGTCGTAGGTATCCGATGCTGATACGACACTTAACTTATCAATATGTTCCGTCAGCCATCTATAAAACACCGCGGCTACCTAGTGTACAGTGTTTCCATACAGTGAATAAATGAAGGCAGGACTTGAATGGTCATGATTTCATGTTTGTCTTTGTCAAGTATAAAACAAAATAGCATACTTTTAACTTCCATAAACCTGAAAACTTTTGAATATCAATTATGAATTTTAACTAAATCTGATTTTCGTAATCACAAATTAATATAACTTCTTTTGAAAATGAATCATAAAAATCATTTGATATCTTCAAATAGTCCAAAAATGCTACGAAAAAGGTGCGATTTTACTTAATTTCTGACCCTAGATATGCCAGAAAACGCACCTACGCACATCCTAGAGTAAATTTTCTTTGGATAATGCCCAGAGCCCCTAGACCGGGCCCGCCCTGCTACACCTAACATCTATAATTTAAAAGATTTTTTTTATTATTATAATTAGGTTTTCGTGGACTGCAACGCAGCCGCGAAAACCTACTGTTCTTCTTGTGTTTCTTTTTCCCTTTTGTTTTCCATTATTATTATTCTTTGCACTTTTTTTGTGGCCGCTGTTGCGACATGATTAGAAGTGCTACAAATATGAAAATTTCCATGCATACTCACATGTATCTGAAGTTGTGCACCACTAAGTTTGTTTTTCATTTTAGTACTAAGTTTTGCCGCTAGGTGGCGTTTAGCATCAAAACATATAATTGCCGATAACTCTGTCATTTGACATTTTATTTGTATGCAGTTTTTTGCATTCTGTTTTCTGTCAACTGCCCGTTAAAATATGATGAGTGGCAATATCCATATCTTTGAAACTTTTGAGCTAGAAGAGGTTGAATGTTTGAATCTTTGAAAAAATCTGGCAAATTAGGGTGTGTCCACGAAAAACATGCCCATTTTTGTTAGAGATTAGATACGCTCATTCTGTTTTTTGAAATTGATTCCGAAGATCTTTGCGCACAAAATATATGGGGTGGCGATTTCAGAAAATGCATAAAATGGCTTTCAATAAGCGGTCAAAGTGCACTAAAATATGGAAGAAACAAATTTTCGAGAATAGGCATTTTTTTAGTTTTTGGAGGATTCTGTCATTATTTTTGAAGCAATCTTTATGAAATTTTCACAGATTGTATTGTTTGTTGTTTCCAGGGACTTCACAGTTTCAAATTTTCAAAAAATGCAAAGGTCAAGGTCATATTGTGATTATTGGTTTTTTCTTTGACCTTAAATATCTCAAAATCTAAAAATATTTTATCGAAAGAATATGGGTAAAATCAAAAGCCTCTAAAGAGTACTTTTTGAAGAATTTTAGTTTTTTCAGATCGGGATTGATTTGGTTGTTTGGTGGCAGTATGAAGTTTGGTCAAACTTTGAATTGATTTTAAAGCCTTTAAAGTTTAAATGTGTGATATATTTTGTCATCATTGGAAAAAAGAATGTCTTACCTCGTCAACAAAAAAAGAATTTTGAAAATCTGTCAAGAATTTAATTTAACCCATAAAAACAGAGAAAATTTGACAGAAGTTACCTATGTTCTATAATTAGATGCAGCTCTGCTAGCTGGCTTGCAACAGGTCAATGTACAGTGTATGTGTAACTATGAGAGCAATGTGTCAACACTGGTCTGAATGACCTGTGTAAAAGCGCTCAAAGAATCATGGGTAAGAGAGAGAGAGGGAGAGAGAGGGGATGAATTGTGTCTTTATTCTACATGTATTATTATTCCTCCCACACACTCACTATTGAATTGGATAGCAAAACAACTAAGTACATGTACAAACATCCACCTTTTAAACAAGTTTTAGCTTACCAAAAGTTCCTTCTAGTGCATTACTGAACTTTGAGGCATAGAGTGAAAGCTGATATATGTTTAACCAAATGGCTTGTTACGTTACCAAAATTTTTGATAACAAATAAATTGTAAATCATTTATACTACTGAAAACTATTGTTCTTATAATAATAAGCAGGATTCCCAACTGTCTCACCTGATTTTTAACTGTTTAGTATAAAAAGTGGGACACTTTGGAAGACATTTTTGAGCGCACAGTGATGATCAACATTAATCAAATCGTTCAATGTGCCACACTTAGATCATATTGGCTCATTGCCAATATATGGATGCTTAAAGGCATCTCAAAACCCTTATATAAGTGACCCCCACCCCCCATTTATTCAATTCAATTCAATAGTTTATTTCCAAGATTTACATAGTAAATAACATTGGACAAAGCATATAGTAACAAAATATATTGGTTATGGCGGTTGTTTTCAATTAATTATGGTATTGAGTATAAAAATATATATCATCAAGCAAAAATTCACCCACCCGCCGTTGTGTGGGCATCTGTTTTTGATTAGGCAGGCTGCCACAGTCTGTCACAGGTATTGTTCAAGAGTGCATATGTTGCTACATGGGGTTGTATGTAGTCATTCACAGTTTGTAAAAAAGTTGTGAACATACCAAATACCAGAAATGATCCTAAAAGTTCTCTATTATTCTTTTTTTTTATTCGAGCAAATAGAAATCTTCCTTTTCTTTCTTTCTTTCTCTGTTGATTTATTTTGTCTACTTTATTTTGTTCTTTCTTTCTTTCATTTTTTCATTTATTTTGTTCTTTCTTTCTTATTTTATTTAAGTTGTAAAATTATCATAAAAAGGGACATTAATTTTTTAAATAAGTTATGTACGTATCACTCATTACTTTCATTCTCTCATTTCTTCCCTCAACACATGTTTATATGTCGGAAATCAACACAAATTTTATTACTTGTTTATTCAATAAGAGAAATTCTGTTGAATAAAATGTAACAAAATGTCTCTAGCAAAAGCAAATAAAAAACAAAAAGATCTTGCATTGTCAGAATTATGTCCTTCAGGCTCATTTTAATTACTACAAAAATGCGTATCTCTATATTTTCAATATCAAAACTTTAATTCTGAAATAAATGCCGTATGATCCTATAATCATGCAGTTACAAAATTGACTCCAAGTAATAAATGTAATAAAGAATAATTATGTAAGGGATCATAAACTAAACAACCCACATATTATCACTATCATTCATTATATGTTTGGGGCCTCCGTGGCCGAGAGGGTTAAGTCGCTGACTTTAACACTCACTCTGCCCCTCACCGCGTGGGTTTG
The DNA here is from genome assembly GCA_021229015.1 of Solen grandis. Taxonomy (NCBI): domain Eukaryota; kingdom Metazoa; phylum Mollusca; class Bivalvia; order Adapedonta; family Solenidae; genus Solen; species Solen grandis. The sequence goes on along the minus strand of CM037778.1, from coordinate 15,072,523 downwards.
AATCCCGGCAGGGTCATTCGGATTTTCATGTGAGGAAGCCTTCCAGCTGGCTTGCGGTAGGTCGGTGGTTCTACCCGGATGTCTCCGTGCATTCGTGTCCTTCCTCCACCTGTAATTAGCTGGACGTCGCTATATGACTGAAATACTGTCGAAGCGACGGTAAACTCAAATAGTCAAGTCATTATATGTTTATTGCTTTGTGTAAAACTAGCCTACTATCTCACTTCCATTGTAGCAGATAATTTAGTTATGCATCAACCCATCAGAGGTTTTACCGTAACATGTAGGTACTATATTGGCTTAAGACTCCCTGCAGTGATGACCAGCAATTAGCAGGTCTGATCACAGCAGATGGGGGCCTGGCTCAGTGGGACATCACATTCCTTTCGAGATGCCTTTAAGTTTTGGTCACATATAAAGCATTTTGCATTTTGTTGTTTTTCTGGTATTTTAACTTGGCTGATCAGGTTTGAAACTGTTGATCATCACGAAAACCGTTGCATTTGCAGTATGCAAATCTAGTTATTATTATTATTATTTATTTATTTTTTTTTTTTTTTTTTTTTTTTTTTTTTGATAGAGGGGGCTGAGACATTTTGCTTGCTAAGCCGCTTATTAATCTCGGTACCAAATTTCTACTGTCCACTCATGACCTCCATTTTCCTAGTAATGAATTCTTGGAACAGCCACTGATCGATCTTGATCTCAAATGTCTTGGGCTGTATATGTGTGCCCCCACCCCCACCCGGGTCTGTCCATCCGTTTGTTTGTGGCCCGTCTCTGGATACCGATAACATGTAAACTGTTTAGTTAACAAACCTTGGAATATGAGTAAATGACGGGATAGAGATTATGCACGTAAATCTGTTTTTCTTCTTGGATATAACATCAGGTTGATATGGTAACTGAAATGCTAAATTTAAAATAAAAACTTCAAAAGAAATAATTTTCTGTATACATAGTTTTTATCCAATCTTTGCGTCCGGATCATTCCTTTCGAACGTTTATTTAGGGTTATGTGTAATTGACAGTCTAAAGATTGTAAATCCCGGGACCTGTACCTAAACATCGGACAGGGCGGTGATTGAAATTTATTAAATAATATGAATTACCGAAACTTATAGCAAATGTTTATTATTTCTACTTTCAACATATTTATTTATACATTGAATTACATATAAATTTGTATAAAGAAAACTATATTTTATGATAGCCACAGGTAATTAAAAATAAATGTATTTTTGTAAGCTTTCATAGCCCCAATCAGCAATAGATAAATAAACATGATTAATGAATTTTGCAATGAAAGTACAAATCTAAATACATCATCAACAACAACAGCAGCAACCTGAATAACACATAGAAACATTCCTAAAGAAACCAATGGATTAATTTTCATTCAAACTTAACTTTTCCCTACCATATTTGCTAAAGTGAAGTTGATCCCTTTAAATATGAGACCCAACGGGGTTGACTTTTTTTTTTATATATACTCTTTATTACTCTTTATAGACAATTTCAAAATTATCTTCCCTGAAATCAATGGTCAGAATTTAATTTCATTTGGCGCAAACGGTCTCCAAATTTTTCTCGACCATATTTGCTAAAATGAAGCGTATGGCATGATATTTCTTCTCCTCTCAAACCAATGCACAGATTTAAATTCTGTTCGAAACTATGATAAACCCATGGTCCTATATTATCATTACATGGCTTAGATCCCTTAAAAATGAGTCCGGCATATGGCTGGCTAGTTTTCTTATTTAGTCTATATAAAAGTAACTGTATCAGAAATTTTAATCAAGGTTAAACTGAATTGTTTATTTCATCTGATGGTACTCTTGTGGGCATTCTAGGGCTATGATGGTCCTCTTGTTTATGATTTTCTCGATCACGAAACGCATGCCATTAATCTAATGGCCTTCCCGGTGTGCTGATACCTGTGATTTGAAACCTATTGTCTTGCTTTAAATATTCTGACATTCATATGAAAAAAAAGTTGCGCAAAATGCAAAAAGAAACAACAACAAAATGGTTTTGTGGCAGATACAAACAAAGATAAATATTCAATTAAAATCTTAGCTTGTTTGACTAAATTAGCATTAAAAGATATCTATTAAATGATTTCTGCATGCAGAACACTATTTCGTTCGATGCAGATGCTGTTCAAATCATCGACATCAGCTGTTTACTGCTACACTTGTGTTGCATCCATTAAACATGAAACGTTTGCCATTTTGGGATTCCCGACTTTCTCTTCAACAAAACATTGTAATCGTATCCACCAATATATTAAGTCAACCAAGTGTATCACATCGTGATTCAATACCAATACGTACCCTACAACTGACCCCCTCCCTATGTAATATATTGTACCTTTACTTTCTCCTTCTCTCGTTTTTTTTTCTCGTCTCACAACTTAAGTTTCTCATGACAATATCCGATTTAATTATTTTTACAATGCCATATGTTTGATACAAGTACACAAGGACAGTTACTCTGTATAAACAATGAATGTAAGAACGTGTTCAACAGTAACAAAAAATACTCCAGAGTTTCTTTCTTTTTCTCTTACTTATTTTTTGTTCCATTATTCTGTTCGGTCTAACCGTCTGAAATCATATTTCTTTACTTAGTTATCTTTGCTACATTAGTATAGGTATTGACATTTTTATTGCTGAATTTTATTTTTGAAGGGGAGTGCTGTAAATAAGTTTTAGAACTTGTAACCCAACCCTTCTGCTTTGTAATTATGGTAACTTTAACTTGATGTAAATATGTGTTTATATTGAGCAATACAATATGCTAAAGAAAGAATTGATTTCTGTAAAAAAAAAAAAAAAAAAAAAAAAAAAAAAAAAAAAAAAAAAGTTAAATTCGTAAATTTGGTAATAGTTTTGAATTAATAAAATATCATCTCTTTAATAAAAGAGTTAATAATTTTTGCAGAAATTCACAGTGATCAGCATATCGTGAGGGCCATTAAATTAATGCGTTTTACATGCTTATGGCCGGCGTTTCGTGCGAAAGTAATAAAAATAATTAAATGTACACACACATACATTGAGTTTTAAGCGATATCTTTGAAGTGTATTCATAAATAAGACAGTGGATTCAAAGAGAGACAATGTGCATTAAGATATAAAAATGGTGTATGTATTTATATATAAAATGGTGTATTTATAAAAAAAGGTTTAATAACTGTGAATATTGAATATTACAGTAACCGAAATCTTTTATTGGTCTTTTTTTTGTAAATGTGTTTATTAGAATGTATATTTAATGTCATTTGTAATTGCAATCGCTTTCTCTTGAAGTTGATATTCATTTCACTTCATTGTTATCCCTGTCCAGAGCATTGCATTTTTCTTCAAGTTCAATAGCTTTATAGTCACATGTTTGGTCAGATTCGCGTCCCTCTTCCTTTAAACAATTAGCTCGGCAGCATGTGGGAGAGAAGTACAACACTCCATTAGCTTCTTCCGTCGGATAAGCCGGAGAAATGCAACTTAATACCAGCGTTAAAATAACAACGACGAAGCATCCGATGAAACTGAAATACATGTATGAAATGGAGTAGATTGTGGACAGTACTGAGGAATCTTCTTTAGAACTAACTGGACTATCAGTGACTGTTCCATTCGAATCTGCATTGTTGTAGCTAATGTTCTGAGCATCATTTAGAATTATCGAATCATTGGATAAAGAAACATTGCTCTGCTGTGCATCAAGAATAGGACATTTGTCGGTTGGTCCAAGTTCCAAAAAGCCTTGTGTGGGTGGTTTGGCAATTATATTTTGCCCTATACTGATCCACGATACCAGTGAAATAGCTATAAGCATGCTAATAACGACTGCTTTTGGATTTGTTCGACGAATAAAAACTGAACATAAAAAGAGCCCGACTTCTGCCCCCATAAAGGCACCCATGAATGAATCCAGAATTTGATTGAGTTGGCTTTCGATATTTGATAGCAAGAAAGCACAACCTATCGACACTGCACCGTAAGCAACGACAACTAGCTTAGATATATTTGTACCTGTTGTTTCTTTAATATTCTTAAAAAATAGTTTGATGAAATTTTGATATGTAATTGCCGACAGGCTGTTCAGCCCCGACGATATTGTACTCAGTGACGCACATGTTAGACCCGAAATGAATAATCCGGGAAGACCAGGAAGATCGTGGAAAAGCTCTAATACAGTAAAAGGAAATATCTTGTTTAAATTATCTACCATGCCGGACGCAAGCGGGTCACATCCCTTTTTTGAGAAATAAGCAAACATGGTGACGCCTTGTAACATGACCGTTACCCAAACTAAGCTATATATGGGCGCAGCAATATAGTACACACGTTTGGCGGTCGCCAATTTAGGAATGGAGTTGATGCGCTGAACCCCGGCTTGCGTTATGGTCAAGTAGAAAAATATTGCACTCGAGCCGAGAACCAGACTCCAGAACGTGTGTCGGACTGCTGGATCAGGGTTGAAATTGAAAAAGTTAAACCTGGATCTGCTAATTTCAGCCACGGATGCTGGACCTCCCGTCCTGATTGTTGATAATATCAAGACTGAAATGAAAGTTGTGATGGTTTATTAATACATGGCATACAGTCAAGTTGTAAATAGGTAGCCTTATACATGTATCGCTGTTTACATATTGCGAGCGACCGAATCCCTGTACTGAAATGCCGTGTTTTTTTGTTGTTGTTTTTTTTCATTATTCATAAATACATGGGACGCCCTTTTAACTGACCCTTACCCAAAATAAGCTATATATGGGGGCAGAATATAGTACCAAAGTTTGGCGGTCGCCAATTTAGGGAAAGGAGTTGATGCGTGAACCCCGGTTTTCGTTATGGTCAAGTAGAAAAATAAATTTCCCCTCGAGCCGAGAACCAGACTCCAGAACGTGTGTTTGGGCTGCGGATCAGGGTTGAAATTGAAAAAGTTAAACCCGGATCTGC
>CM037778.1:15017456-15067456 GCA_021229015.1 Solen grandis | reverse complement strand
AATTCATCCAACCATTTTGGGCAAAATGATCTTTGCCTTTTAGTCTTTTCATATAATTCTTTGGATTCATCTTTTTTATTTCTTTTATTTGACTCGCTTTGTTTTTTGTCTGTTGAAAATCCAAAATTAAGCAGACTGCTCATTTTGACAGTTACTGTCGTCTGACAGATCGCGAATTTAAACAAAACCGGAAAACGGTCTGATGTCGTATTACTTCGGATTCCAACAATTTATATATAAAATAAAGGCTGTCGCGAGTTAATATGCACCATCTTTATCTGGTTTGTTTTATCTTACAAAAGTAACGTTATATCATCGTATAATGGATCATTGGAGCACATTTATTAACTTACATAAGCGGATAGTATGAATGATTATCTTTACGACATCATCAAATCCACGAAAGAAAGCCTCGATTTCACATTGAAAATACCTGTAAGTAGACATCATTGTCTGAGCAAGTGCCATAAAACAGCCTCAATCTGGATACATTAGCCAATCAGATAACGCGTGTCAAGATTGTTCAAAAATAGTTACGGCGGAGTTCAAAGTTAGTAAAGGGAAACCGAATCGGCAAATATTGCCATAGATCTGCTGTAATTTTGCTTTTGAATCTTAATTTCACCTGATATTTTGATGCAATCTGACAATTTTGCAACACGACCACTTGGTCCATCTAGCTTAGGAAGGACCGACTAGTAAATGTCGTTCGGTCGGTCCTTTATATCGAACCCTGGCCTTTCAAATTGATTGTTTTAGAATGCACACCTAAATCGATTGTTTTAGGATGCACACCTAAAAATCCACGTATGTCTAGTAAGAAGACATATTTTTCTTTCCATTTCATTCAACGTCATTGTCTTAGCTTACCTATTTCACCAGTTTTACAGCTACAGACTCAAGAAACCTCCAAACTCGCCGTTTAAACCGCCATATTGTTTACATGCGATGGTTATCACGTGACTAATCCGTGATTGGATAACTACAGTTAGGTTCTACTCGCGGGTTATACGGTACAGAACGGTGCGTGGTTTTTTCTATGTATAAGTAAATAAAATGTATTTCACATAAACTTTATTTTTGAAAAATCGTTTTATACAGCAAGATTTTTTTTAATTTTGCCAGCCGACTTATTGGCAAAGAGCATTTACCTTTTGCTGTTGAACAGTTGTAACTGAACTGAGCTGTAGTTTAAAATTTACAAAATGTCTGTTTAAAACTATGAGGTGAGCGGTTTGTTGTTTTCCGTTGCCGTATTTCAAGAAATTGGCAAGCTAAGACAACGATGTTGAATGAAATGGAAAGAAGATTATGTCTTCTTACTAGACATGCATGGATTTTTAGGTGTGCATCCGAAAACAATCGATTTGAACGGCCGAAACGATGTAGGGGTATCGGTGTAAATTTCCCGAAGCTTTTATATAAGGCCTGGGTAGAGATCCAGCAGAGGCCAGTATGAAAAAGAAAAAAACGGAGCGGATCTCAGTAGAGATTAATTGTACACCCAGTTACAAAAACTCGTAGGACACCCTATAATAACATGAACACTTTCAGTGTGATAGTGTTTCTTGTTCTCATTTGGATCGTCTTATATTTTACAAAACAATCTGTTCTGTGATTAAGAACACAGAATTTCAATGCAACTTTTGTTTATAAATTTTTTGTGCACCATACTCATGGCATACTCGTTTTCAGTTCATTGTCGAGAACTCCAGACGCCATTTTTGAAATAATTTTTTGACTGTTGTTGGATTTTGAGAGTAATTTTTTGAATTTGTTTTTGATTACCATTGAAAATTTAATACATTTGAAGGGAAGATATTGATGCATTTGATGATATATTTGATATAAAAGTGAGGGATTGTTTTGTTCATTTTTCTTGCAGTAACTTCTTGTGCTGTCGAGAACTGGATACTCCAGGATAGGCAAAGTATTAGAAATCTAGATTTGTTTTTGTGTAATTTGTGATTATTTGACAGGGGGATTTGTCCTGTTATTCAATTAGTTATGGGAAGAAAGAATGGTTTTCCTTAGGTAATGATACAGTTACATAAAAAAAACTGACACTGGACGTCGTCTGTTTTACCCAAAATCAGACAGGGTCAGCAAGGTATAGTAGTTGCAGTCTGGTGTTGAAAAGTTTGCTCATCGGATGGCGCCCATTGACATGAAAGTTAACAGCAGCCAGGTGTTTTTATTTTTTTTAGGGTCAGTGACGTCAAAAACATATCAGCCAGGAATGGGCTTTTGATTTGTATGGGTGTGGCCATAAAAAAATCATGGTATTTCAATGGTGTTTTTGCAGAAAGGCACTGCTTAATGTACATTTATTGTCTTGGTTTGAGGTCATGCCTTTACAGGTTCCCAAGATGCCCTGTTTTGTTGGGTGGTGGCTCTGTCGGCTTGTAAGTTTTTGATACAACTTTCAATAAATTTTAGTCATACATGCACAAGAAAATTGTTTTCCGCTCAGTAATTGCCTAGTTCCTGTGTGGCAACCATCCAATTCACATAATCACCTTTTGGTCCTGAAACTGTTTTTACTTTCATTCAGGAAAAACTGTCCGGCACCCACTTGATTCAGTGACCACATGAGTATAAAAAAATTCAAATCATGGGCGCCTTCAAATTACATATATCACAGATATTTTACCTTTCTGAATATCAGAGGGCTTCCGTTCTGCTTGTGACCTAGGCATAAGTGACATGAATTTGTTTTCGTAGTTTTTAGTTTGACTTAGTTCGCTATGACTTTATTTACATTTCAGATTTCTTATAATATTTAAATGACATTTCTCTTTATGTGTAGGGGTGAGAGTCTAAAGAAGTGCACAGGATGTGGGCAGGTCCATTATTGTGATCGAGTTTGTCAGGTATGTCACTTGGAACTCCTTGGTTTTTTTCTGTCATAGATAAGATGGTAAGAGAAAAAGCATATTTTTTTATTTCCCCTTTGTGAAAAAGCAAATCACTAAAAGTAAATAAATTATCCAGTTAAAAAATTAATGTGCCTGAATTTCACAAAAAGAATAGCAGTTTTTTTTTCTCTTTGGGGGGAAAGGGTTCCGAGCCCATAGGAGTGGGGAGGGGGGGATGGAAAGTGAGCTAACAAGTTAAAAGGGGAATTTTCCTACTATGTATAATATAGGTGTTTTATTGTATTTTATTTAATGATGTTATATTGCATAAAAGAATAATAAGAACAATAATATGATATATATGTTTGAACAGTTCCATTAAGAATTTAACATTTAAAAAAGATTGCAACAGTGAGTCCATGCACACAATATGGTATGTAAACTGTGACAACCATGGAGGGGGGAATTGAAAAATATTGGGGGGAAAATACATACTCCAAGCAGGGGGGAATGCCGCCTATATTTTCTGAATATTTTGACCAAAATAAACACAACAACACTGAATAGGGTTAAAAAACTTTGAAAACCTGGAGTGGGGAAAGGCCATGATTTTCACATTTCGAGGACAGACTTACTCTGGAATAACAAACATAGTGGTTTTTTATCCATGTTTGTACAGACTAGGGTTGATCCCACATATATGTACTAGTATACTAGTTTATGGTGATACTGAGTAAAGTCAGTATTGTACTGCAATACATTAAAATGAACATACCCGTTTTGCTGATTTTCTATGCAGTCTCGTTGCTGCCACCATTTTTGCATCGTAAGTCAAAGATGCACATATTGGTCTAAGTGTTGGCCGACAATGACTGAAAATAGAGCCCATGTCAAGGGAGATAAGCAATAGTGGTATTTCTTTCAGGAATATTTGTTGTTTATTCAGCTTATTATTTCATTGAAACCAGATATTGTTTTAAATTGCCACTAATTTTAACATTATCAAATATGGCAATATATTGTGGTACAATTGCTATACGTTCTAGATGTTTTGAAGCATATCCAGGTACGCATCAGTTGTATCGAGACAGGCCTAGTACAAACACCATTATAATATACCATTAGAAATGAAAAGGTCTACGTAGAATAGTAATAGAATTCTTATATTGCAGCTTGCTTTTAAACATTTCATGGACACCTTGTTTTTGCCCATGGATGGTTCCTAAACTGTCAATCAAGTATGTTTACATTAACCAGCTTATCCAACCAGTGTAGGTGTGAAGCACATGATGAACGGTTGACCTACTTTACACAATAGAACATGTGCTTTTTTGTTTGTGATTCATACTGCTGAATAACTGATATGAAGAGTGGAATAAGGAATTCATTCATATTGTTGTGTCATGTCACAATTTTAATGTCTGTATGTTTCTAATTACCACTTTTCAAAGATGAGTGTGAAATATCTTTTAAAATGTTAGTACCACCTTGCAGCAGGTTTTACATCTTTTAATTGTGATCTAAGCTCTAGTTAAATTATAACTTCAGAAAAGAGATTGGACACTTCACATGCAAGTGTATGCAAGTGTCTTAGTCATGACAACACAAAATCAATGAGTTACATTCCGGATAGATTGCTGCCGCCAGGTACTTCCGTCAGTTAGGAGTAACACCATGGTAATTCCGGTCTCTTGGTTCATACGAACACTGGACGACTTCATGACTCGTAAGTTTAGTTGTTGAAATAAACACCAGTCATCAAGCCCAAGACGGCTAAAAATGTTCTTTGAGCTTGTGAGAATTTGCAATAATTTGTTTAGTGGTTGATTTGCGGTTCAGAATATTAGAAAACTACCACTGCTACTTACCAAAATAAAGAGTGCCTCTGAGACAGGTAATATATTCCAGAAGGCAAATCATATGAGGATATCATAGTACAAAGTACTGTTTTTAAAAACAGTTTTGTTGTTGATGCAAATATTATGGATGAAGATCTTTAATAAATGTGGAGAAGAAAATATAATTATTAATTTTGAGGTTAATAATAAATTATTATTAAATCTACTATTAGTAATAGAGGATAAATAAATTTATTGATGACTTGACTTGACTATTTGAGTTTACCGTCGCTTTGACAGTATATCAGTCATATAGTGACGTCCAGCTAATTACAGGTGGAGGAAGACCCCACATGCACGGAGGCATCCAGGTAGAACCCACGACTTACCGCAAACTTGTTGATGAATAACTCTATTGTAAATCAGTGGATTGTGACCAAATTAAATTTGCCCTATGTATTAATATTATACACTTAAACAGAAAATATGAACACAATACATGCAGTCTTTCAAAAGTTATCATGGAGGAAACTATCATTTACATACAAATTGCCAATGAAGGGTGAATATCTCTGTAAAAAATAGTGGATTGTTACCAATATCAGACTTGATCTGTATTTCAATATCATCTACTTGCATACAAATATAAATTCAATACATAATGTCTCTCAAAAGTTATTGCGTGGAAACTAAATGTCTATAGACAAACAGCCAGATAGCGGCATACCATAATATGCCCCGTCATTTGACAGCATATGATAATGATAAAATAATGGACTGTTTTTCAGATAAGGAAGATGTACAGAAAGACACAAAGAGGATGGAACAGTTTGCCAAGTTGGTGTACACACTGAAGGAGCTGGCAGGTTCTGTGGTCACGCTACCCCCTGGGGAAGAATTGTTAACCCTGTTCTGCAAGGTAGGGTGGTAGCCCCAAATTTGTCTTCTTGAAGAAAAAATCAGCACTTTGCCAAAAACAAAGAAATCCCAATGTGTGTTTTAAGCTTTTATACATTAGATGATAAATAATAATCCCTCTTGAATGTTCCTCAGTTGGAGCAGTACATTGTGCATGGAAAAATATTGAAGCAGTACATTGTGCATGGAAAAATATTGAAGCAGTACATTGTGCATGGAAAAATATTGAAGCAGTACATTGTGCATGGAAAAATATGACATATTTTTCCTCCTTCAGATAGGAGTGAATTTCAAAGCTTTGAATAGGAAGTCATGATAAAGTCCAGTGGACAAGGAAGGTTGAAAGACTAGGTATTTTCTGGGAAAGAAAAAAAAATTAACAAATGAGGTTGGTTTTAGAATGAGGAAGATAGTGTTGATTGGATGTATTTGACTTGTAACTTTGCATGCAGTTTTCTTCATTCTGGTTTGCTAAATATGATATTTGCAAACAATCTTTCATTTGAATACTTTTTTTTGGAAATTACAATGATAACTAATGATCTGCCTCAAGTTCCAAATTTGATACTGCTATGAACTAGTTGTGGTTATGGATTTGATCTCTGGCTGCAAAGCAATATAGCAATGAATTTGTCAAAAAATGTACTGATATATCCCCCTTGTGTTTGGCTTAACACATACAGGTAGTCCAGAACTGAATTCCTGCTCAGAAATGTAACTGTGTAAGTGGTGTATTATGTCCTTTAAAAGGGGTGCCATGGTCCTGTGGTAATATACCTGACTGTGATTCCAATGGTTGTGGGTTTGAATGCTAATGGAAGCATTCCAGTAGCAAAGTACTGGTCCAAACCTGGATTCCCCAAGAGGGTTTAGTATAAGTTGTTAGAACTTGTTTCCCAATTAAATGAAAATAGATAAGCTCAAACAATCATGTATATTGTCTTTGATGTGATATGGCAGTGAGGTCACTCTGTATCTACTGGTATCTATAGCAGAATTAAGTTTCTAAAAATGACTGATATATTGTTGATCGGCTGTTAAGTCCAAGCAAATATGAAAACAGTCAAGTTAATCCTGGGTCGAATTCCACCAACAATTCTTAGAGCTAAGTAAAGCTTCAATACTTAAGGGCGATTTTCATTACTCTTGTTTCTCTAATAAAAATACCAATATATTTCATTTCTTATTAATTATTGTTAGTTATTAAGGTAATAATTCATTTCAACTTAGTTATGCACTTGTATACTTCATAAAATAGTAATGCTGGAATGTGTATCTGCCTAGTTTAAGAATTTAAGTATTACTTAGCACTAAGTATTGTTGGTGGAATTCGAGCCTGGTAGCATAAGATACCTATCATAACTTGGGTATGGTAAAGGTTAATTTAATTAAAATATTTTATAACAGATGGCCATTAACAGCTTCACAATATGTGATGGAGAGCTCCAGGAAGTAGGGACAGGTATATACCTCAGGTGAGTCACTCTTCCTTTTCTTTTCAAATAATTTTTTTTTTTTTTTTTCTAGAGAAAGTTAAATTTTGTGTAACTGATATTTGTTAGTATTTGTTAATTCTTCATTTCCTGAACCTAAAGGTGTATGATGAGAAGTGAGACTATATCTTGTGATATATGGTAAAATTGGGATATTTCTGTTTGAGAAAAATATAGGGTTCGACATTAACCTTCGACCAAACGGATTATGAGTCGTTTCGCCCCAATTCCCTTTCGCCCTATACCTTTTCGCCCTAATTCCCTGTCGCCCTATACCCTGTCGCCCTAAAGTATGAGTCTGTTCGCCCAATTGTAATTTTGGTGGATTTAAATGAAATAATATATGTTTGTGTATTCGGTTATAATATTTTATGCATGTATGTTTGAATGAGTATATATTCATATTACATTTATCATATTTCGTTGCACAAGCGATACATAATGAAACATCCATCTCGGAATGACAGTTTCAAACTTTTTTACATCTTATATACCCCTAACATTGGCAGTGTATTTATAATTAAATAAATAAATAAATTCACTGTTTGTTTCGTTTTAAGTCCTTATTCAATTCATTTGCATCCCTACTTATCATAAATGAAAGAGATGGGTGTAAAAAATAAGTATGTTAAATGCCGAAAATTCTATTTTGTAATATCCATTTTGTTTATTAATTCATAATTTTACTAGGGCGAATGAACCCACATTGGAGGGCGAACTGACTCGGGTGAACTGACTCGGGCGAAAGTGTACTTGGGGCGAATGAACCCGATACCGACCGAACAACATTGTCTAGTAGACAATTGGTCCGGTCTAGTAAAGCCCATGAGTATCTGGTCCGACTGGTCTAGTTAAAAATCCATCAGTTACTTATTATTTGCCCCTTCCATTCGTGCATTTAATTAACAACATGTATTTCTGATGAAAAAAATCAATTTTGACATGTAATTTCATTTGCTTTAGTTATCCGAGTTCGGAAAACCCAAGTTTATTTTTAGCATTTCGTTAATAAATTAAATACGGCTTTTTGATTGGCTGATGATGTAATGCGAACGGGCACTTGCTCTGTCGCATGGCGACATGCTGTAAATGATTGAAAAATGTGTTTGATTGTTGATATAAAAGCAATGTTTGAATTTGTTGCCTGTGATTACTATCTTTCCTTTTGTTTTATGAGTTTAATGGAGCGTAGTTATGGTAGATAAAAAAATAATTTATATCTAAAAGGAGACAAATTATGGTTTCACTAATGTTACACCGCACCATTTTCTTTACTTGTTTATTTGTATATGTTACAATCAAGCAGACATATGTTTCTCATTTATATTAAGTATGGTCCTATTTAAATTTTTATCAGTATGCCTTGCAGGAAATTTTAGACTGTGGGTAGATTTATTTAGGGTACCATACTGACAACTTTAAAATTGATAACATAAAAAGTGAATATCACAGTACCATTTTTCACGACTTTGGTATGTCGCGGCCAGGGATCAAACCCACAACCTCCTGCTCCGGAGAGGAACACTCTAACCACTCAGCCACTGGGGACGGTTGCACATAAGAAATAAATAATTCCAATGTCAGCTCTTACATGTATCATAATAAATTAAGTTGACCAGTCAGTTCAGAGACTGTTTCAATATGGACTGTTTAGGTTAACAATGGACGTTGTGTGTTCAACAATGTTGAAAATTAAGCAACTTAAGACTTTAAGTACAAAAGCAGTTACACTATTACATTGTTCATGTACCCATAGTGCTGATATGCTGTCTAAAATGCCCATGGTGTTCTATAATAAAAGTTGAAACAGTTTAATGGAAGAAAAAAAGTTAATTACATGTTTTATCTTTATTTTTTATTCACATATTTTTATCATTATTATATGAATGTGTATCCCTCAATATATACATGGTATACAACAGGAGCATGACTATTAAGTGATAGTAAAGATCTTGTACTACAGGGTTTATCTCGAAAAAGTTTGGTCCAGTCCAAATTAGGTCAGGTCTAGTCAATTCTCTGGGCTACTGGGCCACTGGTCTAGTGATTGAAAAAGTTAATTTTGAACCGAGGAATACAAGCCAAAACATCCCATTTGGCTAAGGTAAGGGAAAAAATGCCTTTGTCAAGTGAGGGTTTTAAACTGTATTTATACTGGAATAAATTTTAAAATGGGATTTCTATCATTTAGAAGATTTTATTGAGATTTCATCAAATATATTAGCAAATCTCTCAAAATCTTGCTCCAGATTGATCCCTGTCAAGGTTAAAGATACTGATATTTGAAAAAATATAAAAATGTGAATATATTATTACTATATTTTAGGTATTCAAAGTGTTGACCGTAAGGTAGTCCTACCTTAAAGTGCATTTTCACAGAGTTACAAAGCAGCCCTAATTCATGGATTATGTAAAATAATGTTATAATGGAGCAGAACATTATATCTTACCCCTTCAGGTTTAATTCTGCCATAACCAAGAGGTTGTGGGTTCAATACCTGGCTAGTACCATAGTTGTGAAAATGGTAGTGATGGATCTTCCTAGTGCTTGGTACTAAGCACATAAGCATAAGGGTATTTGTAGGATAGGATGACCTGGTTTGTAGGATAGGATGACCTGGTTTCAGGATAATGTGACTGGGTGTGGTATCATGCCTCATGTCTACGGGGTAATCTCTCAGTTTCTTGTTGACTTTACAGTGGGTCCTTGATAGATCACAGTTGTAAGCCCAATGCGGTGGCCACATTCCATGGGAGCACCCTGGTTGTTAGAGCTCTAGACACAATTCCAGACCCCTCACCAAATAAGGTAAGGCATGATACACATAATCTTGGAATTTAATATTCATGTGCACTTGGAACATTGTGCACCCAAACACCCTCTCTCCCAAACCTTTGGGGTTAGACATAAAAACAGCAGTGCTAGAGGGTTTGGGAATGATACTGAGTAAAAATATGGGTTATCTGGATTGGTAATACTGAAGTAAGTACAACATATGATTTTGTTAATTTAACAAAGCCTGTTTTGTGGTTTGTATAAATGTATTAACATAAATTGGTGTTGAATTTTACCCAGCTCATGAATTGTTGATATTCATTTGGCCACTTTGAAATGCACAAACTTCAGTGCTAAATATCAGTAAAATACTAATATTTTTTCTGCTTAAATTGGTTCACTTTACCAACTTCTCTGTGTACATCATACAGTCTCTTGTCACATGTATGAAAATGGCCTATTGAAAACCGATCAAAAGTTATTTTTTCTCAAATTCTTACATCTGCCTTATAATTATGTTAAGTTGTTTTGAAATTTGAGTAGAATAATTTTTAGGCAACACTGATGATTGTTGAACATTCTTTAACAGATATTTATCAGCTACATAGAGCAGCTGGCAACAACAAAGGAGCGACAGTCCACACTCAGGGAGCAGTACTACTTTGATTGTGGGTGTGAACAGTGTCAAGATAAACAGCTGGTGAGTGGACGGTGTCTAGGGGTCATAGGTCATGGGTGAAGATGAAATTTTCGGTATTTAGACATAAAGTATATGATAGGTATGGATTGTATAAAAATCACAGAGTAATGAATATATACCCATAGCTAGGCTGCACTGGTTCTGGTTGTCATATGGTTAGAATGTCTGCCCAAGGAATTGAGAAGTTGTGGGTCTGAACCCAGCCGCAATATACCAAAAGAAAAAAGGCACCGTATAATTTCCTTTCTTGGCGCTGAGCATATAAGGGTAATGCCAGAAATGGTTGGCCCGATGTCAGGATAATGTGACTGGATGTGGTATCATGCGTGATACTGCAGTGTAGCAGCAGTATATCTGTCTCAAGTAGACATCGTCTCCAAATGACTGAAATACTGTCAGTGGGACGTTAAACCCAATAGGCTGCATATTTGCCTAATTTTACTATTTTAAAGGCAGAATATCCGTTATTTTCAAAAGGTTGGGTAATAATTCTCAAAACTTTGTAACCGTTGCATAAAATTGCTTATGACCGCAGTCCTTATATTAAATGCCTAATATTAACTAGCTCAAAATATAAGATTTTATTGATAAACTCTCTGAGCTTTGACAATTTGAGGAAATGATTATTCTATGTGACACAGCTGTATAAGTTTTCATCACTATTCAACACAGCTGTCAAATCACCACTCTTTATGTATTCCCCTATTCAGGATGAGATGATGACCAGTTTCTGCTGCCCTCAGCCAAACTGTGGTGGTGTGGTTTGTCTTTCTCAAGGTACAGTCTCTCTCTCTCTGTCTTTCTCAAGGTACAGTCTCTCTCTCTCTCTGTCTTTCTCAAGATTCTCTCTTTCTCTCGCTCTCTCTCTCTCTCTCTCTCTAGTTGCTGACTAGGTAGAGTGTCTGCCTTAGGAGTGAGAAGTTTTAGGTATGTAGGTAACTTACCTAAGTCATGATAAAATGTCTGTGTTTGTTCCTACCTGCACTCCCAGCATGAATAAAAGTTCAGGGACTAGTTTGCTGCCTGGTGTTCAGATGTTACTAGGAGTGTTATCATGCCATATGTATGTGGCATGATACTGCAGGTTGGCAGCACTGTATCTGTCTGAAGGTAGACGTAGTCTCGAAATGACTGAAATACTGTTAAACTCTTACGTTGGTGAGTATCCCTAGATGGAAGCATACCATTTTGACATGAATAAGTTGGTTGTTCTGATTGCAGGTCTGCATGAACGGTTTTAACATCAAACCAACATTTGCCATTGCCATCTTTCAGTGTTTGCTTCAAATTATATGCTAGATCAGTCAATACCTGCATAGATATGATAACAACAGGTACCGTAACCACACGTGTATTGTGTGCACTCATGTATAGTGCACATCCCGAGTTTGAGGTTCAAAACCTTGGTAAAAATATCTTTTCCCTTCTATAATGCGCACTCATTCTTCGTACATGTACATGTACATCGAGGAGGCCGCCATTTTGTTTAGCCGTGGGTATTTTGCAGATATTCGATTGAACTTTAGGTAACAAAAGTTCTACTGCTTCTGAAAGTCAGTCATGCGATTATTATAATTTACACCTCTAGTATCCACATTCAGCTTGCATTGTTACGTTAATGTTCATTATGGCCAAAACTTTGAGTAATTGTCTTTAAATGTTGACACCTTGTTGCTTGTTTGTTGCAAGTTCCTTTCCAAATGGAATTTGCAGTACAAAATTATATTTAACCGAAAAGTTCTGTCCAAAATTGAACTAGCTAGCTAGAATTTCATCTGAATGTACTAAAAACAATCAACTGATTGTATAGTCATATCATAATGACAGTAATGATTTGTCTCAGTAATGACAATGCGAATGTCTAATTTGGCTTCATGTCGTCAATAAATTATTTTGTAAAGTACTGAATGCATTCTGGGTGATTCACAGCAATATATATACAAACGAGAACAATGATTTCGTAAGCATTTATTTCACAATTATATTGAAGAAATCACAAACAGTCAACAATTTTCTGGCAAGTATATACGATAAAGCTTTAATACCAATTTAAAATATAAATACAATCATATTGACTTCACTGATAACCAATATGGCTTCCTAGTGGGTGGGGTAAAGTTTGGAAACACTATGAAAAAACTGAATTCTCATGTATTGTGCGCACCCCTTCTTGGAAATCAAAAAAGAAGTTATAGAAATGTGCACAAAACACGAGTATTTACGGCATATGAGGTTGTAATCCCACCATTGCCACTATGCAGTATGATAATGCGATTTGAATTTTTGTGTCACCTGCTTTGAGCAGAGGTCTTCCTGCTGCCTGTAACACTTTTTCTGTCACACTTCATTCAGCAAGTGACACGTGTTCCAGAGAACACCCTTGTTTTGTGACATTGTCCAAAAGGGGAATAATCAAATTAACTGTGAATAGGGGAGGTAACCGTTGCAGATAATTGTGCTACATCTTTATACACATATCTGTTTATCAATGCAGGGGATAACCCTTTCTGCCCCCTACCCCTATTATCAAAAATACTTAAGTAGAGTATTAGGCTCAAAATTGAGTCATACTCAAATCCTTATTGAAGCTAATGGACATAGTTAGAGCCTGAGTTTGAAAATCATACATGAGTAACATTTTTACTTCTGAGATCAAAAACCAGGTGTAAAGTGGTAGTTCTTATTTATTTTTTGATGGAGACGTGTTTTAAATATAATCTCATGATAATGGTTTTAAAATATTTGATATATATTTGACTCTGGTTCCCAATAGGGAAGTTCAAGGCGTGTCGGAAGTGTGGAACCAGTGATTTCCCAGACGTGCTCAGGAAGGGAGCCCTGGCTGTGCTGGAGGAATGTAAACAACAGCTGGTCAAGATGGAGGAGGCCAAAACTGCAGGGGGTAGGTCAACGTGATCTTTTTTTTTGTTGAATTAAGGGCTGACGGTGAACCTGTATCATCTCGGGCAAGTTACTTAGTTCAATTGTTGCAATATCATTCAGTTGAACCTGTATTACCAGCCACCTGTATTAAGCGATCAACCTGCATTTAGCGGTCAATTTTGGTATTTATATTTATTGATATTTATATATTGGGATTTGAGTATGATACTCAAATTTTTAGCATGAAATCATACTTTCAGTGCTTTCAAAACACGTGGCCAGAATTTACATAATTTGATTATTAAATGGTTTATTCCTTTAGCATTTAGCACCTTCAAGTTAAAACTCACGTTATATTTGGACCTTTACATTATGCAGTTGAATTTGTGACCTTGGCCTTTGACCTACTTTTGATGAAAAAAGCATCGTCTGGACAGGTTTACCCTTTGGTTAATCTGTTAAAACTTCTATTTGCTTCTTTGAATTGCTTCAATATTTGGACAATTACTTAAGTGGATGGACCTCTTCATAATGCAGTTGACCTTGACATTAACCTTTGACCTTCTTTGATGAAAAAACGTCAATGATACCATAAGGTCTTGTTTGACTTAAATCTGATCTGGTAATAATTTTTGCAGAATCCAGTAAGGTTTACCAGCTTTGCAAAGAGTTACTGAAAAAGACGGACAAAATTATCTCCCCAATGAACTTACACCTGGTTAAGGCCCTTGACATGGGGCTTGATGCTGCCATAGAAACAGAGGAATGGGAGAAGGCCTTGAAATACGGACAGCAGACCCTGGAACCTTACAAGTGAGCATGGTCAAAGTTAAAAAATGAAATTAGGGCATTTACAGCTTTTTAGCTCACCTGAGCACAACGTGCTCATGGTGAGCTTTTGTGATCGCCTTTTGTCCGTCGTCCGTCATCCGTCCGTCTGTCCGGGCGAACGAGAGGGCCTTTGTTTGGTATAGGCTCAGGGTTTTGGACAATGGGTTAGGTTTCTTTCTGTTGGGTATCGATTGTTGGGTATTTTGTGTATTGTTGGGTAGGATTTTCTGTATTGTTGGGTAGGATTTTAACATGGCAAATACCCAACATGTATTCAACCGTATGAACGTCCGTCCGTCCGTGTGTGCGTCTTGCGTCAACTTTTCCTTTAAACAACTTCTCCTCCTAAACCACTGGATGAATTTTGACCAAACTTCACAGGAATCATCCTTATCATGACCTCTATCAAAGTTGTTCCAATTATTTTGATTGGGTGAATAAGTAGGTCACAGGAGCTAAAAATAGATTTTTAAAATGCAATCTTAGAAAATCTTCTGCAAAACTGTAATAATTGGTATGTAGAATTGTCTTATGAACATCTACAAAAGTTGTTCAGATCATGACCCTGGGGTCAAAATTGGCCCCGCCCCAGGGGTCATTTTATTTTTCATAGGTTTATATAGTGAAAAACTTTAAAAATCTTCTTTTATGAATCCATAAGGCCTAGAGCTTAGATAATTAGCTCACCTGAGCACAACGTGCTCATGGTGAGCTTTTATGATTGCCTTTTGTCCGGCGTCTGTCGTCCGTCCATCTGTCCGTGCGTGTGTCTTGCGTCAACTTTTTCCATTAAACAACATCTCCTCCTAATCCGCTGAAGGGATTTTGACAAAATTTCACAGGAATCATCCTTATGATGTCCTCTAACAAAATTGTACAAATTATTATGATTGGTTGAAAAGTAGGTCACAGGAGCTAAAAATAGATTTTAAAATGCAATCTTAGAAAATCTTCTCCTGCAAAACTGTAAGGCCTACAGCGTGTAGAATTGTCTTATAAACCTTAACAAAAATTGTTAAAATCATGGCCCGAGGGTCAAAATTTGCCCTGCCCCAGGGGTCACTTTATTTTACATAGGCTTATATAGGGAAAACCTAGAAAAATCTTCTTATCAGAAACCACATGGCCTGGTGTTAAGATATTGGGTATGTAGTATTGTCTGGTGGATCTCTACTTAAGTTGTTCAAATCATGGCCCTTGGGTGAAAATTGGCCCTGCCCTCGGGGTCACTTGATTTTACATAGGAAAAACAGAAAAATCGTCTCCTGAAATACTGCAAGGCTTAGAGCTTGGATATTTGGTATGTAGAATTGTCTTGTGAACTACTACAAAAGTTGCTAAAATGATGACCTTACCAAAGTTTGTTTTTAATCATGGCCCTGTGTCAAAATTGGTCCCACTTTAAGTATGTTCATATTATAAACAATTGAAAGCAATATTTCTCAGGTGAGCGATTAAGGGCCATCATGGCCCTCTTGTTATTTTCTTTTGATTCAGGAGCAAATTATATCTTGATTGAGGTTTTACAACTAATACAATACTCTCGCTAGTTTCTGGGTTGAACAAGTACTTATGCGCCTTGGGAGGCCATGAAAACTTAATGGCCCAGTTGGGATTCAGACCCACAATGTTTGGATCTGTTGTCATGTATGTAACCAATGATCCATGGTGCCTTTCAAGGGTCATTTGTCTAGTGTTATTATTACCCCCCACACTAACAATTTTGAATGGGTTAAGTTTAGTGGTCAGCATATGGTTGGTCAGGAGATATGTAATAGAAAAGTTCCTATTTTTCTACTCGCATTTTGCATTTCTCCCATTTCTTCACTGTCTTTATCACCAGTGCCATAGATCTATGTGCTTTCTTCAGTTGGTCGATTTCAGATTCTGTATAAAATTCATTGACATCACAAGATGTAATAAAAAAAAAATGGATATCTTCCATTTTGACATTGTTAAATTAATGATCGAAATCATCATTGGACGTGTTTCCATTGGAAACCGGGACTAGTGTAAAAAAAAGGCTTCCATGGTCATTACGAGGGTGTGGATAACTTTTAATGATTGAAAATTAACTGAATATTGTAATTTTAAAATTTAATAATTAGAATCATAATTAGATAATAAAGCAGTATCAAGTATCAATATTCATTAGGGGAAATATTAATTGAAAACAGCAGATGTTGTGTAATATAGTCGACAGACCGGTCCAAACTTTGATACTTAAGTCATGTATACAACAATTTACTGGTGTAAATTTTGCTTTTGATATTAAAAACAAGCTAGGATTGTTTAGTTTTGAAGTTGTTATTGGTTATCTTATTGAAATTATCTCATTTACACATGTTTAAGAAAATGTTTAAGTCAAAATTTTCACTCGCAAAAGAATGCTAGTGGTTTGAAACACAACTCGCAAACTTCATTTTCTACTCGAATTTTGCCGAAATGCGAGTGTTAATTTTGAGCCCTGTGGATTTACTTCAATCCATCAGTTTGTAATGAATTTAAGTACTGAATTCTATATTTTAATGAAATTTGAAATTTCAAACCCAAGAGTGAGTTATTTTTTGTTTTACTTTAACATTGACTGGAAAAATAAGTTCATTAATCCTTCCTCACTTTTTTCCTGGTTAACCAGTACTCTTGCTAGGGAAATTTGCCCCCTTTGGGTTTTTGATTTCACATTTTTTAAGTCCACAGTCATATATGGTTGCACTGTATCACAGAATCCTTAAATTAGAAGTTCTTACAGAACAAATTATAAATACTTGTTTGTAATTTTCAGGACATACTACCCAGCACAAAGCCCGAACCTGGCACTGCAGTTGTTCAAGGTTGGCAAGCTGCAGCTCTACATGCAGTACCTGGAGAAGGCCTTCCGGTCCCTCCAGCAGGCCCAGGTCATTCTGAAGGTCACACACGGCACCGACCATCCCTTGTACAAGGACCTCATGCTGTTCATTAGCCAGTGTGCCGAGGAACTGCGCGTGAATTTGGAGAAATCTGGAGATGATTGAATAAAGATTGTGAATGTATAATGTATTAAACTGGCTGATAGGTTCTCTGTGCATCATACATTCATGAAATTAATACATATAACTCTTGTTATATGTGATCATTTGGAGTCAATCCTCCCCTTGAAAAAAAAAAACAACTAGATTTTTGCTGCATATAAACTGAGATTGATATTTACCGTTTGTCCCACTTTTTCAGCCAATGAAATAGCTCTTTATCAGTTCAATTCCATATATTAACATTTTGCACAGTTTATGTGAAAACTAAAGTTTTGAAGTGTTACCCGAGGCACGTGCTTGTTTCAACTACATCAAAGAAAGGGAACTGTGATCTACCTGACTAAAGTAAAACAAACTGAAACAGTAAAATAATTCTAATGTAGTTGATTTTTCCCTGTTCTTAGGAGGTGATGACTGTATTAATAGTATTTTATAGTATAAAAGAAATTAGCTGTACGCTGCACACGGCTTTTAGTGTGTTGAACTGGTTGGTCGAAACATTTTGAGGCCACGCTCAACAGACCTCAGTCCACTTGACTCCATCCTATGGGGATACCTCATTGATAGGGTCTAAAGTCCCTTGCCGAGGAAAACGGATGCATTTAAAAATGCAATTTACCGTCCTTGGTATCCAAGTGGTTAGAGCGTTTGCCTTTGGAGTTGAATGTCGTGGGTTCAATCCACGGCCATGACACCAAAGTTATAAAAATGGTTCTGGTATAGCTCTCTTGCTTGCACTCAACATATAATGGTAGTTCAAGGCCCGGTGTCAGGATAATGACCGGGTATGGTATCATGCCACATGTCTACTGCGTAATTCTTCATCGTGGTAGCACTATATTTGTCAACAGGACGTTTATCACAAAAAGTGCAATAAGAAGAGAGCTTTGACAAATATCAGACCACTCAGAAGTGAGGAACTTTACAGAACGCATCTCCTTCTTGCAGCGTCAAAGTTGACATTTGCATATCCAGAAAACTCTGTAGGAATTAAGATGCTTATTAAGTGCATTTTACAACTGGATAAATGGATGTAAATTATATATGGATATAAATCGTGAAATATATACTTTATTGTGGTAAAAGTTTTACAGTGTTTAGCTGCTTATGAGTGCTACACAGTTGAAACTGTTACAATATATCTTGGGACCGAGTGGTTAGAGCGTCAGCCTCAGGAACGAGAGATCGTGGGCTTGATCCCCGGCCAGGACATATCAATGTCGTAAGAAAATTGTACTGTTATAGCTCCCTTGCTTGGCGCTCAGCATATAAGGGTAGTTCCAGGACTGGTTGACCTGATATCAGGATAATGTGACTGGGTGTGGTATCATCCCACATGTCTACGGCGTGATACTGTAGTGTGGCAGCACTATATCTGTCTCGAATAGAAATGGTCCCCAAAAAATGACATACTAATGGTGGGACGATATATCCAACAAAGCAGACACATATTTTGGGACAACCTGTATATATATACATAATTTTTATAAAGTCACCTGATTCTAGTTCCACCAACAATAATTAAAGCAAAGTAATATTTAAATTCTTATATAAGAAACCCAATTAATGAAAAAAATGAAATGCATGACTAAGGTGACATAAATTATTGCCACAAACCTAACAATATTTGTTAAGAAATGAACTATTTTGCAGATTTTTTGTCACCGGCTGTAAGCAGATGTGACATAGGGATCACTTTTCCGTCGTCTGTCTGTCCGTCACACTTCTTCCATTACGCTTCAGAAGGTTACACGTGTGTTCCAAAGGAAACTTGCAAGAATAGTGATATTTGCTGCTACGTTTTTAAGTATTACTTAGTGTTAAGTTTTGGTGGAATTCAAGCCTGAATCTTAGAGCTCTACACAATCAGTCGTATAACATATAATGTAAAATATCTGAATTTGAAAAAAAAAAAAAAGCCTGGATATCTGATAGCGCCAGCGTCAAAAATCGTATCAATGCCACAGCCACACACACACGCGCACAAATGTAACACCAATAATGCAGTGTGACATCACGGTATACAGAATACTAACTGGGAGATATGAAGTATTCGAATTATTGTAGGGATCGGACAGTCGTTTACTTTAATATCCGTTTCGAGATTGAGACTGTTGTAGCAACGCGCGCTTGGCGTTATATGACGCAAGGCTGAAGCTAAATGTCGCAACCAACGCTTAATGTCGCAATACCTTCTGACGTTATGTCGCATCTGTGACGCCAAATGTTGCAAAAAAATTGTACTGTCGCTATATTTCGCAACATCAACGCTAAATGTCGCACCCCTTTGTTAGCACTCTTTTGTAGTTTTACTGACCTGGTTTAAGCTCCCGACGTATTCCATAACAATGAGCTAGGAGTTACCGGGATGAACCAGGCACAACCGTAAAGGCCCAGTCTTTACAGTGCCAGTTTGAGAAAAAGAGATTGTGATATGGAGTATATCTCACCGAATAAAAGTAATTTGAAATTATATCACTTTGAGGTTAAATACATTCTATATCTACGAAAAACAAGCACATTTTATATTAGATCATGGAAACAACAACAACGGTGGTGATGAAAAAATTGTTTTGCACAATAAGGCACAATAAAAGACGGGTTTTTAGATTTCGTTCTTAGAAAATGAATACCCACAAGGCTATTTTACCTTCACAAACAAAGTTATACCGGTTTGAAGTCATCTTTTCTGCATTTTTGCTGCTCACTGATAATGGAGTACGATTGCAATTTTAACCACCTCCGACAAAATAATCGAACGAAGTCAACGATCTTATTTCAACTCCCCCCCCCCCCCCCAAAAAAAAAATGAATACAAATACTGATACAAATATTGATATATTGTGATTTCTTTTAAAATTGGGGAAATATAGCCAATTTTCTTCAAACACAGCAGACCGGTGACAGTGGTGATATGAAATGTATCACTCGCTTCACATGCGGTGACGATATGAAATATATTCAACTTATATAACTAAGTACTTCATTGGTTTGCATGAAATAAATTGATGTATCACGGATCGGTTATCCGGAATCCGGCGTACAGCCCTAACAACACCGTTGACCACCAAAATGTTTTAAGTATCGAGTATTAGGATTTCTTGGCATTTAGATAAAGACAATCCTGTTGTTTCACGGAAATAATTTTAAATCACAATTTGCTTATCTGCTACGTTACCAATTTATGCACTCGTGATTCGTTAACGGAGACATACGAAGTGTCTATGGAAAACTGACGAGGATATGCGGAATATATTTTTGTAAACAATTGAATGAACTTTAGTAAAAGGTTCTCTCTCATTTATGCATTGTAGTAACGTTGTCGTCAACAAGTATTTACAGATTGCATATCTTTAACAAATCTGTAGCACACACGTTGTTTTTCTGTCCGAAAAATATTATATAAAGCTTTTGGATACGATACATTTATTGTATAACCAGACCACCGGCCTGCACACAGATATATTACTGGATATTTTTTTATAGAATATATAGCACTATGACATGCGCAGCCTTATTTCTCACAGTACAACGGAGAATGTATTACGAGTCGAACTGCATTTACAGTCTTATTAGTGTTTGACATACTCCTATGTATTACAAATAGATGTTAATATATAGCAAGACAAAGGTACATTGTTTTCACTGGACTTTTACGCAATCTGCAACAACATTTATAACTCTCATATAAGCATATATTACACAGAGATAACGATATGCAATGTGCAACCAAACCACACACACACACACAATATTTAAGTTTCTAACTCCATTTGTGTATAACATACACGTGTATTATGTATGGCAAGAAAAAATTAAAATCCCTATACTGTTATATAATGTGCGACACCATGTATTACTCACATATATGCATGTATTACACGCATATCGATGTAAAAAAAAAGCCAATATTTTGTACATCTGCCACACCGGAAGTTAGTTTGCGAACACTTAACAAGTTCAAATTTAAAATCCTTAAGACAAAAAATGAAATATGCACCGCTTACCAGCTAGTTATTATTTGCTATGGCAATTAAACAAAAAAAATATTGTCTACCATATAAGAATTCTGTTGTACATTTCAGTATTTCGTATAATAACTTCGTTTGTTGATGACATAAGATTGCAAAATCATATATAATTTGCATTTGATACTTTGATACATGAAAATTGCTTCTATATCTTTCATGGTCCTCATTATATAATGGACATACATTAGAAAATTCAAATGAAATTCATCTTTCAATAAACTCTCACAATATACACAAAGCCGGTATTCCAACAGGATATTATGATGCCTACCTTGTTCAATCATTAGATAATCACTTGAAAACCTAAACGAAGCAAAATGATTTCTAAATTTACCAATATCTATGATACTTATATATGGTTCGAAACTAAATTTAATCTTAAAATCTTTATAGGTCCTCAATTTTCTACTATATATACAATTGAATCGTACTATTTTAACATTTGTATCATGACTTCGGAAATCATCTTATGGCAGATTTAACAGTCTTAACCAAAGTTTTATGCACCTCTTATAAGTATTAATGTACAAGGGATATCTACTAAGGTCTCCCATAACTGCATTATTACAAGAAAGAACATTTTAAAAATTTCTTGTAAGTAAATGTATGTACACTTTCTATACACTGTACTTGTTTCAGGCCCCATATTTCCAAGCTAAATGATAAGAATGCACTTACTTTTGTATCAGATACTTTAAAACATGTTTTAACGGGAATGTAAGATAATTCAGAGAAAGATCAGAACAGTTGTGCTAGTACTCTTCTTGCTTTTACGGCCTTAAATTCTGCCATTTTATATAACGATAATTTATAAGGAAAATATACATCAACATATGAGAAACCATTTACAACTTATAATCAAGCATAATGAACCTTTAATGTTTGTTGCTGACTTTCTCTTTCATAGACAGAATACTAGCAATGTGACTGGGTGTGGTATCATGCCACAGGTCTACGGCGTGATACTGCAGTGTGACAGCACTATATCTGTCTCACGTAGACATCGTCTCGAAATGACTGAAATACTGTCGGTGGGACGTTAAACCAACCAAACAAACAAGATAAAAATCAAAGCACTGATAGTGCTGGTGAGGCGATATAATCGCAGTGTCAAACAATCGTTAATTTTTATTTTGATATTCAAATGGAACAGTTAGGGCAAGTTCACGATTGGGCAAGTTCACGCGGAAGAAATTAAAAAAAAATAATTATACTCTATCTTCACTTCATTTGTTTCTCCCCCCTGGAACAATTTTGAATGAGAAATGGGTCTTGTATATGCACGTTTTTACAAGTTAAAAGTACAAATGATTACTAGTATGAAGGTAAGTGAATGAAATGTAGGTCCTTTTCAAAACAAAAATAAATGAACGATTAAAATAGAATAATATTATTACAAAATAACAAGTTAAATAGCCGATAAAATAAATAGCTTATTTTGATTTTCACCTATGGGAGTTGTAGACGGAGTCGAAACCACTGCGCAACTTTGGAGCCTTTTTGTAAATGGAATTAGAAAATCTATAACATTATCATTGGGCTGTAACAGCCTGTTTAATAGAACGATTCCATTTCGTTGGGGAAAAAATTAATACCAAAATTAGTTCTATTCTGTTATTACTGAGTTAGCTAGTTGTGTTTCGTTGAGCACCTGGAAGGTAATAAAAACTCTATATACAACAAAATAAAACGAAATCATAAAAGCTCAAAATTATATTTATTTCATGCAAAACAAAAACAGTTGATTGTAGAACCAATTTAATACCCGTTCGAAAGATATTACAATTGACGTATATAAACTGTGGATTATTATAGATAGCAGTCAGGCCCCAAGTAAGTTTCTGCACAATGCAGACTTTCCCTAACGTTCGCTTAAGGCGAACTCAATCGGCCTTTACCGTTGTACGGTTTAGGTCTCAATTCAAGCAAGATCCTGGTCGTAGGCTCTCATGCAAAGTGTTCATCTCTCTCTCTCTCTCTCTCTCTCTCTCTTTGTTTCTTGTCTTAATTCATTTTAAACTACCTTGCTATATAGTCTCTTTAATAAAAAGAAGGATCTGTCTCAAAATCTTTATACTCTACTAGTATCTTCATTTGTTTCTTCTCCCCCATGCAAATCTCTCTTTCTTCAAATAATACAACAGTATTTTTTCCACGACGTTTTTCTTTTACATCTGCTATGTTTCTTTCTTGAAAATAAGTTATATATCATCTCTTCACACACAGTCTCCTTCAAAATCTCAGCTTGGAAATATAAGAAATGTAGTGAGATACCGGTAGAGTATTTGAAAGAGGGGATAGTTTATGAAATGGAATTACTGTGTTATTTGAAGAAAGATGGTTTGCCAAAGGGAAGAACTTGCTCTAACTGTTCCGTTTGAACTTGCCCTAACTGCTCCGCGTGTTTGTACTGTTGACTATAATCAAAAGGGAAACAACTTGAAATGAATATTATCGATCATCTGGCACTGTGATTCTGTAGTATGTTGTTCTGTGGGATTATTAATTTCCACTTATAAAGGAGTGCGACATTTAGCGTTGATGTTGCAAAATTTAGCGACAGTACAATTTTTGCGACATTTGACGTCAGGAGATTTTGCGACATTTAGCGTCAGCCTTGCGACATACAACGTCGAGTGCGACATTTAGAGCTAGTGCGATATTTAACGTTGCTACAAATGTACTTCGGAATAAGAAGGATGTTCGGAATTCTGAGTTTTAAGACTTACCTTCAGTTGCTTTCAAAATTAGAAATACGACAACTAAAATCCAAATACAAATTTTGTCAATGACGATTTGCAGTTTTTGTCTTGGTAGTTGGTATGTCCCTGAAAAGGTCATATATGAATTCTAAAAACGAGGACCTCGTGACTAAGTTTTAGTTATTTTCAAATTTAGGGTTGGTAATTAACACGTATTGACAACTTGATGTAACATCGGCACTTTATGGGGCGTTACCATTGGACACTTCATAAGAGGGTTATGCTAATTAACTAAGAGATTAAAAAATGAATGTTAAGATAACTGACTATTACAATATTTGTGTTTGTATAAAATATTTGCAATTTATTATTTTTTTCTTTTGTACATATATCATCATCATCATCATCATCATCAACATCATCATCACCGCTGTTTGAAACATTCGTAACTGCTTTATTTATTTTTCTGTAATTTTGTCCACCTTTGCTCTTGTATTTTTGTTATAAACATGTTGTTATGTTTAATGCAATAATGTTAACTTTGTTGTTGAATATAGCTCATTCATAACAATTCTTAAACAAGGATTCTGTCTTACAAACGTGAATATGATCTGAAAATTGTAACTCCATATAAACATTACTCTTACAGGCATTAGCTTTAACTGCATACAATTAAAATCTGCTTAATGTAGTTGAATTGCATAATTATAATTAAATCCTGCTTCATGTAGCTTGAATTGCATATAAATAAATCCTACTTGATGTAGCTTTAATTGCATACAATTAAATCCCGCTTCATGTAGCTTTAATTGCATACAATTAAATCCCGCTTCATGTTGCTTTAATTGCATATAATTAAATCCTGCTTCATGTTGCTTTAATTGCATATAATTAAATCCTGCTTTATGTAGCTTTAATTGCATATAATTAAATCCTGCTTCATGTAGCTTTAATTGCATATAATTAAATCCTGCTTCATGTAGCTTTAATTGCATATAATTAAATCCCGCTTCATGTAGCTTGAATTGCATATAATTAAATCCTGCTTGATGTAGCTTTAATTGCATACAATTAAATCCTGCTTCATGTAGCTTTAATTGCATATAATTAAATCCTGCTTCATGTAGCTTTAATTGCATATAATTAAATCCTGCTTCATGTAGCTTTAATTGCATATAATTAAATCCTGCTTCATGTAGCTTTAATTGCATATAATTAAATCCTGCTTCATGTAGCTTTAATTGCATATAATTAAATCCTGCTTCATGTAGCTTTAATTGCATATAATTAAATCCTGCTTCATGTAGCTTTAATTGCATATAATTAAATCCTGCTTTATGTAGTTTGAATTGCATATAATTAAATCCTGCTTCATGTAGCTTTAATTGCATATAATTAAATCCTGCTTCATGTAGCTTTAATTGCATATAATTAAATCCTGCTTCATGTAGCTTTAATTGCATATAATTAAATCCTGTTTCATGTAGCTTTAATTGCATATAATTAAATCCTGCTTTATGTAGATTGAATTGCATATAATTAAATCCCGCTTTATGTAGTTTGAATTGCATATAATTAAATCCCGCTTCATGTAGCTTTAATTGCATATAATTAAATCCTGCTTCATGTAGCTTTAATTGCATATAATTAAATCCTGCTTCATGTAGCTTGAATTGCATATAATTAATCCTGCTTCATGTAGCTTTAATTGCATTTACTTAATCCTGCTTCATGTAGCTTGAATTTCATATAATTAAATCCTGCTTCATGTAGCTTTAATTGCATATAATTAATCCTGCTTCATGTAGCTTGAATTTCATATAATTAAATCCTGCTTCATGTAGCTTTAATTGCATATATTTAAATCCTGCTTCATGTAGCTTTAATTGCATATAATTAAATCCTGCTTCATGTAGCTTTAATTTCATATAATTAAATCCTGCTTCATGTAGCTTTAATTGCATATAATTAAATCCTGCTTCATGTAGCTTTAATTGCATATAATTAAATCCTGCTTCATGTAGCTTTAATTGCATATAATTAAATCCTGCTTCATGTAGCTTGAATTGCATATAATTAAATCCTGCTTCATGTAGCTTTAATTGCATATAATTAAATCCTGCTTCATGTAGCTTTAATTGCATATAATTAAATCCTGCTTCATGTAGCTTTAATTGCATATAATTAAATCCTGCTTCATGTAGCTTTAATTGCATATAATTAAATCCTGCTTCATGTAGCTTGAATTGCATATAATTAAATCCTGCTTTCATGTAGTTTGAATTGGATATACTTAAATCACTGCTTCATGTAGCTTGAATTGCATTTAATTAATCCTGCTTCATGTAGCTTGAATTTCATATAATTAAATCCTGCTTCATGTAGCTTTAATTGCATTTAATTAATCCTGCTTCATGTAGCTTGAATTTCATATAATTAATCCTGCTTCATGTAGCTTGAATTGCATATAATTAATCCTGCTTCATGTAGCTTGAATAGCATTATTAACCCTGCTTCATGTAGCTTGAATTCCATATAATTAACCCTGCCTCATGTAGCTTGAATTGCATACAATTGGTCCTGCTTCATGTAGCTTGAATTGCACATTATTGAATCTTGTTAGTTTTTTCAGGAGGTTGCGACTTGACCGGTTAAATTGTTATGAACGGTACATTGTATGATCAAACTTACGAGGTTACAATTGTTATGGTTTCATACTGACCGTAACATCTCGCTCTCTGTCATGTGAAAAAATGATTATAATGTCGGTATATATTCTGATGATAAACGATCAATGAGCTGAATGACTCAAGTTCACAATTTTTTATCTGCATCTTCCTGACCTTACCCATTGTTCTCCCAAGAGTATAGGGAAGTAATGTGCGTGAGCTGATTACAAACATTACTGACTTCATCCTGGAAACTCATCAGAAATTCGCTATTACATTGTTTAGATAAATATAACTTGTGCCTTTTAATAACTAATATTGATTAAAAAAATGTTTTAAATAGGAGATCACTGATTTGAAAGGGAAAAGGGATCAACATGCAGACAAAAGGATACTCGACAATTGGTGCATGTTTGTTAATAGCACATCTCATCTCGTATTACGGTAAGGACGCTATGATCAATATATCATATACTTATTCATTGGTTCATATATTCCGATTGTATTTGATGTTGTCCTAGATACTATTGTATACATATATGTCGCAATATGTGTTTTTATGTTTCTTAATTGCCATCGTTGATTACATTGTGTTTTCGATAAAGTCTGTTCATGTTTGCTCCCCTCCCGTTCTCTACACACGCATTCTCTTTCCATTAAGGTATATGTAAAGAGACGGCGTGTGAGTGTGTTTGTGTGTGGTTAAGTTTTGCATCATGATTAAATCTTAGAAATAACTAACGTACGAAAGCCCAATGAGCTCATTTTCGCTGATATTTTCACGTTGAAACGCAAAACTTTCGAGAATAAACGCGATACTTGCGCGAATTAACGCGTTAGTGTCGCGTTATAACGCGAAACTTTAGGGAATAATCGTGTAACTTTCGCGTTATTTAACGTGTAGGTTTCGTGTTAAACGCGAAAATTTCGCGAATAACGCGATACTTTTGCGAATTTAAGCGTTAGTTCCGCGTTATAACGCAAAACTGTCGCGATTAACGCATAACTTTAGTGCTATAACGCGTGACTTTCGCGAATTAAGCGTTTTAACGCGAAACTTCCGGGAATATCTGCGAAAGTTTCGCGAACAAATGCGTCAATGTCGCGTTACATCGCGAAAATTTCGCTTTCAAACTTAAACTTTCGCCGAAACCTAGCTTGTCTCGATAAAACGAAACATGATTTTTTTATCCAAAGATAACCGGTACGTTGCTGCCTATTAAAAAAAATGACCTTATAAATAATAAGTAGTAGGTAATTTCGTTCACTGAAAACGTACATCATGTCGTTTTAATTGCCGTAACTCCTTTTGGTGGATTTTCATAAAATTGGTCATATTTTGCGTGGAAGGGATGAATGAAGACAATCAGGTACAAAAAGCACCCCTTTGCCAAAGGAAGTTCGCGAAGTCGAAAACGTGTTTGGTCGGAAGAGATCTGACCGACGGAATCTCGCCAATCTCTTCCGTGTAAAACTAAAGAAATATCAGCAATGAACTGTATGGACAGATACGGATAAAAGAATCAAATAAACCAAAAATGAATACTTGTTACTTCATTTTTCACCTTATCCAGTCTTTTTGAAAATTCATCCGACTCGACCTTCAAGGCTTGACTGATGATCAGCTACGTTTAAACAGCGGATTCTATACAGTTTCTATCGAGCGTCTCTGTGACATTGCTGATGTAGTTTTGTTTTCGATTTAGTCACAAAATTTCTCAAAATAATAGATCTTAAGTCAGCACAAGTGTTAATTTCAGGTATATTTGTTTCTTTCATCAGTATCTGTCCATACAATTCAACACTGATATTGTGGTTTTAATTTTTCTATAGTTTTACACGGGAGAAATTGGCGAGATTCTGTCGGCCAGATCTCTTCCGACCAAACGTGTTTTTGTCCCTGTATGTCTTCATTCATTCCTTCCACACAAAATAAGACCAATTTAATGAAAATCTATCAATAATCAAAGGAGTTACGGCAACTGAAACGACATAATGTACGATCTCAAGGGAAAAAGTTATCTGCCTTCTTATTATATATAAGATTTTTTTTAATGCGGCAGTTTTTCGGTCAAATCAACGTACCGGATACCTTTGTCATGATCTAGATGCCAACTTACAATGAAGAAGCAAAGCGAAAGACTTGTCCACTTGAACTTTCATTTATAGAAGTTTAATTTATTATAATCCAAGTATGGTGAAGTGAGGATGAACATGTTTATAATATAACAAAATTATTGCAGTATATAAACTATGATATAAAAGCAATATCAATGAGGTATCAGGTCAAGACAGCTGTGTATTATCTTTCAATTTTATGTTCAAATTATGAAACACCGTCCGTTAAAAAAGTCACAAAAATCGCGTTCAAATAACACACCCATCCCCTCCCAAAGTATTTCAGTCATTTGGAGTCTATGTCTACTTGAGCCAGATGAAGTGCTGCCATACTGCAGTATTACGCCATATACGTGTAGCATGATACCACACTTAATCGCATTATCTTGGCACTGGGCCAACCAGTTCTTGGGCTGCACTGTATATGAGCGTTAAGCAGGCAGCTACCAGTACCATTTTAACGATGACTTTGATATATCGCGATCGGGGATCCTACGAGGCAGAAGCTCTAACCACTCGGCCACAGAAGACAGTCTTCAAAAATAATTATCAAAAAAAAAAAAAAAAAAAAAAAAAAAAAAGCAAAAAATGATATTATGATAATAAATTTGAAACCGCATAAAAGCGTGAGAATGACAATGACGTGTATAAACTAATTAATTACCTAATAAAAGGTGAGTTAAACAATGATTTTTACACATAAATTTACTGAATTGAACATCACCAGTTCTACAAATGGTAAAGTATCTTTGGCTGTTTCGAACTATTTTTTTACTCTATTTACACCATATCTATACCAGAGTATATTAGAAGTTGATGTCAGGAAAGTTTTGACTTGACAAGAACTTGAATTGACTATTTGAGTTTAGCGTCTTTTCGGCAGTATTTCAGTCATATAGCGACGTCCAGCTAATCATAGGTGGAGAAAGACCCTGAATGCACGGCGGCATCCACCGCAAGCCAGCTGGAAGGCTTCCTCACATGAAAATCCGAATGACCCTGCCGGGATAAGAACCCACAGGAAAGTTTTAAAATTTAAAAGGGCTTCTTTATTTTCTTTGTAAGCTATCCAAAAAATTGTTTTAATCAGTTTATATGAACACATTGAAAACTACTAAAGACAGTTGTAAGCAAGAATTGTAGATGAGTGAGTGGTATGATACCCCACCCAGTCACATTATTTTGAAGATGGGTCAGCTACCCATATATGTAGAGCAAATATATCAGTAGCACTCAAATAGCTTTGATATGTCGCACCATAGGATCGAACCCACTACCTCTCGGTTACGAGCGGCACTGTGACCACTTTGCTACCGGAACTAGTTTATCTGTGTCATAATTGATATCGGCATTTCTTATTCTTTAAAGCCGCCTCAGACATAAGCGAAGATAGGGGGACGAAGGGGAACAAATGGGGAAAATGGACAAAATGCGCGCGAATTCAACGAATTCAAACAAAATTGCCTTCAAATCATCCGATTATAAACTATTGTCAAATATGATCAACGAACGGTAAGCGAAAGATAAATATGACTTACGAAGGGTCACGATTTTTCGGTTCACTTCTTTGAGTAAATTGTAGCCGAAGACGAGTGAAGGGTTGATATGGCCCGATAAAACGAACGTAAAATGAGCGATGGTTTGCTAAGGTGTGCAATTGGCAACGAAGGCGAACGAAAAGATCGGGCGTTCTCGAAAGGCGACCAGTTCCGTCCAAATTTCAGTACTGAAAAAGGCACTTTTTCTGGCAGGGGGCAGCGAAGTCCTTCTCCAGATACGACGCCGTCTGAAGCCTCGTCTCCTTCTGAAGCGGCCTCTGATGAATTGGTGCAGGTTCAGCTGCTGAAGTACAACTTCATTATGAGCCATTGCCAGTAAATACTGGACTCTGAGGCGGGCTGTATCTTCCATCTTAAAAAAAAATGCGATAAACTGTAAAATTTTGAGGAGCTTTGATGCCAACAAGTTGAAATTTTGGCCAGGACTGAAGCAAAATGATAGAGATGGACCTTATATGATGCGTGACAGGTCTAAGAGGCCCAGAATTCACCAAATATTTCGTCTTGCAACTCGCTCGTGTTCGTATCAATTCGCAATCCATAGTTTGTTATAGTTTCTCTTAGACTTGCGTTCGTGTCTGCATCGCTATTAAAATTTAGTAAACGTTAGTCTTAGTTGCCCTTCGCATAGACGAAGGCAAGCGAATATACGTTTGTCATAGTAAGTCTTCGTTTCTATACGCAAGTCATATTTAGTCATCGTGTTGCTTCGTTAGGTTCTTTCGAGATCTGTCCATTTTTGGAAGAGTGCGATGAGGGCGATGCGTGACAATAACATACGAACGATAAACGAATTATTACCGAAGACTAAATAAGAGATGCGAATTCAATCAGATAACAGACGATTTTTCAATTCGTCGGGAAATTTTAAACATGTTCAAAATTTCAGCACGAATTTGGATAATCGCAACTGTTAGTTCAGAAGGCGTACAAACCAAGAACGAAGGATAACTATGATTTACTATCAATTACCATTGAAAACGATTTTTAAAAAATGCTTTTCGTCGGCCATCGCAAGGCTTATTTCAGGCAATTCGTTTAAGTTGAGGCGGCTTTTATGCTATATTAAGATCTATAACTAACCCAAAGGAAAAAAAGAAGGAAAAAGAAACTTAATAATTATGTATTGTAGTATATGATTAAATTCTATATTTAATTTAAGTATCGATATATGTTTCGTCACTGAGAAATGTTTACAATCCAATGTCTTCATACATCGTTCCTATCATTAGTTAATCATGGCTTTCCATAAAGAAATTTTGAATGAAAAGGCCTGTCTATATATAAAATATTTCGCGTTTATTCGCAAAAGTTTCACTTTACAACGCGAAAGTAACGCGTTAAATCTCGAAAGTTTGGCGTTATAACGCGAAAGTTACGCGTTTCTTGCCTAAAGTTTCGCATTATTACGCGAAAATAACGCGTTAATTCGCGAATGTATCGCGTTATAACGCGAATGTTACGCGTTTTTTCCCGAAAATTTCGCGATATAACGCAAAACTAGCGCGTTAATTTGCGAAAGTATCGCGTTTAGTCGGGAAAGTTTCGCGTTTTAATGCGATTTTTTTTACCAACGAATATGAGCTAAATGGGCTTTCGTATAAACGTGCATGTCATTTACGGATACAAGTTTTCGACAACCTCGACGTTGATATGAGATACAATTCTCAAGCACTTTGTTTATGTACTAGAAGAAGTCCCGCGAAATCGCGGGAATGTTTTTTACTTTTTGGGTTTCATCTGATCAGATATGGGTTATATCATGCCCAGTGCCCAATCACATAAATAAACCGGCCTTGATGGCGCTTGGCTGTGAAGCCGAGGGTTATTGGTTTGATTCCAACTGGGGTCAGGCACGGTCTCCATGATGAATGACATAAAATTTCTTCCTGGATGGCCATTCGTATTCCATCACTGTACTTGATTAACTATATAGATGTGTGCTAAAATTTCAGTACTGCCAGAATCCCGGGAAAGAGTTGTTAGGTGAATTGGCAATCTGTTAGACTTTGATGGCATAAAATGCCGCTGAATCAAATAAATAATTTTAACACACGAAATGAAAACATTAAATTAAAAAGGACTGATTGGTGTCACATGTTTAACGGCGTGTAGTTTTAATTTCACAGGGGATGATAATAATTGTAGCACTGGAATATAGTTCAGAATGATCTTATTAATGAAAACTTTCAATTGCTGTGAACAAAAATAGATTTATTATGACCTGCATAGCAGAATTAAACGGATTCTACAGAAATGACAAAGAAAAAAAAAAGAAAGGAAAAAAAACAAAAAAAAACAACAACAAAAAAAACAACAACAACAGATCACAAATCTAAGACTTATGGTGCTTGTTAAACTTTGCCTATAAAATCCGTTGCCCATGATTAACTTTGAATCGGGTATGAATGACGCCATTTGTGCCACTTAATACTACACACAGCTATGAAATTGTCCTAGCATAGAGCTATTTCACGTTTACCTTATGTTGTATGATACGTGAACGCACGCCAGACAACAGTGTCTTCCTTCGAGAGTTCATATAAAAGCCACACAGCATAAATTCGAAAGATAATTTACCGTTTGCATACAATTTCGGTCACCAGCATAACAAAGAACAAAGGGGACACATTCTGTCTTTAATAGACGATATCTTATTTTCAAGCATATAACGTGCTTACGGTGCACATGCGTCAGCTACCGGAAATGACTCAATCGTGCTGACATCCAATGAGAGTGTTTCCTGGCAGGAAGCTGCTGAGTCTAATTACACCCTTCTATCATATGATGTCATACAAAAATATGGATGGGACGTAATTACCCGTGGTATCCCCGAGAAGCAGAGATTCTGGATAGCTGCACGTGCTCAGCATGCTGGATTTGTCTCATGGGAAGGTTTGTTGCATCATACTGATTTTTTTCTTAAATATGAATATGGCTTGGATGAGGACTGACATGATATTTATTGGGGCCCCTTGGTGTGGTTGTCCTATAGTAATCAGCCTGTACGTCAGTCAGTCCGTCCAACCGTCCGTCGCGATTTTTTTGTCCGCTCTCTAACTCAAATAATTTTATCGATATTCACCAAACTTGATGAGAATGTTTGTAGGTATCAATTCTAGGCCATGTTCGATAACCATCCAAATTTTCCTAGGCACTTGAGAGTTATGGCCCTTGAAATAGCCAAAATTGCCTTTTTAATATTTCCCACATTTTTATCTTGCAAAGTATGTTTAGTATAGTCCACACTGCGACAGGAAATAACATTGCAGTACAAAGGTGAATATATGTTACTGTTAAAACATGAAGAAACACTGTTACATTGTTTTATATATATGCCATGCTTTTTATCTCTCAAATCCCCCAACCCCTTCTGGCAGCTTTATGTTGGGCCCTTTCGAACAGTGTCAGATTTTTAGTTCAAGATGATATATTCATCGATGAATGCAAAATTATAATATTTTTCTTTATGTATTTATGTTTACACTTGTTACTTCAATTTTTTTAATGCTAATTCGTACTTAGATAATAGATCAAATCAAATCAATCACCTACCAGGTTGTGTTGACTGGATAGGGGGGCAAGATTGTGGTATCGTATATCTGGGAGGTTCCATTGCAGACTGTCTGCAACACTGCAGCCATGGCAACCATTACATCCTACTTCAGGTAAACGTTTACAGTTTAAATGTGCATATACAGCATTACATCTTATGATATAATAACCTGTGTCTCAAGCTTCAGAAGCATATATTTCAAAACTACTAAAGTTGTATATGGCATTTCACCTGTAACGTAGATTCTCACTAATTGTCCATACATATTCACTA
Source organism: Solen grandis (assembly GCA_021229015.1). Lineage (NCBI taxonomy): Eukaryota > Metazoa > Mollusca > Bivalvia > Adapedonta > Solenidae > Solen > Solen grandis. Next base: position 15,033,237 of record CM037778.1, on the reverse strand, counting down.
CGGATTATGAATAGTCGTTGTTTTCTGTTATTTCAAAATTTTAAACTTGAACCATGTGACAAATAGTATCTAACATCAGTATTTTTGTCTGAAACAAGAGGTGTCATTGGTTTAATAAATTATCATATTATACCCAATACATGGCACCAAAATCAATAATATCTAACTTGATGTCAGAGCTGAGTCATTATTAGTTTGTTGATTTATCACAGGACGCTGTCTTAAAGATATGTTCAAAATTGTATGCCTTTTATCTGGATCTCGCACTGCTAGGAATATTATTTTTCCCCCCTATTTTAAGGGCTTTGGCTGCCGATGTGTTCCGAGGCAACGAGCAGAAATCTGTTTCACCCACAAAGACCACACCGCTATCAACCAAAGCTGTAACATTCAGTGTCACAACAATCCAACTGACATATGTGGCGGAATGGAGTCTTCTATGTCTCTCTACTTTACAGGTGAAATAGTTTCTCTACGATCTCAAAATAATTAGTGTAAAAATACCCCGGCAAAAAAAAAAAGAAAAAAAAAAAAAAAAAAAAAAAAAAGATCAGCTACAACAATGTAAAAAATGAAATAATCAAAATAAAAGTGAAAAATAAAGAATAAGAAAACACCAACAACAATAACAAAAACAAAACCATAGACAAAAATAAACAAAATATGCAAATACATAACCTAACCATTTAAATATCATAAGCAATAACAACATAGTAATGCCCGTCATTTCCGACTACTGATTCTACGGGTTTCCATGTCTGAATTTTGATCATGAAAATTTTAATCAAACTCACTAGCTCAGGTCAGGTAGTTCCAGAACTACACCATGTTGGTTTAGAGATCCCTGGTAATGTCAGTTAGTTTTAGCACTGCATCATGTTGGTTAGGAAAAAGCATTGTCATGTCAGGAACATGTAGTTTCAACAGTTCGCCTGGTTGGTATAGAAATCCCTGCTGATGTCAGGTAGTTTCAGCACTTCTTTACCTTGCTTGTTTAGAAAACCCTGGTCAAATTAGTGATTCCTAAGGGAGGAAATGATAAAGGGAGTAATTAACAAATGCACTTGGTAGAATTATGGCTCTTGATCACTGCAGTTTTCCAAGTTACCACCTGCTTATATATGAAGTTTCAATTCAATACCTTGAATAGTTTTCAAGCATACAGTATATTATTACAAATTCATTGTAAAATTATATAATGGAAGATAATTTAAAAAATGTAATGTAGAGTTACGGTTCTTGGTTGATGCTCTTTCCAATCTCACCATCTATTTATATTCTAATTTCGAGTCACTACCTTAAATAGTTAATGACTTATGCTCCCGATAAAAATTTAAAAAAATAAAAATTAAAAAGGGAGATGATTAAAATAATTGGGCAAGTTAGAACTATGATTCTTAGTCACTGCACTTCTCCTAGCCACATTCTATTCATAAATGAAGTTTCAAGTCATTACCTCGTATAGTTTTCAAGTTATGGTCAATGTTAAAGTTTCTGACAAATCAATAGACAAACAAACAGGCAAAAACAATATGTCCTCAGTAACAGATCTCGGAGTCATAAAAATTAAATAAACTATGTTTATTTAATGCTTTTCTATGGATTATCTATAAATAACAGTGGATGATATCATGATAATTTCACCGTTTTGAACAGTGAAATTATCAGAAACTTGAACCCAACCCTACGTAATACACTGATCGGAGCGTCAATTGTGCTGGGTTTTACGCAAGAAATGACGTCATAAATAACGTCATGCACGCGAAGTAATCCCGCCAATTTTGACGTCTTTTGTGAATAACACAGCTGATTTCTGGCCTTTCAAGTATAAAAGAAAAAGAAAAAATATGCTTGCTTTTGTGAAAAATTGATATATAATTGCATTTGTGAACATAAAAAGATGCATTTTCAATCGTGGTTCGCCACTCGTGAAAATATAATTTTTTATGTTCACTCAGTGAAATTATTAATCGATCTTACACCAAAACAATTATCCTCTATATACAAAATCATTTGCATATTCAAATTTATAAATTGAATTAGGCAAGTATATAGTTCACATTTTTAATCGGTTCAATCATTCTGATTCCTCAGTATACGGTAGGTCGGTGATTCTACTCGGGTGCCTCTCTTCACTCGGGGTCTTCCTTACCCATAATTAGATGGGCGTCTGAAACACTGTAAGCGACGGTAATATCAAACACAATAACAACACGACCATCGTCATAATTATATATATTTAACATCTTTCTGTTTTTGGTCGTATATGTTCGTTTCAGGTCCCTATGGAAGGAACATTCTGGACAATAAAAAAGACCATGGTCACTGTATTGCGTTGAAAAATATCAAGTCAGTGAGAAAAAACAATGTAAATGACGATGTGTATTTCCAACCAGAAAATTGCACCTTACGTTTAAGAAGATTTTTCTGTTCAGGTATGTTCAGCTCTTATGTCTCAAACAACATTATCAACAACAGGAAACAACAACAATAACACTGTTTAAGTCACACATATTCTTCCTTTAATACACGAGTTCTCACAATAAACGCAATATTTCTAATACCAAAAGATATTGATTATACACATAAATGTCTAAAGATCATAAGGGAAGGTCAAACGTTGGTACTAACATTTCACATATTAAGGGTTTAATTTATAATTAGAAAATTTTGCAAAGTAACTTGATATCTCACTAAGTGTTTGTGGAAGTTACATTTTATTTGATATTCTTTGTTTTACGAAAACTTTAAATGTAAAATTCGTAGAATTAATAACAAGCTTAGGTTTGTTTGTAAAACATAAATCATACTTTTGAGATAAGAAATTGGCTCTTTTAAGAAACATTAGTTTTACACATTATAAAACTGTCTGTTACCCAAAACGTGACTGTTCAAAACTATAAAAAGATACACAAACATGTGCATCCCCCACCCCCGCGCAAAATTGAAAAAAAAAAAATGTTTTACTCTATGGAATGATGTATTTACTTTCACAGATAATGATGATGCTATTGACGTCCCGAATTCCGTGTCATGGTTTGAAGCATTCAAGCGATGCAATGACCTTGGCCTTCATCTTTCATACAATATTTCTGACAACTGGATAACACATGGTATCTATTGGACGTCCATAAGACGCATTGTTTTGATACGATGGACCAGCGTAACGGGTATTCCCTTATTCACAGTTTGTTATATTTCAATATTCAAATTTAAATGAAATGTAACTTGTGCTTATATCTTTTTACTATAGCCTTTCTAAATCAGTTATGATAAGTACCCGATGAAAAACAAATATTTAATTAACCGCCATTTTTAGAGTCATTCTGCTGATGAAGTTTGTATTATACGGAGGAAAGTTCCAGGTTCGTAGTTCAAGATTTTGTGTTTAGTTGAAAAGTTTAACTTTTCAATATATAACTGTCATTTTCTTCAGTATTTCCTCGCGATCCTTTTTAAAAACAAAAAACAACCTGATATCACTTTTATTTCCTTTGTACGTATGTTCATAGTCACTTGCTGTTTTTTCATGGAAATACCATTTTTTGTATTATAACTGCATTTATTGACAAATAATTAAATATACCTGATTGGTGTTCAAAATCTGAAACTGACAAACATGTTATAAAAGTCGATAATTAAATTTTAATCACACAATACATGTAGGCATATTGACATTTCATTTATACAAACACTTTGTATTTAGTTTATTATTTCTTGTTATTTCAGTCTAATGCTTGTATTCAGATTCCACAGGTTCTGGCTTCCAATACTGTGTCAGTGTACACACAGACTTTAAGAGGACGTTGGTCTTAGAGGATACAGAGTGTGATTCAGAGTACCGGTATCTTTATATACAGGAAAAAGACGTTGTCATAAATGGTATGTGTACACGTACATACGTACGTATTTGTGTATGTACATACGTCTTTTTGTACGAGTATGTATTTATGTACGCTTCTACTCATGTGTACGAATATGTATGTACGTGAGTATGTATGCGTGTTTGCACGTACATATGTATGTATGTAAGTACGTGCGTCTTTGTGTATGTATGAATGTATGTTAGCTGACATGAAGCCTAGTAGAATGGGTCATTTGACAGTTCCAATGTGTAAGTAGTTGACTGCGTTGACAACAAAAAATCTAATGCTTCAATTTTCTCCCCACCCCATTTTTTCCATTTAAGTGTTACCATACAATACTGCAAATTTAATAGTCAACCCTCATATGTTTGATTTCACTATGAGCGTATTTACATGGAAGCACTAGGGAATGGTAATGTTTGCCCCCAACTATAAAAATCAGCCAGTCACAGACTTGTAACTCGTGAACTCGTACTATAGATCGTATTTCATAAAAATCCCCAAATAAACTATGAAAAAAATAAGATTTTTCGTCAAATATTCACAAATGGAAAGGGTTAATACGGACACAACGAACAAAACACAAGGTATGAATCCCTAACCCTCACCAGTTTTACCGTTAGCTCAAAATCAACAGACTTGTATCAGTCAACCTATGCCGATGCCTGTGTTTCAAACCCCTTGATCTTCACATATGCAAACCCCGGTAAATACTTATTATACCCCGCAACAGTCAATAAATAGTATGTCGGTTCAAACACAATATGTACAACAACAAGATATATCCAGTATGCAAATGACACTTGATACACTTTTGAAAACAGTGAATCAAATAAGCAATAAAGTAAATAAACTGGACACTACTGAAAAGTCAGTTGAGAATCTGAACACAAATATAAACTCTATGGAGATCAGGGTTTCGAACCTTGAAACCAAAATAGAGGACTCTTGTAAAAGAATGAATGACATAGAGGTTAGCAGAACACATGACACACAATGTACTGAGGATTTAACGAAATTAATCAGCGAAGTTTATGTCAAAGTAAACGAATCCAAGAATAGCATGGATAAAATTAGCACAGACCTATATACATTCAAGCAGGAAACTATGCGTTTGACGGAAGTATCCCTTGATTTACAGTCACGCTCAATGCGAGATAACCTCTTATTTTTTAACTTCCGTGAGAGCGATTCGATTGAGGAACGAAAAAACGAGAGATGTGATGAGAAAATCTTGTCTATGTGTAAGGACACATTAAAAATGCAAAACTATGAGGAAATCAAAATAGACAGAGCCCATAGACTAGGTCGGTATGTGGCTAACAAAACCAGACCTATTGTAGCCAAGTTTAATTATCACCAGGATAAGCAAAATATTAAACAAAGGGCTTGGTCTGAACTGCAAAATAGTCAGTTTCGGTTGGCCGATCAATTTCCGCGAGGGATCAAGGACCGACGTAAAATTCTCTACCCAGTCATGCAGAAAGCACTGGAACAGGGCAGACGAACCACTTAATCATGTGATAAACTGTATATCGACGGGAGAACGGTCACTGCCAGCGAGGTGAAGTCACGTGGTGTTGAAGGTGTGCTGTACTCCAAGCTAATATGCTGATTGACATGATTCAAAAACTCGACTCTAGGCTTCAATCTACCGAAGCTGGTGTAGCTAAAATTTTTATCCTCCGTTAAAGCTGAAGTTGATGGTCTTCGTCAAGATAACATGTCTATGAAAGCTTCACTCATAGAGCTTGAAACATTCCGACTTTCTATAAGTGATTTTATTGATGACTGCAATAGCAATACTCAAATTCCAAAACAATGAATGAAATTAAAAGTCAAAACACAAAAATCTCCGAAGATATCCAAATATTAAAGTCGGAAAATTCCATGTATAAGGAAGAAATCCTCGATCTCAAGTGGAGAAGCATGAGGAATAATCTCATCTTTGTCGGTATACCAGAAACTTATGGCCAAAACAACAGCGATAATGAAACACATAATACAAATACAAGAAATTCGAGGGTTTTTAAAACAGCACGTAGAAAGCGACGCCACAGTAAACACAGACAGTACTATCAAGGTTAATGACATACATTTCCACCGAGTCCACCGAACGGGAGGCCCTTCCGGGCCCGGACAATCAAGGCCAATAAGGGCAAATTCGAGAGATTTAGTGACCGGGAAGTCATTCGTGAAGCGGGAGTCCGTCTGAATATGAAAAAGAGTGGAATCTATATTAACGAACAATTTCCTCAAGAAATGGAATCCCGCAGAAAACATCTAAACGGTGTAATGCGCAAATTCAAAAATGACCCTTCAGTTACTGGTAAATGCAAACTTGTTCGAGACAAGCTTTATGTAGGCAACAGGGTGTATAATCCTGTCAAAGAACGCCTTGTATTCCCCAAACAGAAACTTGCGAATCAAATAGACAGCGCACAACAAAATTTCAGACAACCTGAAAAGGAGCGACGCCGTTATGTTTTTTTTTATGACAGGAACAAGTCAAACCCTCGACAGAATAATGACTTTGTAACACCAAACAAGTTTGCTGCTTTAACAGACAATGATGCCCCGTTGTCTCGAAACAGGAGCGCAATAAATCGTTCACCGAGCCCCCTCGAAGATACACTTCTTAAGCGTCCACGCGATGACACAGAGCAAGAGGTATTTACTCGAGACAGCACTGACGGGCCTCAATCCGACGACATTACTGACCACGTGCACATCGTGCAGTCGGCCGCAAGTAGTAACTAGGCCAGGCAGGAGGAGTGCCTGATTAGCCAGACTGTGACTGAACCAGCCAGTTAAGTTTGTAGTGAACGTTCATTGAGCCATGACATTCATATCAGTGTTTTGTCTTTAAATGTTTGTGGTATCGGCTCAAAACAAATAAATCCTGACTTTATTACCTATTTAAATAAATTTGATCTGAGCGGTTTACAGGAAACAAAAACTGACAGTTTAGACACAATAAATTTAGATCTATTTAAGTTATTTTTTAAGCATAGAAAAAATATTGCCAAAAGGAAATCAGGTGGCATTTGTTTAGGTGTCAAAACACATCTAATACCTTACATAACGGTATTACATACTGATTGTGACCTAGTGTTATGGTTTGTGTTACTCGATAAAGTGACTGGTGTAGGTGATATATTCTATGGTATAGTGTACATACCACCTAAATGCCTTCCAGCTGGCTTGCGGTAGATCGGTGGTTCTACCCGGGTACCTCTGTGTACTCGGGGTCTTCCTCCACCTGTATTTAGCTGGACGTCGCTATATGATTGAAATACTATCGCAGCGACGGTAAACCCCAATACATGTACAACAACAACAACCACCTGAATATTCAAGCTATGCAACAGATGACCCGTTTTCACTCATTCAAAATGACTTAGATTATTTTACATGTTTGTATAGTAAATTTTGTCTATTTGGAGATTGGAACTCTAGAACTAAAAAAATTCAAGACATTGTACAACCAGATTTTGAGGTTCTTTTTCATGATATGCAACTTGAAGAAGTATTTAAATAATTAAATAATGATAGTTTTTACTTCGAAGAAACAAATATTATGAAAAACAGGAGTAATAGAGATAATTCTTCAAAAACTTACGGTTACAGATTTATCGAATTTACAAAATTAAACCATTTGTACATTATGAATGATAGAACCCCTGGTGATTTAACAGGCAATACTACATGTAAAGAAGTAAGCACTGTGGATTATTTTGTATGCAGGCCAACATTGTTCTCACATATTGTAAATTTAAATGTTGATGACTTTTGTACTTTATATTCAGATTTACATAACCCTGTTAATATGAATTTCAGCTTTAAGGGCATTATATCAAGTAAAACCAAATATGTTAAATCAGCTAGTCCAAATGCTAGACTATGGGATGGTAAAAACAAAGATAACTTTATTACAAATATTGATTTTTTGTATAGTTCAAATTGTGTTACTGAATATAATATAAACAATGTGATTACAAAAATTGAAAATATATTTCATGAAAGTGCTAAGGTCAGTTTTGTATCACATAGTGACTGTGCAAAACCAAAAGAACAAGGTAATAATAAAAGGCGGTTTAATTTTGAATGTAAAAACGCGAGACGTGATGTTCACGGAGCAAAATACAAATATAAAATATGTAAAAATGCTAGCAATAAAGAAAACTTAAATATCAAAAATAAAAAAGAAAAAAAAAATATAAAGGCAATAAACAAACAAAATGTAATGCATCAATAAATGAAATGTACGAATATTTTAAATATATACACTGTGACGAATTAGAGGTATCTGATGATAACTATAATGATAATATCGGTTAAGACTTTACAGGAGTTGATAATTCTGTACTCAATGCTGAAATAGATATACAAGAAATAGAGCAAGCTATTAAAAATCTAAAGAATAACAAAGCGTCTGGTGAAGATAATGTGCTAAATGAATATATTAAAAATTCCTATCATATTTTAAAGCACGTATATCTTAAACTATTTAATATTGTTTTTAGTACTGCTATTATTCCAGATAATGGACCATAGGCGTCATTAATCCCATTTACAACAAGAGGGCCATGATGGCCCTTAATCGCTCACCTGATTATAAATGAGCAACACATGTTGAATTTTTCATATTGACCTACTTTTTGACCCCACATGACCCACATTCTGACCAAGTTTCATGAAGATTGGGCCAAAAATTAAGTTTTTCTAAGATTTGACCTCATGACCTACTTTTTGACCCCACATGACCCAATTTCGAACTTGTCCAAGATTTTATGGAAACAAACATTCTGACCCAGTTTCATGAAGATTGGGCCAAAAATGTGGCCTCTAGAGTGTTAACAAGGTTTTCTAAGATTGACCTCATGACCTACTTTTTGACCCACATGACCCAAATTCGAACTTGTCCAAGATTTTATGGAAACAAACATTCTGACCAAGTTTCATAAAGATTGGGCCAAAAATGTGGCCTCTAGAGTGTTAACAAGGTTTTTCTAAGATTTGACCTCATGACCTACTTTTTGACCCCACATGACCCAATTTCGAACTTGTCCAAGATTTTATGGAACAAACATTCTGACCAAGTTTCATGAAGATTGGGCCTAAAAATGTGGCCTCTAGAGTGTTAACAAGGTTTTTTAGGTTTGACCTCATGACCTACTTTTTGACCCCACATGGCCCAAATTCGAACTTGTCCAAGATTTTATGGAAACAAACATTCTGACCAAGTTTCATAAAGATTGGGCCAAAAATGTGGCCTCTAGAGTGTTAACAAGGTTTTTCTAAGATTTGACCTCATGACCTACTTTTTGACCCCACATGGCCCAAATTCGAACTTGTCCAAGATTTTATGGAAACAAACATTCTGACCAAGTTTCATAAAGATTGGGCCAAAAATGTGGCCTCTAGAGTGTTAACAAGTTTTTCTAAGATTTGACCTCATGACCTACTTTTTGACCCCACATGACCCAATTTCATTCTTGTCCAAGATTTTATGGAGAACATTCTGACCAAGTTTCATGAAGATTGGGCCAAAAATGTGGCCTCTAGAGTGTAAACAAGGTTTTTATAAGATTTGACCTCATGACCTACTTTTTGACCCCACATGACCCAATTTCGAACTTGTCCAAGTTTATGGAGCAAAGACCTCTGACCTTTTTTGACCCCACATGACCCAATTTCGAACTTGTCCAAGATTGTATGGAGACAAACATTCTGACCAAGTTTCATGAAGATTTGGCCAAAAATGTGGCCTCTAGAGTGTAAACAAGGTTTTTATAAGACTTGACGTCGTGACCTAACGTTTTGACACCACATGACCAAATTCGAATTTGTCAAAGATTTTAATGAGACAAACATTCTGACCAAGTTTCATGAAGATTGGCCTAAAAATGTGGCCTCTAGTGTGTTAAAAAGCCAAATTGTTGACGACGCACGACGAACGACGGACGCCGGACGAAGGGCCATCACAAAAGCTCACCCTTGAGCACGTTGAGCTTAAAATAAAGGTGATGTGTCTGAAGCTGTATTGTGCATGTATTGATCTAAAGGGTGCTTTTGACACAATTAATAGAAGTATGTTGTGGTTTAAACTCCTTAAGTATCAAATAAACGGTATTGTTTTTGATGTTGTTAAAAATAATTTTGAAAGCAAAGCTGCGTACTGTAACGTAAAATTTAAATATTTTAAGTGTTCTTCGGTAAAGACAGGGTGAAGCTATCACCATGCTGTTTCTTTTGTAAATGATTTGCATAATTTCTTTGAAAATATATATAATTCAAGGGTCAACCCTTTGTAAACATCCTTGTGATTCAGGTCTTGTAGATTACTTAAAATTGTTTGTATTACTTTATGCAGACGACACTGGTATTTTATCTGATTCGGCAAAAACCTTACAAAATACATTGTATGTGTATGAAAAATATTGTAAAACATGGAAACTTACAGTTAATACATTAAAAACTAAAGTTTAAATATTTTCAAAAAGTAGAATAAGAAACCAAATTTTTTATTTATGTAATGATAAATTAGAAATTGTAAATGAATACAAATATCTTGGCGTCTTTCTCAGTAAAACTGGAAATTTTTCTAAAGCTAAAGAATATATTGCTAAGCAGGCAACTAAAGCTATGTTTTGTCTATTGAAAAAGGCTAAATATCTATGATTCAGTATCGATTTACAAATACACATGTAGAACTATTTGATAAAACCATTAAACCAATTTTGTTATACGAATGCGAGATTTGGGGATTTGGAAACAATAATATTTTAGAAAAAGTACAATTGAAGTTTTTAAAGTATATATTACAAGTTAAGAATAGCACTCCAAATTGTATTGTATATGGTGAAACAGGTGTTAAAACACTACAAATAGATATTGATTCAAGAATGCTAAATTTTTGGTCTAAACTTATCATTCCATCTAGTCTAAAGCTCTCGGTTTCTATATATAATATTATGTATAGCAGGTTTACAGTGGTGCTATCGTATCAGTTGTCAAAAAATACGATTGATAAACGATTGAAATACGAACGATATACGATGTGCGATAGCAAGTTTGAGTTACCTTTACGATTCGATACGATACGATTCGATGCGTTTATAATCTGATAACATACGATATACGATCCACGATCTGCGATTTACGTTATGCGATATACGATATACGGTAAGCACGGTTAACATGACAATTTTATACCTGCAAGCTTGATTTGATTACAAGTCCAGAAATATGCAAAAACTTCATGTTGTTAACATTATTTATCGTCACATATAACTGGTAATCCGTGTGTTCATCTGAAATAAACATAGCGAGCGACAGGAAGTTGTCGAATGATACTCGAAATACAGACTTCAAATGGATTAAGTATATTAAAAATATACTAATTAAATGTGGGCTGATTAATGTTTGGGAGTTTCAAAACTTTCTAAATGTTCGATGGCTTCAAAAAAGTGTATCTCACAAACTATCAGATCTGTTTTTGAATGAGTGGTACTCAACAATAAATTCATCAAGAAAATGTTTAAACTATAGATTGATCACAGAGAAATTTGGATTTGAAGATTATCGTGTTAAAACACCAACTAATTTGTCAAAATATATGTTAAAGTTCAGAACAAGAAATATAAGACTTCCAGTAGAAATTGGTAGTTGGCAAAATATTGACTTAAATGATCGTATATGTAATTTATGCAATAGTATTTTTTTTGTTAGATGTCATAATTTTTAAATATAGAAAACGTTTCATAAGTAAATTTTATTATAGATGTCCCAATGTATTACTCTTTAAACAGTTATTGGAATATAAGCCTGAAAAATTAAGCAAATATCGTAAATTATGTCAGTTTGTGAAACAAATTATTATTAAGTTCAATCAATAGCAGTAAGTCTCCCCCCCCCCCCCCCCCCCCCCTTTTTTTTGTGATTCAGCTGTGTGTATACTGAATATGCTCATTTACTATAGTTTATTGTATTGCATGCACGTCAGTCTCGTTCCACACTTTATAATGATTATTAGGTTTTCGTGGACTGCAACGCAGCCGCGAAAACCTACTGTTCTTCTTGTGTTTCTTTTTCCCTTTTTTTTTTTCCATTATTATTATTCTTTGCACTGTTTTTGTGGCCGCTGTTGCGGCGTGATTATAAGTGCTACAAATATGAAAATTTCGCTGCATACCATGTATCTGAAGTTGTGCACCATTAAGTTTGTTTTCCGCTAGGTGGCGTTTAGCATCAAAACATATAATTGCCGATAACTCTGTCATTTGACATTTTATTTGTATGCAGTTTTTTGCATTCTGTTCTCTGTCAACTACCCCTTTAAATATGATGAGTGGCAATATCCATATCTTTGAAACTTTTGAGCTAGAAGAGGTTGAATGTTTGAATCTTTGAAAAAATCTGGCAAATTAGGGTGTGTCCACGAAAAACATGCCCATTTTTGTTAGAGATTAGATATCCTCATTCTGTTTTTTGAAATTGATTCTGAAGATCTTTGCGCACAAAATATATGGGGTGGCGATTTCAGAAAATGCATAAAATGGCTTTCAATAAGCGGTCAAAGTGTACTAAAATTTAGAGGATTTTTTTTTTTTTCGAGAATAGGCATTTTTTTAGTTTTTTGATGATTCTGCCATTATTTTTTAATCAATCTTTATGAAATTTTCACAGATTGTATTGTTTGTTGTTTCAAGGGACTTAACAGTTTCAAAATTTCAAAAAATGCAAAGGTCAAGGTCATATTGCGATTATTGGTTTTTTCTTTGACCTTAAATATCTCAAAATCTAAAAATATTTTATCGAAAGAATATGGGTAAAATCAAAAGCCTCTAAAGAGTACTTTTTGAAGAAATTTAGTTTTTTCAGATCGGGGTTGATTTGGTTGTTTGGTGGCAGTTTGAAGTTTGGTCATACTTTGAACTGATTTCAAAGCCTTTAAAGTTTAAATGTGTGATATATTTTGTCATCATTAGAAAAAAGAATGTCTTACCTCGTCAACAAAAAAAGAATTTCGCAAATCTGTCGAGAATTGATGAATTTATAGAGAATTTAAATACATGACCCAGAATAAAAACTGAGAAAATTTGACAGAACACTGGATACCTATGTTCTATAATTAGAACTCTGCTCTGCTAGCTTTGCTCTTTAGGTTGGGATGTAACAGGTTATGAATGTATGTGTAAAACTAGCCTACTATCTCACTTCCATTGTAGCAGGTAATTTTGTTATGCATCAACCCATCAGAGGTTTTACACACAAAGCTACTGTAATGGCTAAAGACTCCCTGCAGTGATGACCAGATATTAACAGGGCTGATCACAGCAGTTGGGGGCCTGGCTCAGTGGGACATCACATTCCTTTCGAGATGCCTTTAATTTAAGTTTTGGACACAGCGAATTCACCAATGAAGAAAAACACTAAGATATATAAAGCATTTTGCATTTTGTTGTTTTTCTGGTATTTTAACTTGGCTGATCAGGTTTGAAACTGTTTCTCATCACGAAAACCGGTGCATTTGCAGTATGCAAATCTAGTTGTTTTTTGTATTCTCATTTTGTCAAATTTGACATGAGATGTTGAAAATAGATAAACTTGAAAATTGTAGGACTGAGCAATAAATTATCCGATAATGATTTTGTGACCAAGATATCGGATTATGACATTTTGCTATTCTGTGAAACTTGGTGTTCAAAGTTATCAAATGTCCTTTTAAAAGGGTTAAATAATTTTGCATGTAATAGACCAAAGACCAATAAGAATGCAAAGCGGTATAGTAGTGGAATCATCGTATACTGTAAGGAATATTTGCAAAATAAAATCCAGATAGTTAAAAACGATAACAGAGAATTGATATGGTTTAAATTAGACAAGGCGGGTTTTAATATGGATAAAGATATTTACTTTTGTCTATGTTATATTCCACCTGAACACTCACCTGTGTATCGTAATATAAATTCAGGTTTTTTCGATTGTGATTTATTTGAAATTATTAATGATGATATATTACGCTTTCGTGATATGGGCGAAATTTTTATATGTGGTGATATGAATGGGAGAGTAGGGGAAAACTTAGACTATATCATCAACACTGGGATTGACAGATACGTTGATTTACCGGAAGTGGAGGAATACGTTAGGTTACCTGGTCGAAAATCTAATGATAAAATTAAAAATGCATTTGGCCATAAAGTATCTATGCAAAGAAAATGACCTTTTCATAGTTAACGGTAGACTTGAGCCTGGGTTACACACGTGCTATACGATAAATAGAAATGTCACAGGGTGTAGTGCAGTTGACTATGTGGTACATGTAACAAGTAGTCATAACTTAAGTAAGATCAACCATTTCTGTGTTGAAGACTTATGTGAATTTTCTGACCACTGTCCAATCAGTTTTGAGATGAATTTCATTATACAATTGGAAGATAAGGGAAGTGATCATAATGTTTTTAGCTCGACTATTCGTAGAATATGAGAGCTATTGTAGTCACCCTGGCGTCGGCGTCGGCGTCGGCGTTGCAGCTTTTGGTTAAAGTTTTGCGTGCAAGTTACTATCAACCTTATATCTCAATAACCATTTATGGTATTGACTTGAAAGTTTATAAATATGTTCAGGGGCATCAGACAACCAAGGTAGATAACTCTTGACTGAATTTAATATGAATTATGGCCCCTATTTTTAACTTAGAAATTTTGGTTAAAGTTTTGCATGCAATAGAAAATTTGGTTCAAGTTTTGTGTGCAAGGTACTTTCTAGTTTGTATCTCAATAACCATTCATGGTATTGACTTGAAAGTTCATGAATATGTTTAGGGGCATCATACAACCAAGGCAGATAACTCTTGATGGAATATATTACAAATTATGGCCCCTTTTTAACTTAGAAATTTTGGTTAAAGTTTTGCATGCAAGGTACTTTCATGCTAATATCTCAGTATCCAGGCATGGGATTGATTTGAAACATCTTTAATATGTTTAGGAGTATCATACTATCAAGGTAGATAACTTTTTATGGAATATATTACAAGTTATGGCCCCCTTTTAACTTAGAAATTTTGGTTAAAGATTTGCATGCAAGGTACTTTCATGCTTGTATCTCAGAGTCAAGGCATGGAATTGATTTGAAACATCTTTAATATGTTTAGGGGTATCATACTATAGAGAAAGATAACACTTGATGGAATAAATTAAAAATTATGACCCCCTTTTAACTTAGAATTATGGTCAAACTTTTTGCATTCAAGCTACTATCCAGCTTATATCTCAGAAATTGCTTGCGGAATTGACTAGAAAGTTAAGGTGTGTCTTCAAGGGCATCAGAAAACAGGAGGATAACTTTTAGACTGATGCAAATTATGGCCCTTTTCTAACTTGGATTTTTGGTTAAAGTTAAGCATGCACAGTGTTATTGTGCTTATGTCTCAGTAACTAGGCATGGGATTGATTTTAGACATCATAAATATATTAAGGGGTATCAGACTATCAAGGTATATCATTTTTTACTATTACTATGAAGGGCAAGAATTTAAATAAATTTCATTTTATTTACCAACAAGCATTTTGAATAGTCGAGCGTGCTGTCCTCTGACAGCTCTTGTTATTGATAAAATTGTTTGGGATGGTAATAAAAGAGATTTTAAATACCCGTCTGAATGATAAGAAATACATGTTTGATAGTATTGTTGACAATTATATTTCTGATCTCAAAAATGTATAAATTCTTTAACAGAGCTTATGTATAGTATATGCTATGACAATTTTGGATCTAGGAAATGTATTAACACTAGATTTACAAATGAGTGTAAACGAGCGTCTAAATGGTTTGACGACAGTTGCAGAAGAGCGAAAAACGAATTTTATAGATGTAAACGTATATATAAAAGTGACCAAATCCC
>CM037778.1:14967356-15017356 GCA_021229015.1 Solen grandis | reverse complement strand
GTATGTTTTTCTAGCAAACACACAGTAGATTATGTGAAATTAATTCCCGTCCTTTATAACTTACTGAATAAATGAGGCACATTGTAAAGGAGGTCTGGTTTTCCACCTGGTGAATCATCCCTGTTCTGTCTCACCGGATGCTGATTCCACTCTCTTCGTATCTTATCCAAGTCTTGCTGAAGCAAGCTTGTGAAGCAGAATCTTATACATTCTCTGAGAAATAAAACATACACAAAAACTTTAAATCTACAAAACTTAGAAGAAATCTTTTCTTATACAAAGATAGAATTCCATCACTTTCCATTGACGAGAACAGATCTATCCATGACTGACACCCGCTTTGTCTTGCAGACCGCCACCAGCGTTCGATGCGCTGAAATGCAACATCCTAGCTTTTATTACACAATCAAATATCATTCCATTAAAACAATTTAAGTAAAAACATAATATACTAGTATTTAAATGGCTATAACGAAAAGTAAAGCTCATGTGTAATTAGCGTGTATTTTATGTGTGTGTTAACAGTATTTCAGTCATAGAACGACGTCCAGCTAATTACAGGTGGAGGAAACCCCGAATGCACAGAGGCACCAGGGTAAACCACCGACCTTCCGCAAGCCAGCTGGAAAGCTTCCTCACATGAAAGTCCGAATGACCTTGCCGGGATTCGAACCCACGCGGTGAGGGCGGCCACGGAGGCCCCTTCTTTATTGTACAAAAATATCACCAAGTACCTGATTTAAATGTGATGAACCTATTATGACACTTTTCGCTGCAGCCATATCATCAGTATGGTCCCATCGAAACGCCTTCTGAATGTCCTCAACCAAAATATTTTCAGTTCCACCGTCCATGCGAACACACCTTGGAGTTGCTGAGTTGTTAATATTTTATTTTATATTTTATAGCATGTAAATAACCAATAAACAAGCATTAAATTAAATGTTCATGTTGAAATTTTTGCGAATATCATTTTTTTATTTTGTTGATCATTCGATCTGATTGCCATCAGACAATTTGAATACACCTGTCAGCTAAGACTCTTTTCGCGAAGCAGAAACTTAATTGCAGGATAATATTTGATCGTTTTGCTTATTTGCCTAATTTACATTAATACAATATCCTATTTGTATTGAATTATGCGCATATATGTTCGAACTAAGTTATTAAAACACAGTAAATGAAACTGAATAAATCTTTCAAAGAGATAAAAATGATATAGTTCGGAGGTCGTGTATTCAAATCCCAGTCGCAACATGCCAAAGTCGTAAAAAATTGTAGTGTTATAGCTCCCTTGTTTGGTGATCAGCAAATAAGGGAAGTTGCACGACTGGTTGGCCCAGTTACATGATAATGTGACTGGGTGTGGTATCATGTCACATGTCTACGGCGTGAAAGTGCAGTGTGGCAAACTATATGTGTCTCAAGTAGATATCGTCTCTAAATTATTGAACTACTGTTGGTGGGACGTTAAACCCAACAAACAAAATAAAGAAAACTTTGATACTTTCGGTCGATGAGAACGGACAAAAATATAGTGCACATATGATAGAAACATAAAAGGATTTATGCCAATCAAACTTTTCCTTGTTGAAGCAAAAATCAGAATTATGTTTCTTCTGAACGCAAATTAATAGTTGATAAATACGTAACTGAATAATTTAAACTATATATGCTTAGTAAAGGATTCACTCCTCAATTGAGCGATTTAGATTAAGCGACTTGTTCATCAGTGTTTTTATTAGAAGATATATCTTGTAATAAAGTTAAGTTCGGAAAGAAAAATTACACAAAGAAAAAATGATGAAGAAAAAATGCATACATACCATTTATTTCACAAAGGTATTTTAAGAAGAATGTCGCTACAATTTTCGGATCATTATTCGAAACTGCTACATTGAACCATAGGATACGACGCAAAAATCTGCAAAGAACGTAGGCTAAATGTAGTACATTGTAAATCAAAATATGTTTAGATCACTTGTGTTATCCACCTTTTGATAATTTTGAATAAAAAAATGCGTTATTGACTATATAATGCATATTATTAATTTATGTATCCAATTGCAACCTGAATATTAATCGACAGATTATGTACACAGGCCGGTGCAAATTATATTCTACAAACATTGAAATATGCTTATATATTAAACGTGTATTCTACAGTCTAAGCAAGTAACTAGGGATATTACTGATGAACGTTTTATTACCCATCAATGGCACCATGAATAGGGAAACCATATCTCTTGAGTTTATCATACCCATCTATGTGGAGAATGTTATTCGGACCCTTGTTAATGTAGGTCCTACGGTCTATAATGCGGTTTCTTCTTCGAGCTACACCTTCAGGGTTTATCATCCGTATGATGGAGGATACTACGGCTCTGTTAAAACAAACAATTAGAGAGTACACAATTATCTTGAACAGAAACACTTACCGATACAATAAACCATGGTTTAAAAAAAAAAGACCAACTCGATCAAACTTCTGTTGGATTTTAATCTAAATCACACTAATTATTTTCCAGTTAAAATGTAACAGAAACAAGGATATGTTGGAACGACATTGATGCTCCGCAGCACATTATTCGAATGTACAAGACAGTTCTTTATTGCTGGGCTGTATTGTCTATATTATGACGAATAAGTGTTCAAAGTATCATACAGATATTATTTGCGGTTCCTGAGAATTCGACTTAAACGCAAAGGTAAACATTGGGTGTGATGAAACACCAGAGTGCCAACATTATGTCTTTAAAGAACAATGATAGAAATCAAAATATTGTCATAGGGTATGTCAACAAATAGTGATTATTTCTTAAACAACAATGGCATGATTGACATGAACATCATTTCTTTTTTTAGTTTAAAACTAAATCTTGTCTGACTTTTATATAAGCAATACCTTGGTACAACAACTCCATGTACTGAAGCCAAACGTCTGGTCATACTTCTGTAGCCTAGAGTGTAGCCGCTGCTATGAAGTTCCGACTGCAACATTAGAATGTAATAAATTTTCAGAAAAAAAAGTTATAGAACTGTATATCATCGATTCAAACACTGAAAGAGCTGAATGTGATATTAATTAAAAATAATATTATTTGCAAATAAAGTGGATCTATCTGATATACAAAACTGAGCCATACTGTCTCCGCTTGCCGAATGGTTTATAGCGTCTGCCTCGGTGCGGCAAGTCGTGGGTTCGAATCTTGTCGCGACATACCAAAAAAAAAAAAAAAAAAAAAAAGAAAAGAAAGAAATACTTGGCGCTTAGCCTGTAAGGGTATTTTCAGTACTTGTTGGCCCGGTCTGATGCCAAGACAATGTGACTGGGTGTGGTACATGTCTCATGTCTGTGGTGTGATACTGCAGCAAGTCTCATATATCTGTCTCAAGGAGACTTCGTCTCAAAATGAATGGGATACTGTCGGTACAGGTTTTTAAATACAGCAAACAAGAAGACATATTGTATCGTTTAATGAAATAAGACATACTGCCAAATTATATGATCTTAAACAACTTTCACATGCATTTACCTCAATTGCTTGAATAGCTTGGTGCAAACGATCTGCAGAAGAATGTCGTCTTAGGTTCATAGAACGCAACTCTCTGTGCAGTTTGCGCATGCTAGAAGATAAGGAACCGATGTCACCCCGTTTTGTGTCAATTTTAGATAATTAAAGATAACAATTTAATGAAAAAACAGTTAATGGATTGTTTGTTTCTAACCATGCACCTTTTCATCAGCTTTTTTCCGAACCACTCCAGTCCCGGTAGCCTAGTGGTTAGAGCGTCTGCTTCATGTGTAGAAGGTCGTGGGTTCGATCTTTGGTCGTGACATACCAAAGTGGTAGAAAGGATACTGTTATAGCTGCATTGCTTGGCAATCATGATAAAGTGTGTGTGTGTGGCGGGGGGGTCACGATTGGTTGACCCGATGTCAGGATAATATGACTGGGTGTGTTATCATGCCACATGTCTTCGGTTTGATACTGCAGTGTGACAACACTATATCTGTCTTCAGTAGACATCGTCTCCAAATGACTGAAATATTGCCGGTGGGACGTTAAACCAACCAAAGAAACAAACAGACATCTTCGGAATCACTACATAAGAAATTACAGTTATTATGTTTGACTTTCGAATGCGAGCACAAGCGGATTCTTCCCTATAAAAGAGGTTTGATCATCATGTTTGTTGTCTATTCGCAAAAAAAAAAAAAAAAAAAAAAAATATAGGTCACCCAGTTTTATAATATAGTTGCATGTAATTTGTTTACACAATTCAATTATTAATTTTGTGCAAATTTAACTTTATCTTAATTGTTACATATAGTTCAAAGGCAACTTGCATTATCCATAATTTATTCGGCTGTAATTATTATAAGCTAAAAAAGCAAATAATTCAATGCATGTACATACCTGAATGTGATGACATGACAAGAGTGTAATATGATAAGCAGTTCATTGTAGGAGTATCTGGCAAAGAAGTAATCACGAATAAGATTAGAGATTAGCGTCTGTTAAGGACAAAACTGGCTACATATCTTATCTTACAGACCACTCCACTTCGTATTCTACACTGTTTTGCCCTTTTGCCTATTTGTGTGCTGTCTTCTGTTTAAAGAGGCCCTAACCTTACTAGAAAAGCCGTGATGATGAAATAATTAAACATGTGTACAGTAAAATGAATACAAAAACAAATGCTTGTCTTGAACATTTTCATAACAATCCTTGTCTATTTAAGACAGTTGATCAAAATAATCATTAAAATCATAGGCGTATGTGTATATTCAACAAGAAAACTAAAGGATATTATTCGTATGGATTCACCATGCAAAGATGTCCATCCTTCTCTCTCCATCTTGATATTCAGCATATGTGTAAAGTTTTTTGCGCATGCGAACCGGAAGTCGACGGCACGACAACACGACAAGTGCAGTTTGTCGTTGTTTCATGCTTCGCCCTTGAACGCGCGGACTCGACAACACGACATTCAAACGCGCGGACACGACAAAGAAGGGCGCCAACGTTATCGCGTTTGATTGTCGTGTCTTCGCACTTACTTTGTCGTGATGTCGCGTCTGCGCGTTTGAAACGCGACAACACGACATCACGACAGCACGACAAATTAGCGCGCGGACACGACAAAAGTGTATTTGTCGTGCTGTCGCGTTTCGCGATGGCGCGTTTGTAAAGCGCCACAACACGAAAACTCGACATGGCAGAAATCAGCCACCATACAACTATGTAGTTTCAAACGAAATAGGTAGCACTTAAACTCGGGTGTTTAGTAAGAATAAGATTGTCTCTTGAATTAATAAAAAAACAGCAAAAGCAGTGTGGCTTAGTGCGTGATATTTGTCCTTGTCATCCTGGTCTACGAACGTGTGGCTTTTAACGACATCTAACCATTTTAATTGCGGTACTTCTTCATGAAGGAATTATATAAAATCCTCGAATGTCATTTCAAAACCTTTTCAAAACGCGTCGCTGACACCCTTTATTGGGATAAAGATTATTTTTTTTAAGTCCGTCTTGGCCGACAATTCCATCACGAAAGTTAACTGAGGAACTGAGCAAAAATCAATAACAAGGTGAAGCCAAGGGGCGGAGCTACGTTCTGATTGGCATAAACAATGCCTTTTGTTTTCTATAGTAAGCGAAAAAGCGACCGCAGTTTTATCGATGTAAAATTATTGGAAAAGTCAAAGTCAATCGCACGGCGTAGTAAAAGTGTACACAAAGTATACAAATATACAAAGTATTGCAATACGTCACAATGAGATGGTAGGGTTGGTAGCGATGGATCAGAATAGTTAGATGTTCAGGCTACTATAACCCTTTTCGGGCAAGTGATATTCCTACTGGCTTGTTCAAAGGGACAAGTGGTTTGCAAAAGAAAAATAAGACAAAGACAGGAATTAAAATGCTTTACATTTCTAGACTGTAGTTGATTGGAATTTCTTTCTTCGGCATGACCATTTGTCTGAGTGGATGTATCACAGAAGGTGAACTGTGAGATTGTGTATTGAAATATATCAGTCATCTTACATGTACTTATTTTGGTCTGCATCAGCTCTGATAATATAACAGAAGAGAAATATAGCTTACTGATCATCAGGAAAACATCATTGAGTTCGCAGTTTTATTTTCGTTCAATTGACCTGAATTTACTCTAGAATAAAGAAGGGTAAAATCAATCATCAGGCCGACACCACCATGAAGGGTGAGGGGGGGGGGGGGTGTCAAGACATATTTCCACAGTAAAAAGTTAAATAACCACCAAAAGGCTGTCTGGCATAGGTCTTCTCGGTATTTACCAGAAATGCAATTAATGTGGAACAAGTTGTTGATATTTTTGCAAGCCGAAAAAAGGAACAGTTTGGCTTTAATATTTAAAGCTCATGCAGTTATTGCTAGTCTTGTTTGGCTTTTTTTTACCAATGTACCCTCTCACTTACGTGACCAGGAATCGAGCCCGGGACGCAATGGTGAGAAGCGAGGCGCGTTACTACTACGGTATCCAGGCTCCACGTTACGCGAACTTTTTGCTGTAAACACTCTTCAAAAGAATTTTCCAATGAAATGTCTAGAATCTTTGGTCAGTTTCACTTAACATTAAAGGAAGCGAATCTTCGTAGTCGCTTAAAAATTACCGCATTGGGTTCTTCACACAGGAAGATGAAGTAAAAATATGAATTATTACCAATACCAGAAAAAATATGAATGTATTTACAAATGTGACCCCCTTGTTGCATCTAGTGTGAAGGCTGAAACATGCAGTAGAAGAACCGTGCAGGAATGTCATAAATGGGTTGGTATGAAATCATTACTTAAAAAAGGAGGAGGAAGTTTGCATGTGTTGCTGGTAGCGGTCCTCCCCAAAATAATCTGAAGGAACATGAAGAGAATGTAGAGTGTTCGTACATATACACAAACAGGGAGAGAGTAAGAGAGAAAGACTCATGGAATTCAATGCATTTCTGATGTTTATCTTGTAATTCATTTCATATCTAGACTTTTTTGATTCCATGTTTTCTTATGATCACCAGAATCATAAGCAATATAATAATTGAAATGGGTTTAAAATGGTTGCATTGGTTGATGAACTTTAACTATTCATATGATTAAAAAGTATGTGAGCGTTTGTGTTGAACGAGGCAAATAAAAAGAAACATTATTGACATTCAAACACATTGTAACCAGGTGAAAATAATGTGCAGCTAGATAGGGACTCGAACCCGGGACTTCTTGCTTTTACAGACTCTACAGACTGAGCCACCGGACCATTTATATAAACCCCTTAACGATAAGGGTAACTTGCAGGCCATTACAAACTCTCCTATCGGAATTACAAATTGCAATGTTCCCGACGTGCCCAAATGGCCTATATACTGGAGAACTATAATGTAACGGTCCCTCGCTTGGCAACAGTTTTTACATGATGAGAAAAATGTGCGCCAGCCGAAAAATTGAACTCGTGAGCCCTGGCTACAGGGCGAATGCTCTATTGAGTGAGCTACAGGGCCGCTTACAAAATATACGACGAAGTCTAAGAAAATTGACTACTATTCATTAATGTTGTATTTAAAACAAATGCTGTTTTTCTCGAGTACACAATTTGATCTGGTACATCCACCTGGCAAAATATTTTTTCAATGGCAACTATTGCTTAAATTTCGTGTAATGTCGACTTTTATATCGTGAGTATCGTTGATAGCTATTTCTCTGTTCTCTCATGATTACTAGAATCAGAAACAGCTTGTGTTTTTCCATTTACAAATTCTCTGATAAGACAGACTTCATGGTAAACCTTTTACGAGACTGACAAGATTTTTTTCACCGGTCCCGCTGGCCGATTGGTTAGAGCGTCCGCCTCGGAATCGGGAAGTCGTGGGTTCGATCCCCGGCCGAGATGTTGTATTGGTTTACCGTCGCTGCGATAGTATTTCAATCATATAGCGACGTCCAGCTAATTACAGGTGGAGGAATACCCCGAGTACACAGAGGTACCCGGGTAGAACCACCGACCTACCGCAAGCCAGCTGGAAGGCTTCCTCACATGAAAAATCCGAAGTCCCTACCGGGATTCGAACCCACAGCGGTGAGGGGCTGAGAGATTTGTAGTCCACGACTGTAACTGCTCGGCCACGGCGGCCCCCGGCCGAGATACACCAAGACCGTGAGATGGAACATGTATACCTCACATGATTTCTGCTCAGCTTTTAGGATAATTGTCAAGATAATATAACTGGGGTTGGTGTATCGGGTCTTATGTCAACGGCATGATACCTCAGTTCCATATCCGTCTTAAGTAGACATTCTCTCCAAATGGCTGATATACTGTCGGCGGGATGTCGGCCTTAATAAACAAACACTCAAACAAACAATTAATTTATTTCAATAATTAAAATGACTAGTACATGTATATAACTGCAACATGAATACATATAGTTTAGCCTAATCAATGTACATGTATAGGCTTTTGGCAGAATTGTTGTGTGTAACAACTGATGTAAAGGAAAAAATGTAAATACGAAATAAATTTAGAACAACCCTTATATTATGTTTGTTTGCTTTGGCGGAATTAACATATCGAGATAAAAATATTGTTCAAGAAGGACATCATAGAAGTATAGAAAAATATAATTAAAATTACTAAATAGCAGTTGAATGAATAAAATCCATCAATTGCAAAATATAAAATGTAATAAAACGAAATAAAATGAAATAGACACATGCCACAGTATAACTATATAATCATGATTTCAAAATGTCTAATACAAGAATCTAATTGGATTATACACAGAGCTGATTATATTTAGCAGAAAAAGAGAAAAAGATATTGTATAGTTGTAGCACAAATTACTCTGCCGAATGATTTACCGCTACAACAAAATAAAACAGTCATGATTTTATAAGATCAGATGTAACGAAACAATCTAGTTAATGTAAACTCTGCACTTCATGTGTTTTAATTTTAATCTCCATTCTGAAAAAAAAATATTTGTGTGTATGGATGATTTGCACTTTATATGTTTAATCTTAATCTCAATTCTGAAAAAAAAGTATTATTTATTCTACCTCATTCTGTTAACCTATGAAAAGCTCTCAATAAATGACCAAACAACGCAATAAATTTTAAAAACATTCTCATACATACTTTCTTTCTGGAAACAGAAGCCATACTAGAGAAGCTTATTCAGTATTTTAACAAGTTAAATTGCTCGGCTGTAGTCATTCATAAATCTTAAGACATAATTTCTTCAGCAAGGGACTTCCAGAAAGTTATCAAATTCTGCGAGTGTACTGGGTACTCTAACACCGTTTTGGTCTTCAGAAGTCTCAGCAACCCTATCGGGATCTCAGCGCAAGAAATATGTTCCATCTGAACAATAATCATGACATCCCTCTTAGTTTCAATGGATTCAATATTAGCCATGTTCATTTCATAGTCACACCAATTGTCCTTTATGTACTGCCGATTTAACAGGAGAATTGTTTTCCGGCTACTTGCAATGTTGTGAGTGATGTTTTCCGCAATTGATACTCCCGCTACAGAGTCCCTGTCCGCAACCCAAACCTTAAGATCATGGTCCCCTTCAAGAGCAGGGACCAAACTGTTTTTGATGAAAAAAGCCAAATCAGACGAATATGAAATAAACGCATCGTTTTCAAATAGTCTATCAAATCCTCTGTTAACATGCCTCCGGGTTTTCCTAATGTAGTAAATATATCGAAGCTTCCAGCGATTTTTGTAAATAACCACCCACAAAATGGTGCTCATTATACAAGCCGAAAGCCCAACCAGGCTTACAATGATCCACAAGTGGTCTTTGCAGTCAGAATCTAGAAGTTCTATCACTGCTTCCAGGTCTGTTTGTAAATTCTTGATGACTCCGTTTTGCATTTGACATTTGTCTCTTTGAACAATTACGCGTGATGTTTTTATCCATTTTAGGAATTGTAAGGTATGACAAGTACATTGTAGTTGATTTGCTGTAAGGTTTACCTTCAGTGAACTATTTTTATTACATTTTGAAAGTGCAATTTTATCTAGTTGACTTTGCATCTCATCGTTCAACAGATTAAGCCTATTTAAAGACAGATCTAACGTTTTCAAACACTCTGCTTTATCTAAAACAACATTAAAGTAACCGAGCTTATTTTTTTTTAAATCAAGATTCGAAAGTGATATCAAGGGTAGAAATATATCAGAGGGAAGAGTTTCTATATTATTGCTGGATATATCTAAAGAGGCCAATTTTGTCTGATTTTGAAAAATCTGTGATGCATTTTTATTCGAGTCGCTGATCACATTTCCTAGGATATTTCGTGCCAGATTTAGATAAATAAGATTAGGAAAAGATGAGAAAAAGGTTTTTTGATTGAAAAATTCACAACGATTATCCGACAGGTCAAGTTTCTTAAGATTCTCTAAACCATATATCGGGCCGTTCCATTCAGTTATTAGATTGAATGACAGGTCAAAGGATTCTAGCAGATCTGCTCCACAAATGTATGAAAGGTACTGTAAAGTGGACGAAACTTTGTCTCCATACAATATTTTTTATGTTTTCTGGAAAAAAACGAGGAGGGGAGATTTACCACATAAACTGCAGATGTTTCCCGTAAAATACTTTAAATCTTTAGTATATTGAGAGAGTAAAAGGTTTGGATTATTCGGGTAAAAATTATCTTTGTTCTGAAAGGTCTAACTGAGAAATGTCTTTCGCTTTATATATATATGTTAATATTCATCATAAGTAAATCTATTATAAGTTAAAGATATATTTTTAATACTCCTCGGCATCCTGTTTAAGGGATAAAAAATACTTTTATTAATAACTTCAATTTTATTCATATCCATGCGTAAAGTTGTCAGATTCGTTAATGTTCCTAAATTTTCAACATGCTCCGTGTCTAAAATCGTGCCTAACCAAAAAAAGGATGGATTGCCCTTACATCGAGTGTTTGTAACGTTGATGAATTCCTTAGGCCATGAAGTGCTGTATTCATACCAGTAAATCCCAGATGACTGTTATAGGAGATATCAAGGTATTCTAGTTTTGCAAGTGGCAAAAATGCGTCAGGCTCTATTTCTTTAATATCGCAATGGCTCAGAATCAAATTCCGAAGGTTAGATAAGCCTTCAAATGCACCAGATTGAATATACTGAAAGTCATTATTGTTAAGTTCAAGATGTGTAAGGTTCGAGACATTTACGAATGAGTTGTTTTCGATATTCTGGATTGAATTAAAACTCAAATCCAGTTCGCAGATACTATTGTTCTTTGGGAGTTTTGGAATAGAACTAAGGGTACGATTTTTGCAGTCTATGACGTAACATTTTCGTCCAAAGCAATTCATGCTGTCTTCTTTCATAGGTTTGAAATCACAGGGCCATGGCGTATTCTGACTGAGGCAGCAATTCGTCGTTACAAAGAGGCCCAGTAACACGTAACAGAAGGACGTTTTCCTGTTCTTCATATTGAGTGTCACTGTAACAGGGAAGACAGTATCCATGTTTTAGCATGTGTGGTAAGGAAACTTGTTACCAAACAAAATTGCTGTCAATTATCAACAAAGAAAAATTTGTCTTTAGGTATAGAGAATTCTAATTCTGAATGTTTGGTTAAATAAAAAATGAACTCCAGGCATTATTTTAGAATAAAACCGGTCATCGTAGTCGAGTGGATAGATCTAATGACTCCTTATCGTGATTTTGGTCCCCGTTCTTGACATAACAATGTCGTTAAAATGGAACTGGTATATCTTTTACATGAGTGTTTTAAAGGAATGTACTATTTAACCCTAAACTACATTATATGGCGTTAACCCTACATAACAGTTATCCCTGTATCCCATGTAGATTCGTTTTGACGCATTAGTAAAGAGATCAGACCCGGCTCCTTCCAGAAGCTGTCTGAACAGGGTCGGGCATCTTCTGTTTGCTCATACAATAGCAATGTAACTTAGATAACAAAGAAAATCTATTGTTTCATATACCACTTAAAGTAAGTTAATATTCACGAAGTCATAAAATTAGACATGGATATGCATGAGGCAAACGGTCATAGTTTATTATATAAAACTGACAAGCAAATATCGTTTGATACACTGGCGCTTTGTTAGACCATATTTGTAACAAATCACAGACGTGTTACGAATGTGATTAGATTCGTAACTGGTAAAGTATGTTACAAATGTGTTTTCCTGATAAAGACGTTCACATTCGAAGCACATATGGAACACATAACAAATAATATTTGTAACACTTGTTACAAATGTGACCATATGCAAAAAGATGTAAGAAACTAGTAACGAAAATCAACCACATATGTGACATACTTTGTGACGAATGTATTTGATGATGATGGTGACGGTAACTACACCTTAAAAAGAGACAATGGCATCACCACTACCACTTACAACACATACTTATACCTCCACCATCACCACCATATGTACTACAACTACTGCTGCTGTTGCCTCTGCTGTCGCCGCTTCTATCGTTATTAAAACCACTAACTTTTACTACGTTGTTGATGATAATTATGGGGTTCAACTGCGTGATATAAAATTGCGGAACATGAAAGAGGAAACAATTCCTGTTACAGAACGGAAACTGAAATTTGGCCTAGACATATGTAAGGAAAGGGCGTAACTCCGACAATATTAAACGGATATTAACCAAATTCAAAGTTGGCCTATATTTTGACATCATATTCTTATAACCTTAATATAAATTAAATATGTTGAGTCCTTCAGAAGTTTTTGATTGGCATCGAAAACATACAGAGTAAAACAAATGAATAACAATGTCAAAACATTTCTTGAAAGTTTGACATATTTAGTCAATGTTTTAATCACTGTTTTAACACCACCTAATCCAATTTTGATGCAATTTTAACACATCCATCGTTTAAATGACTGACATGAAATTACTTAGATAAATGCGTTATGATTATGTGTTTAGTATTTTCTGTAAAATCTAAAATCAACCTCATTCTTTGATTACAACAGTGCCATCTTATATCTAATGATAACATGTTCAAATGCTGTAACATCATTTCAGCTATCAAATAAATGAATATTTCATTTTTATAAATTAATTATTTACTTCTAGTTTGTCCAAAGAAAAAATCTACCATATCACATTAAAAGATTACCTTACCGATTTGCTTCCTTCGCTGTGTCTTTTTATTATTATCATCACTTAAATCGATTGCATCTGTATTAATATTTTTAGCGTATACGAGTTAAATAGTACTCCTTTATGCAACGTTATCCAATAAAACCCATCTGGACAACATTTTATGTCACGTTATCCATTGAAATCCATCTTAACAAGATTTGAAAACAGAAATGTCTCAGTATATTTTAAAGGTACAAATGGTTTTGTCACAAAAGCTTCTCTCAGCATCTATCATTATTTAATGACAGAACCTGACATTCTGTTCAAAATAAATGGCGACGGCCGGTGCTGTTAGCTTCCCTCTTCCTTGATATTTATGTGACACAGGTGGGCAATAAAAGCAATCTATCATCTTTATTATCCTAATCTTTCATCAACTTCCTTCTTCGAAAGGAAAGTCATTTTTTTTATTTATTGGGTTTGCGAGATGTTTATTTTCCTGAACTTCAGTTGTTTTCATTATGGTTATGAATAAGTCTCCAAGACCATTGGAAGAATGGCATACTTTAATGTCCGAATGCAAATAATACGCATTATTTTTAAAAACTAGCTTTTTTATATTGTCACATTGTGGGTTAGATCATAGACCGCGGAATACTAATGTCGTTAAAAATGGTACCGGTAGCTTCCTGCTAGGTGCTGAGCATATATATACTGGTTGGTCAAGACAAACAAATGATATAGAAGCCTTGTCTTTGGGGAAGAAGGGAAAGATTTTTTAGAAGAAATATACCATACGGAATACACAAAACGAATTTTGTTTCCGATAAATCGTGTTTTGTAAGTATTGTCAGAACTTTAAAGAATATAAACATAATTTTCTACGTTGAAAATTAATGCAATTTACTTCAGTTGTATTTAATACATGTATTTCATTCATACTTTCTTCTCAAGCTTATGATGTAATGCTATAATATGAACAGTGAAATACGACATATTTTAATCAACTTCAGCTAAGAAGGACGTTTGTTTATTTGTTGGGTATAACGTCCCATCGACAATATTTCAGTCATTTGGAGACGATGTCTACTTCAGACAGATAAAGTGCTGCCACACTGCAGTTTTACGCCATAGACATATGGCATGATATCACACCAAGTCACATTATCTTGACACCGGGCCAACCAGTACTGGAACTACCCTTATGTGCTGAGCGTCAAGCAAGGGAGCTATACCAGTACTATTTTTTACGACTTACTTTACAGTTTGTTGCGGCCAGGGAACGAACCTACGACCTCCCGCTCCCAAGGCGGACGCTCTAACCACTAGGCCACCGAGGACGATAAAAAAGGAAGTGTTTGATGCTGTTTATCTAAGAGATTTATAACACAAGGAGTTTATTAACGCTTTACCTTTCTACCCAAAGTGCTTTACACTCTCTCTCTCTCTCTCCCCCCCCCCCCCCCCCACACACACACGAATAGGTGTAACACTTTATGCCCGTCGCCAGTTCATGGCGGGGGCATAAAAACTCTGTCACATGTCATAATATGTCAATTTGCCCATACGAATTTGTTTAACATTTTAAAAGCTAATATTTTAAAACAACATGCATGACATTTTTGGATTTGATGGCTTTTAGGGTGCGGGCGGTGTAAATTTGAGATAGAGATTACGGCTATAAACATTGTCATTATGTTTGAATATGACTGCTTAAACATAAAGATGCTAGAGAGTGAATTATGACCATTTTAAATATTAAAAGGGGCGTAACTCTTGGCCTAATTGAATTGCCGAAGATCATAGCTATAAACATTGTCATAAATTTGAAGATGATTGCTTAAGAAAAGATGCTAGAGTGCAAACAAAGTGAAATCTGACATTTTTTAGGTCACCACGTACAATACTTTTGGGGCCAGCCTTTATCCGGCATCCTAGAGCTTAGATACTTGGTGTGTGGTTTTGTCTAGTAGACCTCTACTAAGTTTATTCAAATCATGTCCCTGGGTCCAAAATTGGCCCAGACCCAGGGGTCACTTTATTTTAATGGACTTATATAGGAAATAACTAGAAAAATCTTCTCAGAAACCAAATTAACATTGCTTAAAGGACATCTAACAAGTTTGTTTAAATCATGGCCCTGGAGTCAAAACTGGCTCCGCCCTAGGGGGCAATTGATTTAACAGACTCTTAATAGAAAAAAACACACAAAAAAACAGAATGGTCTTCTTGTCAAAATCCAAAAGGTTTGGAGTTTAGATATTGGTATGTAGCATGGCCTAGTAGACCTCTACCAAAATTATTCAAATCATGACCCTTGGGTCAAAATTGCCCCGCACCAGGTGTACAGCTTCTATAGGAAAAAAATAAAAAATCTTCTTGTCAGAACCATAAGGTCTGGAGTTAAGGTATTTGGTGTGTAAGATTGATTAAAGGACATCTACCAAGTTTGTTCAAATCATGACCCTGGGGTCAAAATTGACCCAACTTGAGGGGTCACTTGATTTTACATAGACTTATAAAGGAAAAAAATACATTTTTTTTGTCAGAAACCACAAGGCTTGGAGTGTTGATATTTAGTGTGTAACATGACCTAGTGCACATCTACCACCTGATTTTACATACATGTAACGATTCCAGGTAAGTGATCCTGGGCCATTATATCCTCCATCTTATTTTAAATTAATTATATAATTAATTATTAACTCCTGACCTATGTGTCAGAAACATTCGAGTTTAGCCAAGAGATTATAGTAATAAACATTGTCATAAGACCTGAAGATGATTGCATAAGAAACGAAGCTAGAATGTAAACAAACTACATTAATTTTGTAGTTAAGGAAGACGTACGGACGGACATTCATCAATCATAATAGCCCATTACAAGCACATGTGCGCAGGTGAGCTTAAAATATAAGTATACTATAATTGGTATAGTTCATGTGATCAGAGACACTGGCATAATTCTTATGTCAACAAACTTTTTTATTCCTTTACATTTAACAATCATCTCTGAATATTCACACTTTTAAAAATATGAAAAAAAGGAGAATGAAAGAGCAAATGGTCCCTTTTTTCAAAGGAAGTCGACATTTTGAATTGTTGTGGCCTTAAAAGGAAACACTACAATGATCTTAAATTATCTCTTTTAAAGTAAAAAAAAGTCAATACAGAGCAATAAGTGGTGAAAAACTGTATAGGGTTTAGTATAAACTATCTAAGCATACAACTAATGCAATGATGTGTTATTTCCTAATCAAATCTTACATTGTATCCCTCCATTCAACTCGTCTTAGAGTATAGAGATAATTGAAATGAGTAGTCACACCGTAGGTTTTAACGACATTTTGAATTCACAATCTTTCTCTTCTGCAAACACAACAATATAATCAAGACAATCAAGATAGATTTTGCTAGTATCACTGTCAAACTTTCCCCGGAAATGATGAAGTGGCAGATAATGTATACATTTATTTATTTTGTGACCAGGATCCATTAACATAACATGTAATGTGATGGAACCTTTCCAGTTGAAACAGGAGCCGACATGTCTTCGATTGTGCCCCAAACAAGGTGTTCATGTAATTGTTACTGAAAAGCATGCAACACAACAGTAATTCTATTATTATTCTTTGTGTACCTTCGTTCATTTTTGTACCTACATGGAACTTGAAAAAAATGTGTTTGTTATTCCGGAGTAAGTATATTACTGTCAGGCTTTGGTTTCTTTTCCCGGAAATAAAAAGTACATAAATAAAACGTGTCTTTGTCCCCTCATTTACTTGTAAAGTTTATTTGAATCGGGCATATATGCCATAAATTATCGAAGAACGGGCCGACTTGAATTTATAAATTGTATTTAACTTAATGAAATCACTTTCATGTTTACATCAAAAAGAAAAGTAATAACACCAAGCTGAATGATATATACAAGCTGCACCCCTTATTTACAGTAATTTTATAGTCCATAACGATGCGTTACCCAATAACAGGAGTCCTTTTATTCAGCTTAGAATTATTTACCGCTGTTAGCGTACATTTGATTGGTTTAAGATGCGAGTTGAAATCGAAATTATACAGCTACGCCGAAAAAAAAAAGGTACGCAATATTTCCTTTTTCCCTAAAATTGCCGAGTGGTAGATTGAGTATACAATCATCTGTAATACAACCAAGTTTTATGAGCATATCATCAACAAGGAAATGCGTCTCTGCTACACTGTTGCTCCGCTGGTAAACTCTGGTCAGACCGTCATGACTTGACGACGAGCATATAGTGTTACACACGTGTGTGTATGTCAAATCGTGCTCCGGCTGTAACTTCGTTGTGAATGGGTAAATGGTTGAGCTTTGAAATTACTTTACACAAGTGGTCCATACGACAAGCCATTGTGTTTCAAACCAAAACCAGGTTGTTAGCTTGAAGGTCAAGGTCTCAGCTATCAGTTGACCATAAAATTGTAATCGGGTTGTAACTTTGTTCTCTGATATTGAAATTACTCTGCACAAATTACTCCTAGGACCAGATATTTGCTTCAAGGTGAAGGCCACAGCAGAAGGATGACCTTAAAATCATGTCCGGGCTGCAACTTTATTTTGTATGGTCGAGTTTTGAAAAAACTTGGCACAAATTATCCCTAGGCAATGTGTCCCAGAAGGCCAGGGTCACAGCATCCAGTTGACCTTAAAATCTAAGTAAGCAATTGCAACCGGGCTATATTTTTGTGTTTGGTCTTGTTGAGAAATTAAACAATGTGTCGTTTGTGAGCAAGATCTGGGTCGCTAGCTTGGGTTCAAGGTCATGCCACTTGGTTAACCTTAAAATGTGCAAACAGTAATGTCCTGGCTGCTACTTTGTTGTGTATGGTCGTGTTTAAATATAATTTATCATCACAAATGATCCTCATGACAATACACATTAGCTGTCTTTTAATTGCCATGAAATAACGACGGGCAAATGATGTTACACCTGCATGTGTGTGTCTGTGTGTTAGTCTGGGCAAGCATTCGTGTCCCGGCTGTAACTTAGTAGTGCATTGTTGTGTTTTGAAATAGTTTTGCGCAAGGCATGCTTAGGACAAAACAATGTGTCGCTAACATGAGCCAAGTCGCTAGCTTGAAGGTCAAGATCGCAGTGCTCATTTGGTCTAATTCGTCTTCTTTTTTATTTCCCGCTTCTCATCGTATTCACCGACAAAAAATATCAATCTAAGCTTCAAAATGGCGGGAGTATCCGTGTTCTATGGACACATTTCTTGTTAAGGTAAAGTCCCTGTAATTGTTCCGCTACGTTTTGGACCACTTATTTTCTACCAAGATAACCAAGGTACCGTAATTTAACATTAGGAAACCTTGGTTATCTCCGTGAAAGGCCGTGGGTCCGAAATGTAGCGGAACCATTACAGTGACTTTACCTTAAAAGTTTACATTTGTATCATTTTATTATGCAGTGACCCATTTATAAGCTATATCTTTATAGGAGACAAAAATTCCATTTTGTGAGATCCCTAATGCTTTTGAATAAAACAAAATCGCTTAAATTAGATATGTTTTACATAAAAATATGAAGGTAAGAGATCGAAAGAGCGGAAGTATTTCGAATAAGGCCATGTCTTTTAACAATAAGCTGTGAGTAA
Organism: Solen grandis; assembly: GCA_021229015.1. Classification (NCBI taxonomy): domain Eukaryota; kingdom Metazoa; phylum Mollusca; class Bivalvia; order Adapedonta; family Solenidae; genus Solen; species Solen grandis. The sequence goes on along the minus strand of CM037778.1, from coordinate 14,998,582 downwards.
CCGAAGTTCAAGTGTAGGTAATACGGTGTAACAAAGTCAAAATAACATGATTGATGGCGAATAAGCATCGTTCGTGTTTACTCTTATACGTGCTTCTTGTACGTGCTTCTCCTTAAATGACATGGGATAGGGTTCTTCGAAAATCATTCAAGTTATTATTTAAGTCATATTTCATTTGTAATATCTAACGGTTGTCTTTGTATTAAATGTCTAGCAGCTTTTAGGAATCTAGCTAAGTATTTCACTTGTAAGGTATGCTTGAATGGGGTATACAGTCAAACCTGACTTAAGCGATCAGTCAGAGGAAGTGGCCACAAAACAGAGGTTACCGCTAAATGAAGTTTTTATATATATATATATATATATATATATATATATATATATATATATATAACTCATGCGTCAGACATACTTAATAAATAAATATTGTCAATTATATACAGTAAATACTCCGTTCAACGTGACCATCGTACATTGTTTTTAACGATGTTGTGCAATTCAAATTACCACGGAAGATTTATCCATTTTAAAAGTGTGTGTTAAGAATAAATTAATATGAATAAGATTTTCTTCATCGTTGATTTGCTTCCTCCAGAAACACTTAAGTCCCATGCAGGTTCTATTTCGTTTTCCCACTTTATCAGTTGTGTACACACACAAAATAAAATTATAAATTTACAAAGTATTGCCACACTTGACTTTTGGTCACATTTTTTCGATGGTAGGGTTGTTAGTGATAGATCTGAATAGTTAAAGGCTAGTAAAACCCATTTCGGGCAAGTGATTTTTCCTATTAGCTTGTCCAAAGGGACAAGTGGTTTGAAAATATTAAAAAAACTGGAATTATATTGCATTGCATTTCTAAGCTGGTCAGAGTTGAACTGTATTTATTGCTACTGAATTGCGTTTGTGTCAACTCAGGTAATATCAACTTTTTTCTTCTGTCTTCGGCTGAGTGGATGTATCACAGAAGGTGAACTACGCGAGTTATGTATTGAAAATATAGACAATGTGTGTAGAGATTCAATGATACCAGAAACGTTCAGCAATCATCTTACATGTTTTTAGTTGTGTGTGACGTAGTCACTCACAACTATAGTACCTACATTCTGAGGGTCCGTTTCTCTACATTTAAAACCGAATAACCTCTCAGTTTTCTATGACTGACCGAACGATTGAACAAAATTCTACAATACAGATATGCTGAGATTAAGCCTATGTAGTGAAAACTCAATTTTGAGTAAAAATAAATATTTACGGGACACAATAATTGAATGTAGTATAAAAGCACAGAAGAACTATTTTCCCTAGGATGTTGCTTAACTCACTTTACCACGCGGAGGAGTATAGTTTCTTTCGAATGCAAAGGTGGCTCATGGTGGTGTGCAGGTTTCGGTTATTTAGTGGTGTTTCATTTGTCCATATAGAAAGCTTGAAAACCCCGTATAACCTCCTTATAATCACATCTAGTATCTCAGATACATCAGAGATATCTCCAGGGGTTATTTGTTGCTCTATAGAATGGCTGATACAGGTGTATATCTGCTGCTATCCGAAGTTACTAAAGACACAGTAGGTCTATAAATAGTGCCGTCGCTATGTAGTAAGTAGATGGAAAAGGGGGGTTTTGGCGCATTTTAAGAAAAATAAAAGCAACTTCGCCAGAATCCCCCAAGGCAAAAAATTAAATCGACTTAAGGAGTATAAGTTTTGTATAAAAAATGTCAGACGAACCGAGAGATAAAAGGTGTAATCGATGCAAATGCTATCGGTACCCGAATGACTTTTTAAAGGAGGGTCGCGTCCTCAAAACTTGCACCAACTGTAGGGAGAAGAGTCGCAAATATCTGGATAGATATTTATGCGTGCATAGGCGTAGAAAGTATGAATGTAAAGAATGTGGTAGTGGTGTGTCATTTTGTGAGCATGGAACATTGAAGTGGAAGTGTAAACCATGTGGCGGAGCAGCATACTGTACTCATGGCAATATGAAATGGAAGTGTTTAGAATGCAAGAATTAGCCTGTAATATTTAACCGCGTACGGTTAAATATGCCTCACTACTTTTGTCGTGGCGGTCGCGCGGACCCCGATCGCTATGGCAGGCGTCGAACCACAGCCATTTCGGATTCTTGGCTAGCGTGAGCGAGTCCACTACAAGTCCAATTCAATCAACACAGACGCGTTTGTCGTCGTAACAGAAGCATCGGTCGTTTTCGATATAAAGTTTATTCTATCGCATTCGTTTAATTCTAACGGTGTTGCGAACGGCGTGCATTCTCATAACGTAACTAACTCCTTATTACTGATCCATGAATTGAATGACTCTGGATAACCTTTCCACTTAACTAATGACTTTGTTTTACCCTTCTTGACGACTTTCTCGATTCTGTATATCTCTTGGCTCGTCTTCTGCATCTCTGCTTCATAAAAAGTGCCTTTGATTTCTTCTCCGTTGTAGTCACTGATTTTATATGTCACGGGAGACGTATTTTGCACCTAGGATACAGTAAATACTTCTTCAGTCCATCTTGGTGTATAGCCCTTCTCAAAGGTTTTCTTTTTCTTGTTTATTCGCACAGTGTCCCGATGGAAAACTAAGGTTATTTACCCTGGGCTTATCATGGTCGGGGTATAGATTCATCCACACTTGGGTTTCATTTTTCTTCTTGCTAGCTTCAACGGGTGTATGTTTTGTCGATGAATGCGTTGTATTATTATACTGATCAACAAGTTCATCAAGCACATCGATATATACGCTCGTGGAATATGCGGAAAAATATTTCCACATTTTTTCCTTCATCGTTCTATTCCATCTCTCTACTACACTCGATTTTTCCTCATTTTCAGTCGAATATAGCTCAACTAAACTCTGTACTTCTTTATTGTAAAACTCTTTGCCCTTATCCACCCATATCTTTTTCGGTTTCCTCTCCTTGAATATCACTACCGATTTCCCCATTTTATCTTTTAATGGTATCAACCAGCCATATTTGGAGAAAATGTCAATAACGGCAAGGAGGTACTTAGTGCCACGATTAAATTTTGAGAATGCCTGCATGTCTACTAAATCTACCGCCCAAATTTCATCAATGTCGTTAACACGCACCCTCCTTCTCTCAAACTTTTTTCTCACAGGTCTGTGTAATTCGTCAGCTAATGTCTGGAGTGCTGTAAGTGTTGAGGAGATCAACTCAATTTGTTGCTTTTTTTCTCTCCCACTCCCATACCAAACCTCATCTTCGAGCCAATGATCTTATCGACAATGGATGTATCGAGTCTCTCTCTAAGTGAGGGGTTAATGATACCATCCAATTCATTCAACATTTTCATGTCACATACCTTATTTCTCGTTTCGGTGTCTTTGTTTTTCAAGTAACACACATCATGATGGTACGCAGCATTATCAACCCTGTTTACAGGCTTACTCCATTCCTTTGGTGTTAGGTCTGGTTTCAGCCTTTTACTAAGCTTAGTCCCAGGTCCAGTAAAATTATGTCCTGGTAGATGCATTTCAAACGGTAATTTATTGATGACCTTGTTCAGCATTGATCCGCCCTTGGTGTCTCTTACAAATTGTGTTTTTATATTTCCACACACAAGGCATTTACCCCGTTTCATATTTCGGTTATTTTTAGAAACAACGTTTTGTACATCGCTTGTTTCGGTGACTCGTTTGCATTTGACGCAATACATTTTATACATGTATAAGATTTTATATTTATATTTAAAAATGGAAGTGAAAGACTTATCATGGAATGAAGTGATTACAAAGCGGTTTAATCACTTGCTTTTACCCAAAAGTATAAGGGGTGTGATTATAGGTAAATCAGGATGTGGTAAAACTACCCTCCTGCAAAATCTTCTACTAAGGCCCGGATGGCTTGACTATAACAAGCTGGCAGTATTTGGAAAGAGTCTTTTTCAACCCGAATATCGTATCCTGAAGAAAGCTTTTGAAGAGAAATTACCGAAAGAAGCTATTATGCGCTTGTTTGACCTGCGTGATGAGGTAATGAGGTTAGACGTTTCACCCTCAGCGCTCGTTGAGGAATGGGCCAAAGATATTAGGGACAAGTCAGACGTAGAATGCAGTTTTTACGAGTCTGCTGAAGACGTTCCCGACCCCCGTGATTTAAGCTCTGAAAATAAGAATATAATGCTTTTCGATGATTTACTACTAGAGAAACAGAATAAATGCGAGTCTTACTATATTCGTGGAAGACATAGCAATGTTGACTGTTTCTACCTTTCACAAAACTACTTCAAGCTGCCGCGACAAACGATAAGAGAAAATGCAAATTTCATCTGTCTCTTCCCGCAGGACCTTAAGAATATCAACCATATATATAATGATCATGTAAGTCAAGACATGTCAAAAGATGAATTTAGAAAACTATGTAAGGTAGCGTGGGAAAAACCGCACGGATTCGTAGTTATCGACCTAACTAGTAAAAAGCATAATGGTAAGTACAGAGTGGATTTGATACATTTACATACCCGAAGCAACGGAGTTAAAAAATAATATCTTATAAAAAATGGAACCAATACTTGAGAAAATAGCTAAAAACACAGAGCCTAAAAGCTTACTTCAGATTGTTGTTAGCAACGAGACACGTTTTAAAACTAGGTTCAATCCACCAATCCAACTTGATAAAAAGAAAAAGTATGAAATAGCGCTCGTTAATCTCGAGACATACTATTCATTCCCAAATATAGACGCATCAAACATTACTTTAGGTATTCAATCGATGGAGGTACCACTTGGTTTGAAATTTTTTTACCTGAAGGTAGCTATGACATCGAAGACATTAATGACACAATTCAACAAAAGATGAGACAAAATGGACACTTTGACAGCGTTAATGATGATTACTACATTTCAATTTCTGCAAACAAACACACTAAAGTCTGTTCTCATTTTAGATGATAATTACCAAGTAGATTTTAGACAGCCCAACTCCATTTCCAGCGTGTAAGGATTTAACAACAACATATACACACTAGGGTTTCAAGAGTCTGAAAATGTAGTCAACATTCTTAGTATTAACAGCTTGCTTGTCAATATTGATATAATTTCAGGTAGCTACGTTAATGGAGCTTCGCAAAATACGATATATTCATTCTTTCCAAATGTCTCCCCTGGATATAAAATAATTGAAACACCAACAAATTTGGTGTATCTTCCCATTAGATACAATACACAGTCTTGAAACATCAATCACCGATCAAAATGGCACGTTGCTTAATTTAAGAGGGGAGAATTTATCGTTGAGATTTCACATTAGAGAAGTGTAATAAAAAAATATATTCTATATAAAAAATGAGTTCGCGTTACACAAATGTAAAAATGAATGTTTCGGAAGGGCAGAAACAAAAATTACAAGAGGCTCTTCAAACCGGAAGCCCTGTAAGTGTCCGTTTTGGTCATGATGATTTAAACGGTGAAGATGTACTAGCACTTACAAACACGCAAGTGAAAAGATTTGAAAAGGCTTATGAGAGTGGTAAAGGAATAACAATCAAAATGAGTAAAGCCCAACTCAAACACAATATGAAAGTTGAGGGAGGCTTTCTTGGGTTGCTTGCTGGTTTGGCAGCACGCGCACTACCTATTTTGGCAAAGACAGTACTTCCAGCACTAGGCGTTGGCGCTCTTTCTGGTTTAGCCACTTCAGGAGTACAGAAAGCGATGGGGTCAGGTCTTTACCTTAAGAAAGGTGGCTTTGTTTGTCAGATTGAAACAGATGGAAAAGGACTTTATCTAGGGCCTGCAACTGGTTCGGGTCTAGAATCTGTTGGTGATGGTTTATATTTAAAGAAGGAAGGAGGTCTGTATGATGGGAAGGGTCTACTGTTAGGTCCTAGCAGCCCATTTAGTAGCATTCCAATCCTCGGCGCGCTTTTGTAGGTTGAAAAAACACATATTTAAAAAAATATGCGTTTATAAAAAATATGCCTGTTCATAAATTTGGTGTAAAACCGAAAAAATGGTTTAACTTACGAAGACAACCGAGGACTATTTATTGGATACCAGTAATGGATGTAAAACATCCTCCACGAAAGGTACAACCAGTAACGTGGGAAGTTTTAAACCAAAATGAACTCACAATCAAGCCGAAAGATAGTAAAACAATTAGATTAAGGTTTGGATTAATGATGACTAGTGATATGGTTTTAACAACACTAAAACAATCCCTAAAAATGAAGCAATGTAGTATACAAAATGAAGTTATTCTCGAAAGTGTAGATGATGTAGTGATGGTTATCACAAACAATTCGGATGAGGAGACGGTTGTGATTGAGGCTGGTGAACCGTTATGTTTTATACATTATATGTATTGATATAAAAAATCTCACGTATATATAAAAAAAATGGAGTTTGAAAAAGTTAGAAATAATAAAATATATCCAAAGCTGCCAACAGCTCCCTTCGAAGATGAGGGTTGGGCTATCGTTTACAGAAAATTAATGAGATCCAAAGGATTCTCGAGACAGAAAAGGAAAAACGCGATACCCTCAGCAAAAAATATCACAGAGCTGTGAAGATAGTAGATGGTATCGATGTTGGTCTTATTAGCGCTTCAATGGGGCTCGGTATCGGTGGTCTTGGTCTTTTGTCTACGATAGTAGCAGCGCCGATTGTTATCGTGATGGAAAGTGTTGCTCTCGGTTCCGGAGCTCTGAGTATTGTTGGAAGATATGTGAATAAAAAGTGTGCGGCCAAAGCCGAAAAGCATGAAAAGATAAAGGTTTTAGCACAAGCAAAACTAACCACAATTTCTTCCTATACTTCAAAGGCATTATCCGATAACAAAATAAGTGACGAAGAGTTTCAATTGATACTAGCGGAGTTGGTTAAATACCGCGAGATGAAAGAAGAAGTAAGAAGGATATCAAGAAAGCATATGGACCATGATACACAACAAACCCTAATCGAACAGGGAAGGCAGGAAGCTCGTGAGTCCTTTCGTAAGTTGTTTGAGAAAAAAAATTAAGCGGGCTCGCACGCTCACCAAGCGAATTCATGAGCTCACTAAGATAAAATGTGAGATAAATAAAATGTGATATAAAATATAAGTTAAAAATCGAGTCTACAATAATATAAAAATATATCTTTAGAAAAAAAAGATATGTCATTTCTAAAGATAACCGATCCTAAGAAAAGGGATTTAATCGTAAAAGAGTTCCTCGAGACGAGGAAAAATATCCGAAACAAACAGATAGAGGAACGGACTGGTGAACGAGATGTACAAACGGATCTCGGTAAATTATTCAAACCTATAACAGACGTACAAAAAAGCACCGTAGAAGACATAAGGTCTGATATTAAAGGCATCTGGAAAGGAATGTGGTATCCCACTGAGCCAGGCCCCCACCTGCTGTGACCAGACCTGCTAATTGCTGGTCATCACTGCAGGGAGTCTTTAGCTAATATAGTACTAATCTGTCACAGTAAAACCTCTGATGGGTTAATGCAAAACTAAATTACCTGCTAGTATGGAAGTGAGACGGTAGGCTAGTTTTACACAAAGCCATAAACATTGTAATGAATGTTAGTGAAAATGTGGGTTGTTTACTGTATGATCCCTTACATATTCTTTATTGCATTAATTACTAGGTGTCAATTTTGTAAATGCATGATTATGTATTTATTTCATAGTTAAATATTTGATTTTGAAAATACATGAAAGAGATACAAGTTTTAGTATTCAAAATGACTTAAAATGAGTCTGAAGGACATTATTCTGACAATGAATGACTTTTTAAATTGCTTTTGTTAGAAACGTTTCGTTACATTTTATTCAACAGAATTTCTCTTATTGAATAAACTGCATCCAGGCCACACCAGAATTGAGAGAATGAAAGTATTTAGTAATACATAATTTATTTCCAAACTTAATGTCGCTTTTTATGAATATATATATAAATTAAAATATATATGAGAACTAAAAGAATGAAAGAAATAACATAATGTATAAGAAATAACAAAATCAACCAACAAAATAAGAAAGAAAACAACTAAAGATTTATATTTAATTAAATAAAAAAGAATAAAAAAGAACTGAAATAATAATTTCTGGTATTTAGGATTGCGTAATTGGTATATTCACAACTATTTCCTTTACAAACTGTGAATGACTATGTTCAACCCCCAAATATAGCATACATACACTTGGATCTTGAACAATACCTGTGTGACAGACACATCGTGACAGACTGTGGCAGCCTGGCTTATCAGAAAACAGATGCCCACACATGCTGGGTGGGTGAATAAATGATGTGGGGGGGGGGGGTCACTTATATAAGGGTTTTGAGATGCCTTTAAACCTATCAAAGAAAACATATCGGAATTAAAGGCAATCGCATTTCCAACATTTCCATCTATACAAGGATTTCAACAAGAAGAAGAGGAAGATATTGATACGCAGTTTATCGGACCAATCGCGCAAGAATACCTAAGAAAATTTGCTACCAAATCCGATTCTGATAAAACGTATGGATTATACGATAAGACTGGTAATTTCTATATAGGTGATAAACCAGTCGTAATTGTGGATGATAATATAATTGTGGATGGTGAAGAATATCAAGGAACACCAGGATTATGGGAACTCATCATATCCAAAAAACCAGACGATCAAATATACACCGACCAAGATTATGAAAATTACGCAAAGATAATGATTGAATCCAACGCTCTTAAAAAAGGGAACGATCCGGAGAGTAGGAGACCAAAGGCTAGCAAAGGGTTCAAATGGAAATATGTGCTTAAAACCATTTGGGATAATAGAGATTATTATGGAGAGAGCGGTGCACATCCGGTGGTAATTCCTAGCGATCCTAATGCATTGCTCGAAAGACTAGACCTGTTAATGACAAGCAACGCGGCAGGTAATACGGGGGTGAGAAACGAACTCGTATCGATCTGTGATGAGTTAAAAAGACAAAAGGTATTAGATACAAACACATATAAAAAATTACTGTCTACATCATAAAAAAAAGATGTTAGTTCCAAAGAATCGTGGATTTAAAAGACAGTATGTATATGGTGGTGCTGGTCTGTTCGACAGCATCGCTAGCTTTTTCACCAGATTATTTACTAGCAGCGCCGCGAAACAAATCGCGTCATCTCCTCTAGATGTTGGTAAAAGTGCGGCCAAGGAAGTAGGAAAGAAAGCATTGGATACAGGAAAGACTGCAGCCTTGGATGCAGGAAAGAAATTTATCGAAAAATCTGTTACCAAAGCGCTAACTCTTAAATCACAAGCAATCCTTGAGAAGCATGCAGGTATACCCATGCATCAGTCATCCCCCGATGCAGTGGCTAAGAAAGCCCAAAATATCTTAAGTAAATATATTGACACAGGCACTCAGAATATCAATTCGTTAATAGATGGTAGTGGGATGAGTCAACAGAAAGCAATCGCGATACAAGATCTCGTCCGAAAATTAAATACCCGAGGATCTGGTCTGAAATACATAGTATGAAAAACCTTTTACGTGAAAATGATTTAATGAATAATTAATTATATATAAAACAATGAGTATAGAGTTAGACGTGAAGTTTACAAAAAATACAATACTTCTTCTATCATAATAAAGAATGCAGTGATCAATATGAAGGGATGTGAGATTCTTGAAGTTGAAGATACAAAGTATGGTCAAAAGAAAAGATGAAGGAGTTCGAAGAAGATGTTAATGACTATCTCGATGAAAATGGATTGGATAGTATAAAAATTGTATATGGAAACAAGATTTATGCTAAAAAGAATGCGGCAATTTCGAAAGGTGAACTTGTAAATATTAAATTGAAGAGTGTGTACGTTAATAATGAAAACAAACCGTTCGCCCAACTTTGGTTGGTCTAAACGAATTTTTTATATCAGACTGAAATGATATAAAAAAAATTCTCTTAATAAAAATAAATGGATATTCTAAAATTTATCGAAGCTCCCATGAAAGATGAGAGTATCGAAGAGTATGAACATCATGAATATGAGCCAATTACTGGCACTAATCTTAACAGTCCGGGTGAGATTCGTATCAACATTGAGACGCAAGATCTCTTTACTCATCCTAGCGAAAGCTTTCTGATCATCGAGGGGCGTCTGACAAAAGCTGATGGAACTGCTTATGCAAATACAGACAATGTGGCTCTGACAAATAATGCTCTTATGCATCTTTTTAGTAGTTAAGTACCAACTTTCGGGACAAGAGATTGAGTCTCTGTTTTACCCGGGACAGGGAACTACGATGCTAGGTCTACTGAAATATCCGGATGATTTTTCCAAGTCCCAAGGTTTAAACAAACTTTGGTATAAAGATACTACAGCTGCGGCGGCTGGTGCTAACACGGGTTTTGCTGTTAGACAGTCTTATCTAATTAAGTCACCCGATCAGAAAGGAACTTTTAGTTTTAGAGTTCCATTGAAGCATATCTTTGGTTTTTGCGAAGACTATGACAAAATTCTTTATGGTATGAAACAGACATTGACGTTGGTTCGAAAGTCTGATAATGACGCAATCTTTAGGGATGGAACAGCCGCCGCTGGTAAAATTACGCTTGACAAATTGTCTTGGTTTATGCCCAATGTACTCCCCGCGGATGCTGAAAAGTTCTAACTTTACAAGACGATCGAATCGAAGAGCACCCTTCCAGTTGCCTATAGGATGAGGCAGTGTGACTCTATCTCCGTGCCGCAATCTACCACCTTCACCTGGAGACTTTCGGTCAAGTCCTCGCTATGTTGTTGTAGGTTTCCAAACTGATAATGATGGTAATCAGGAAGAGAACCCGTCAATCTTCGATAATGTGAATGTGAGGAATATGTATGTAATGCTCAACTCAACTAGATACCCCACCGTTGACTTTGATAAGCAGCAATTTAGTCGGGTGTATGGTGATGCCGCTACTTTCAGATCTAAATTTTACCATATGGATGAGTTGGTGTCTAACCCAAACATCACCCCCGCCGATTACAAGACCCTTTTCCCACTGTTTGTGTTCGATGTGAGCAAGCAGAGTGAGAGACTAAAGAACTCAGTCACTGACATTCATATCAAAATGCAGTTCAACGCTAATGTGCCGGCAGCTACTGAAGCATTCGCCGTTGTAATTAGTGATAAGATGTTGAACTTCCAATCTGATGGTAATAAGATGAGTGTTGTTTATTAAATTGATTTTCTTGAAAATTATTTAAAGAAATATTATATATATCAAAATGAAACTTCCAGAATTAAGAGAAATTCTTCGTGAGAATAAAATCAAAGGCTACTCGCATTACACAAAGAAGCAATTGATTGTGTTGCTAAAAGAAAAGGGTTTGTTACCGGAGGAACCACCCAAACCCGAAAACCTGAGGAAAGAGATTGATCCGAGGTTTGAAAGATTGATGACAATTAGAAAAAAAAACGGGTTGTGTTAAAAGATGTTGAAACTGAGGAAGAAATTATATTTCCCTCGATTTATAAAGCATCACGGTTCATTAATCAATCCCCTAGAATAGTAACCTTCTGGAATGGAAGAGTATGGAATAACAAGTATGAGATTAAAGTAGATGAATGAAAATATTTCCACACTAGGAAATATGGTCGTTATATAAATTTCAAGATAAATAAAAAAAACTAAAAATGGTTTAAAGAAAACAAAACATAAAATAAAATGAGTTTATTCAGAAGAATTGGAAATGCGGCAATAAATGTTGTATCAAACGCTTTATCAGGAGCTAGACGGTTGATATCGGCTGTCATTCCAGAGGCTGCCCAACAAAGAGTCAACACTTTTTACCGACTGGATGATCAGTTATGTGGAACCGGCACAAATTAATCGAGTAATGGATGAGGTAACGGAGCATGTGAGGAGAAATTACCCTCCGAGGCGGTCATTTGAAATCAGAGAGGTTAGATCTGCTCTGAGGTGGTTTACCACACAATATGTCATAGATGGAAGGGAAGGGTATGACCCCCAATCGTTTCTCAATGTCATCAGGCCAAATGTAGCTAACATTTTAAGGAATAATCGTAAAACAAAGGTTAAGTTGATTCTTAGATGTAACATGGAAAGAGTGAATATCGTTAATGAAACAGAAACGATGGTATTACCCGCAGCCTTTCATTCTAATGTTGAGGTTAATCTCGAGGGTACAGATGTAAATGAGTTATATAATACAATGGTAGAAAGAGCTATGGAGGCCATGGCAGCATTCCAGATGAGGGGCAGCAACTGGACATTTAGATCAGTCCTCGCTCTCGAAATTCATAGTCGCCTACGAACCACTTAGAGGAAACTCCTACATCCCCCTTCCATAAGCTCTCGCAACAAAGAAGGCACTTATTAACATGAAGAACAAGGATAATGAGTGCTTCAAATGGTGTGTGACAAGGGCATTAAATCCTGTAGATCATGATGCTGAACGTGTTTCAAAGATACTAAGAGCGCAAGCTGAGGAGCTTGTTATGAATGGTATTGAGTACCCAGTCAGTCTTAAGGCGATAGATAAGGTGGAGAAACAAAACCCGGATATTTCCGTCAATGTATTTGGCTTTGAAAACTGTGTTTACCCTCTTAGAATAAGTAAATACACAGATAGAACAACCATCAACCTTTTATTGATATCAGAGGGGGAAAAGCAACATTACTGTATCATCAAAACATGAGTCCACTATTGTCCAAACTTCAAACAAGAAGGTGAAGCACCATTACTGCCTTAGATGTTTAAACCCCTTCTACTCTCAAGATTCGTTGAACAAGCATATGGAATATTGTTATTCAAACGAGTCTGTCAAGACAGAAATGCCTACGAAAGGATCAACTATCTCATTTAACCATTCGCATAAATCCATGAGAGTACCCTTCATCGTCTACGCCGACTTTGAATCCTTCATCAAACCTATAGATACGTGTGAGTCAAACCCGAAAAATAGTTACACGAAGCAATACCAAAAACACACCCCATCGAGCTTTTGCTACTATTTAAAATGCTTTGATGATAAGGTATACTCTAAAGATCCGGTTACCTACACAACGAAAACGGATGATGATGATGTTGCGCAGAAATTTGTTGATATGCTTGAGGTAGATGTAAAAGAAATTTTCAACAGACCTCCTAAGAAGATGATATTTGAGCGAGATGACCGAGTAGACTTTGAAAAAGCGACAAAGTGTTGGATCTGTCAAGGTGGGCTTGATAGGGATAGGGTAAGAGATCATTGTCACTTCACCGGAAGATATAGGGGTGCTGCTTACAATAAATGCAATCTCATGTACAAGAAACCAAAGTTCATACCCGTTGTGTTCCACAATCTGAGCGGGTACGACAGCCATCTATTCATTAAGAACCTCGGAGCGAGTGAAGGTGACATCAACTGCATTCCAAACAATGAAGAAAAATACATTAGCTTTACCAAAGAGTTTGTTGTCGATTCATATACTGGGAAGGATGGGAAAGAGAAGGATGTGAAACGTCAAATCAGATTTATTGACAGCTTCAAGTTCATGGCATCTAGTTTATTAAACTGTCCAGCAATCTAAGTAAGAATTGTTTCGCTAACACTTCGAGATATTATAGCGGAGAACAACTAAATCTACTATTGAGAAAGGGGGTTTACCCGTATGAATATATGGATTCACTTAAAAGACTAGATGAGACTCAACTACCACCAAAAGAAGCATTCTTTTCCAGACTTAGTGGTGAGGGAATTAGTGATGAAGACTATAAACATGCTGAGAGGGTGTGGAAATAGTTTGAAATGAAAACACTCAGAGATTATCATGATCTATACAACCAGTCTGATGTCCTACTTTTAGCGGATGTCTTTGAGTACTTTAGAGATGTGTGCGGCAAAAACTAAGGTCTTGATCCTGCATGGTATTATACCGCGCCTGGGCTGGCATGGGATGCTGCTTTGAAGATTACTGGGGTGGAATTAGAGTTGTTGTCAGATTTAGATATGCTCAATATGGTTGAGAGAGGAATAAGAGGTGGAATCTCGATGATTTCAAACAGGTATGGAAAAGCAAATAACCCATACATGGGTGATAAACATAAGAAAGATCAAGCAACGAAATACATTACATACTTAGACGCAAACAATCTTTACGGTTGGGCAATGAGTAAAACCACTTCCCACAAAGGACTTTGATTGGATGGAAGATGGTGAACTGAATCCTTGGAAAAATTATAGTTGTATATTGGAGGTTGATATGGAATACCCTAAAGAACTGCATGACCTTCATAATGATTACCCGCTCGCCCCCGAAAGCCTCGAAGTAAACAAAGTGGAGAAATTAATCCCTAATCTCAATAACAAAGAAAAATACGTAATTCATTACGAAAACCTTAAATTATATGAAAGCTTAGGGTTGAAGATTACAAAAATCACAGGGGTACCAAATTTGAGGAAAGCACGTGGTTGAAGCAATACATTGACCTAAACACAAATCTCAGAGCAAAAGCGGATAATGAGTTTGAAAAAGACTTCTTCAAGCTCATGAATAACTGTATTTGGAAAAACTATGGAGAATATCAGAAATAAGGTTGATATCAGATTATTTAATAATGAGAAAAAGGCGAAGAAGCTTACAGCAAAACCAAACTACATTGTAATATTTTTTATAAGAACCTGATTGCCATGCACATGAAAAAGACAAAGCTGGTATCAACAAGCCAGTTTTTCTAGGTATGTGTATTCTAGATCTGAGTAAAACGTTGATGTTGATTTCCACTATAATTATATGAAGGTAAAATATGCTTCTAAAGCAAAACTATATTCACTGACACTATTCTTTAGCCTATGAAATCGAGACTGAAGATTTTTATAAAGACATCTCCGGTGATGTTACAGCCATGTTTGACACGAGCAATTTTCCCAAAGATCATCCATCGGGCATTGAAGGTGGACACAACAAGAAGGTTGTGGGTATGTTCAAGGATGAGGCTAGAGGAGAAGTCATTGAAGAGTTTGTTGGTCTGAGGGCCAAATTGTACAGTTACAAGATGGTCGCAGGGTAAAGAGGAGAAGAAGTGTAAAGGTGTAAAGAAACCTGTAGTAAAAAAGAGTATTCAGTTTGATGATTACAAGAAATGCCTGTTTACGGGTGAAGAACAGTTGAGAAAGATGAATGTCATTAGAAGTCATGGGCATGAAGTATACACAGAGGAATGAATAAGGTTGCCCTTTCGGCAAATGATGATAAGAGGGTCATCCTAGAAGATGGAATACACACACTAGCCTATGGTCATTATAAATTACAAGTATAAATCTTTCGTGGTAAATATAAAATGGAAGAACCGTTCATTTCAATCGGTAAAGCTGTTTTGCCGAATAAACCATTAAGCAACATAGAGTTAATTGATGCCGCGAGAGAACTGAACAGACCAGACTTTAGAGGGGTATTCCTACGTGACACACTTCCGAAGAGACCAAAGAGAAAAGAATGTGGGATTCTGAATTTAGATTCTAGTGACGGAGGAGGAACGCACTGGGTCGCCTGGTTTAAACAAGGAAAAGATAAGTACTATTTCGATAGTTATGGCTTACAGCCGCCGAATGAGTTAATATCGTATTTGATGCGAGGGATCTTGTACAATACAGAACAGGTTCAACAAGCCGATCATTTTGTGGTCATTTGTGTTTATATATACTAAAAGAGATAAGTGGGGGGAAAAATCTTCAAGATATATTATTGATCTAAAAAAAATATATTTAATTTAAAAAAAATGCCTGTTCATAAATTTGGGATGAACTCAGAGCCGAGTCCAAGAGAAGAAAGTATTTCATTATCCTACTTGAATAGGAATTTCCAAAGAAAGGGTGAAGGGGGTGCACCACAATTAGAAGAAGATATAGAAAAATTAAATATTGAGAATAAGCGTTTGAATCGTTATGTGGAAAAATTACAACGGGATTCTGGTAAACATTATATAACAGTTTGGGCTGAAGAAAAGGGTGGATTGATAAACGGTACGAATTCTCGTTCGGTGACAGTATGGTGGGGAAAAGGGCTGGTTACACCGTATTAACGAGTTCTAAAATTTAAAAAAATGGGGTTATCAGTTTCAAGTCATGGTGCTTCACCTGAAGAAGTTGCTGTCTCGCTCGTCGTTAATGGAATAAAAACGAACTGTAGTATTTCAAATCCACTAGGTAAATTTACCCACGTAATCAACACCCCAGAAATCGAATTAAGACCTGGTGATACGATCAATTTCGTTACTGAATTGTCGACAAAATGTATAGCCGGAGCTATTATTTCGCTTCTATTAGAAATTAATTTATAATATATGCGTGTATATAAAAAAAAATCCTGTTGATAAATTTTGGCCGAATGCCAGAGTACATGTCAGAATCTGGTGTGTCTCTAGCGTATATAAATAATAATTTTCTGCGAAGAGATGGAACTAATACCGCAACTGGTTCCATAAATATGACGGGAAATACACTGACAAATGTAAGCGATCCGGTAAATGTACAAGATGTTGCTACAAAGAATTATGTAGATAGTAATGTTCCTACACCAGCAACCACCACCATTACGGCAGGTTCTTTAAATTGAAATAATACACATCATTATCTCCTCGACGATACGACCGATGGTAATGTCATAATATTGTTTCCCACAACCGCGGAAATCGGCAAAGAATATATAGTTATTCACGAAAAATACGGCAATCAATGTTTAATGTGGGATAATGACAGTAGAATAGTAAATCCTGATGATAGTACTAATACATTTGTTGGGACTTTACAATCTTTGGATATTTTTGCCGGAGAATCGAGAACATTTACGTGGAGCGGTGAGCATTGGATGGTTACTTCAAAGTCGATTCGTGAGATAACCAGAGTAAGAAAGAGCGGGGATACCATGACTGGGAATTTAGATATGGATGGAAAGTACCATTTAATGCAGCCTACGTTATTCAAGGTGATTTGAACGTAAGTCAAAACGCTGTATTACGAGATGGGACACAAGCTATGACTGGGAATTTAGATATGAGCAACCATTATATCAATAATGTTTTAGACCCCTCTAATCCGCAAGACGCGGCTACTAAAAACTACGTAGACACTCAAACGGGATTTGGTAAACTAAGAATTCGTTATACAGGGACGTATGATATAACTCCGGAAGATTCCTTCATCATGCTCGACAGTTCGTAGGGAGCGGTCGAGGTAAATCTTCCCGCTACTGCCATTGTCGGTAAGACCTATGTTATAAGCGTTAAAAGTTACGCGTTCGAGTGCACTATAGGGAGTACCGTCGCTATTAGAACGCCTGATGATTCCACCATAAATACCTTGCACATATATGGTGCCGAGACCTACACCTTCACGTGGGCCTCTAACGTTTGGTTAGCTACGGGGAAAGCGATGAGAGAAAGAACTAAACTCAACAAGACGGAGATTCCATGACGGGACAGTTAAACATGAATAGAAATAATATCACTAACGTGGGAGATCCTCGAACATTCATGACGCTGTAACGAAGGAGTATGTAGACTCTCGTGTAAGCAAGACCGGGGATACCATGACCGGATCCTTAAATATGGATGGAAACAGAATAATGAACGTGTCATTTAACCCTGTTGACACAACAGATGCTGTTAACGCATCCTACGTTATTCAGGGTGATTTGAATGTAAGTCAAAACGCTGTATTACGAGATGGGACACAAGCTATGACTGGGAATTTAGATATGAGCAACCATTATATCAATAATGTGTAAACCCCTCTAATCCACAAGACGTGGCTACGAAAAATTATGTGGATGCGAGGAAACCGATAATAGCAGTGTGGGCTGAAGAAAAGGGTGGATTGACAAACGGTATATACGAATTCTCGTTCGGTGATGGAGCAGACGGGGCAGATCATAGAAATTCTGGATATTGTGTGCCAACTTCCGGTAGGATTTTAAGAGGGAGTTTATCCGCGGTAACGAATAGTGGGGGAACCACTGGACCCGTGACTGTTGCTATCGTCGAAAACGGGATTGAAACTACTTACACAATAACGAAAGCAAATGGTGTGCATAGTAGTTGCACGCCGTTCGCAACACCGTTAGAATTAAACGAATGCGATAGAATAAACTTTATATCGAAAACGACCGATGCTTCTGTTACGACGGCAAACGCGTCTGTGTTGATTGAATTGGACTTGTAGTGGACTCGTGGCCAAGAATCCGAAATGGCTGTGGTTCGACGCCTGCCATAGCGATCGGGGTCCGCGCGACCGCCACGACAAAAGTAGTGAGGCATATTTAACCGTACGCGGTTAAATATTAACAGGCTAATTCTTGCATTCTAAACACTTCCATTTCATATTGCCATGAGTACAGTATGCTGCTCCGCCACATGGTTTACACTTCCACTTCAATGTTCCATGCTCACAAAATGACACACCACTACCACATTCTTTACATTCATACTTTCTACGCCTATGCACGCATAAATATCTATCCAGATATTTGCGACTCTTCTCCATACAGTTGGTGCAAGTTTTGAGGACGCGACCCTCCTTTAAAAAGTCACTCGGGTACCGATAGCATTTGCATCGATTACACTTTTTATCTCTCGGTTCGTCTGACATTTTTTATACAAAACTTATACTCCTTAAGTCGATTTAATTTTTTGCCTTGGGGGATTCTGGCGAAGTTGCTTTTATTTTTCTTAAAATGCGCCAAAACCCCCCTTTTCCATCTACTGTAGTACAAATCAAGTGCTAAGACAACAGTATTGTCTCATTTCTTTTGTTTATCACAGTAAATTTAATAAACGGCGGTCAAATTTTCGCACAATGCCAATAACTCCGCTTTAACGTTGCGTTAACATGGTCATTAGATGAACGCGCCATTTGTTTCAACAGACTGATAACAATTAGCACATTGCCACTCTTACTCCTCCTATATTTCTATAGCATTCAACGAACAATCGTTTATTATTTTAATGTAAGTTTAATAATTGGAAAAACTAAGTTACCCTGCATATTTGCAGCTTGTCTAACTCTCTTCCACTTGAGACACACACAACTTCAGTGCCTTCAGCGCTTTGATTCTCTTTTGGTCTGCATCTGCTGTGATAGTATATCAGAAGAGAAATATAGCTTACTGGGTTTCAGAAAAATATCATGGAATTCAGCTTTATGTTCGTCCGATTACGCTGAAATTTCAAGAGAATAGAATAGTGAATTAAAAGACACCTCAACAGTCGAAAGACGTCATACGGTGACTAAAAAGGTTGCAATTAGAAGTCACAAAACTATACACAAATGATTCCCGCGCACAGAAGAGTAAACATGTTTAACCTGTCACGAATATAAAATTAAAGCTTGTTATATATACCAACGTCTTTAATAAAACGATCAAAGTATCAACAGAAACAGCATTAAAAAGGTCTAAATAGATGTCACATTTGAATAATTAGCTCTGATAAGATTTAAATCAATAGTCAATACTAAAATATGTTTGATAGTATAAGGTTCCTGACAAGGAACGCAAGGAACGCAAAAAAGGTTGCTCTTCCCGATTTAAAAGATAAGAGTGAGTTAAACGCCTATATCCAATGCGACAACGATTGATAACACTATCTTTCCAACGCGCAGCGCGGGAAATGGGTACCAAAAACCTAAGGATGATTGAATGGAAATACTTAATGGTTAATACTGTACATTCTCACTCCCATTCATTTTTTTTGCACTTTTGTAATAAAGGGAAAACTTATAAATGAATGCATGAATAAACAATTTATAAATAATCATAAAACATCATACAAAAGTAAATTTTAAAAAATTAAATCCTAATAAAGGATCAACGCCTAAAATATCTATACTAGACGAAACTTATAAGTACTCCGACTAAAGTTTTGTCTATAGCATTTGTTGTATTCAAAATAACAGATTTTTGGTTTTCTTTAGCTTTCCACGAAAATTGGTTTCACAGAGTTGATTATGCGTGAAAAATTATTCAAGCAGACAACAGATTGAGCCACTGCACATTTTAATATTTACTGGGCATATGTTTTGGAAAATATATCTTCTCTACAATTTATAATCGGAGTACTTACAAGTTTCGTTAAGTATAGTTACTTCTTATTTAAAACATAAAACAATTTTACTTAATAACTTATTATAGGGATTACGTAATAAAGTGAATACTTAAAGTAACCAAATGTAATTAAAAGAAAATAACTTAAAGACAGGGGTATGTACCTTAAGACAGTCAGGCGTGGAGTCCTCGAATACAGCTGCGTTCCATTATTTAAATTACAGCAGCGCGCAAAAATATGCGCTTTTAATGTATACCGCTAAATCGTAAAAACAACGCAGAAAGATAAATACTCACTAATCCTACACTAGAAAAGTATAATTACCAATAATTTAACAATAAACAAAGGAATTACCGATTATAACTACAAAATCAATAAAATAAAAAATGGGTCTATTCAAAGGCGTTTATATAAAAAAGGCTTCATAGTTACTATGGCAAATATCCCATGAATCAGTGCGACACAGCTTTTAAGATGGCCGCCAGAAGTAAACTAACAAAAAAATAAACAAATTTGATGTGCCAAATTAACTGTAAGGGAAAGTCACCAAAGACAAAAAATATTCGTACGAGATAAACGTGTACCAGGGCAACAATAATAAATTTAGGAATAAATAATGACAAGAGATCGCTGGAATGCCAGCGCATTACAGAATTTTAGGTCTATCATGCAACCGAATTCATATCCAAACTTTTAGAATTCTGACAAGTCATTATAAAAGGCAATGTATTATTGAAAAATGGGTTAAAAATAGTTGTATGCGTTGATTACCTTACAACAATTCATATGGTTGAAATATGTGGGGCCTCCGTGGCCGAGAGGATAAAGTCGCTAACTTTAACACTCACCCAGCCCCTCACCGCGTGGGTTCGAATCCCGGCAGGGTCATTCGGATTTTCATGTTAGGAAGCCTTCTAGCTGGCTTGCGGTAGGTCGGTGGTTCTACCCGGATGCCTTCGTGCATTCGGGGTCTTCCTCCAATTGTTATTAGCTGGACGTCTCTATATGACTAAAATACTGTTGAAGCGACGGTTAACTCAAATATTCAAGTCAAATAATATGTATTTGTGTTGAACAGAGCAAAACACTGTAACCAGGTAAAAACTGTTAGACATGAAATTGAACCCGGGACTCGTCGCTTACAGTGCGATTAATCTACAGACCGCCGGACCATTAAACACAAACCCTTTACCGATAAGGGTTACTTCAATACCATTTAATACCCCCCTTACAATTTTACATAAATGAAGTACAAGAAACAAATCGCAATATTCCTGACGTGCCCAAAGCACAACACACTGGAGAACTATACCGTAACGGTTCCTCGCTGGTCACGTGGATAGCAAAAAAATGTACAGCCAAACGGGAATTTGAACCCTTGGCCCTTCGTTTACAGGGCGAGCTACCGGACCGCTTACACAAATACTACGAAATTTGAGAAAATTGACTATTAAGTAATATAAAACAAATAGCAGATTTTACTCAAGTACCCAATTTGATCCTGATACATTCACCTATCTGAAATCTCTCAATAATAGCATACAATTCGTGTAATGTCGAGTTTTACATCGTGAGTATCGTTGATAGCTATTTCTCTGTTCTCTCATGATCACTAGAATCAGAAGCAGTTTAATACGTAAATATAAAATGTCCTTTTCCATTAAAAATTCGGAATCTGGAAGTCGCGGGTTCGATCTCCGGCCGAGACATATAAATATGGTACTTGTGTCAGCCTTAGAAGTGATTTCCAAAACTTGTTAACCCGATGTCAGGATAATTTGATTGTGTTTGGAATCGGGTCTTATGTCTTCGCCATGATACTTGAGTACTATATCCGTCTTAAGAAGACATTTTCTCCAAATAACTGATATACTGTCGGCGGGATGTTAAATCCAATAAACCAACACTCAGACAAACTATATTTATTCGGGTGATAAAAAATATCAAAAATATGTGTTTCTCGTGTAAAAATGGCTAAGTACATGTATACAACTACAACGTGGGTACATGAAGTTCTATCATTATACATGTATAGGCCTTTGGCCGACGAAACGTTGTGTGTAACAACTAACGTAAAAGAAAAAAAGTGAATACGAAATAAAAACCCTGATATTGTGTTTTGTTGGCTTGCTTTGGCTCTACGTCCTACAAACGGGATAATAATTCAGTCATCATTGACCTATTTATATATGACATTTCGATAGCTTGGTGGAAAACCATTTTACATATTATTTCTTCTTTATGCATGTACCCGCTACCAGAAACGGTATACTAATCGAAACTATCCATAGTACTTTATCAAATGTGTGTAATACATACAAAGCCAAATGGAGATTATTAAAGTAATGTTATCAACCAATCATTAAACTGTGATAATTGTCCATTAACTGATAGAGGGAATAGTATAGTAAATGCAGGCCTCTATAGACTTTGAGAAAATTGCCTATAATTCCAGGTCAATGGTTGCTTGTATTTGCGCTGAAGGTTTTAGGCATTTCAAGGACTATGATTTTAATTTAATGATTTATGGATTACCTTAAAAGAGCACTTAGAAGTTCATTATATTGAGTAAATGATAACTGACTTTACGAGTAATGTAATCTTGCTGTGACACGTCTGATATATATGATAATCAATATATGGACTGACACCGTCCTCGAAGGCTGAGTGGGTTGAGCGACCGCCTCGGGAACTAAGGGTCGTGGTTTCCATCCCCGATCTCGACATACGAAAGTCGTTTGAATGATACTGGTAGCTCCCTCCTTGACGCTCACAATACATGTATATACAAGCAGGACTGGCTTGTCCGTTGTCCGGATACCATGTCTCATGTCTACGGCGTGATACTGCAGTGTGGCAGCAATTAATTTGTCTCAAGTAGACATTGGACGGTAACCTAAATGAACAAACATTGACTGACAACAAAACATCTTTGTAAAGCTAGAGAGTAACGGATATTATTTGTTAATCTTTTCAGGCCCTATACAATCGAGTGATCTTTAGAATTGCAACAAGTGGATACAATGTAGGTAGAGCAATGTATCCGTAACGTATTGCATTTCCGTGATCTCCTGGGGTTCAAGTGGGTGATCTGATTACAACACGAACAAAGGCATTAATTATCGATTTCCCGCCCGTGGTACAAAGTATGCAATAAAATACAAATCCATCCACATACGAGTATTTACGGTGTGTAATGACACATACAATCAAAAAGACAGAAAATGTGTCTATGCTCGAGCATGTCAATATACAGATAATACCTAGTTAAAGTCAAGGTAGTGACATAATATGACAAAACGTTCAGCCGACATTACATGTTTACACCCTGGTACATGTACTTGGGTATATTCGTAAAACCCGTATGAGCAGCTAGCAAATTATAGGCATGACCCGAATAAGCGGCGACCCAACCTAGATTCAAACCACGGACCAAGTGATCTGGAGTTGTACATCCTACCACTGGACTATCCCGATCTTGCTATGACATGCATTTATATGTATTATCATTATGCCATTAAATGTGTCATTAACTTTATAGTACAACGATGGAACAGAAGAAGAAAAGAATTAAACTATTTTCTCATTCTATTTCTACAGATAAACGATACAACAGACTTGACTTGAAGAGACCGTTAGAAATAAAAAGTTTTTTCTGCTCTCCCTCTTTACTTTTATTTAATATTTTGTTTCACGATAAATAAACTATGCACGTGTTAGTTATATTGCAAGGGAAAACGCTATTTTCGTAAAATCAGTTAAATATAGCCATTATTACATGTATCATGATTGTTCAAATCAAATAAAATGTCACCTTAAGGTATAAACGTGTAACTTGGACTGAGATTGTAGGGATTGTTTGTTTCTTTCTTTCTTGGATTTAGCGTCCCACCGACAGTATTTCAGTCATTTGGAGACGATGTCTACTTAAGACAGATATAGTGCTGCCACACTGCAGTATCAGGTGATGCCACACCCAGTCACACTATCCTGACCTCGGGTCAACCAGTCCTGGAATTACCCTTACACGCTAAGCGCCAAGCAAGGGAGCTTTACCAGTACTTTTTACGACTAAGTAATATCGCGGCCGGGCTCTAATCTACGCTCCCAAGGCATCGCTAATAGAAAATTACGTTTAAAAAACTAAATTTGTGCAGATCTAAATATTTGGATATCAGGACATAATATCAGTTGTCATAATAACAAGCAAAAAAGAAACTAAGCTTAAATTACTACAGTTATGTTTAGAATAATTCGCTATTAAAGCAAAGGATCTTGCTCTAAAGTTTTACGGTAGCAATGGTCGATAGGTTGACTTGTTATGTTTGCTTCTATATGTGTAAGCTACATCACCCGCAGGAGTAACATAATAGCGAATGGCTGGGTACTGTTTTAACCTACAAAAGAGAAAGATGTATCGGGTTTACATGGCTCAAGTAGGTTCCGTTTTGCATGTAATTGTATCACTCCGCGCTCAGTAGCGTATCCATACTTTGCTATTATGTGCTTACCATTACGAGAGGATGTTTTAATCATAACAATAACCGCTTTAAAACCTTTACCTTATTAGCTCACCCTAGCAACGCTCAGGGTGAGCGTTGTGATCCGTTGAGTGCCCGTTATCTTCGTGCGTCATCACAATTTTAGCGTTAACTCTCTGTGTTTATTTCTTAACAATAATTAAGTTTATGACCATAATATCTCGATCAAGTTCGATTATGGCTCAGATCGGCCTATAAGGTCAAGAGTTATGCCTCTTTTAATATATAAAAAATAACAGACACTCTAGGGTATTCATTATTTGAACAATCATCTTCAAATTTCATGACAATGTTAATGACTATGGGGCAGGACTAATTTGCCTTATACATGTATGTATACATGTATATTGAAAACTTAAAATGACCTCTCCTCTTAAACTGCTGGACAGAATTTGATAAAACTTTGCAGGGATCATCTCCTTCAAAACTACTGGCCAGATTTCAAAATGTTTTAATACAGACTGATGTTCCTTGGGTAACCCTTTACTCAGGTTTACTCATGGCCCTCTTGTTCCTCATTGTATTTTCTTCGTTACATTCTCGGTGTAAAAAAATCTACAAATTTATCCGCTTTATATGAATATAAAATGTTTCTGTTTATAGATAATAAAGTAACATGGATTTGGTAATTTAAATTAATTTTAAATTAGAAGTAATAAAAAACTTCGATATGCACTAACAAGGTTTAGAACATCGTCTCATAATTTGAAAATAGAAACAGGGAGACATACCAACATGGAAACCAACGAAAGAATATGTCCTATCTGTAACCTTAATCAATTAGAAACAGAATATCATTTTCTTCTGGTATGTCCTAAATATATAGAACTTAGACGCTCTTTTCTTCAACCATATTTTTGTCATTGGCCAACAATTAATAAATTTAAATTATTGTTAAGTTTAAAATCAAAAAGTCTTGCAAAATACATATATTCTGCTAATAAGTTAAGACAAACTTACCTTTAGATAAGTAATACATACTTTTGTCTATTATTATCATGGTATATGTAAAAACATGTTTATCTTTACCCTTATCCATAGTGTAACTTTACCTTTTTTCCATTACTATTATTATTTAAATATGTTTTATTCTCAACTTTTATTTCTTCATGTTTCGATCTTTGAAATGTTTTGTAAATGTTGCTTGCGTGTGAGGTGTGGTGTGATGTGTAGAGTCTGAAATCCATTTTGCTCATGTTAAAAAGTGTAAACTTGTGTACATTTCTCCATTCAATTACTAATATTTGCTATAAGCATTTTTGTAATGTCTTTATGCAATAAAAGTATCGTATCGTATCGTATCGTATTGCACTACCGTAACTTATCGCCATACTCTTTTATAAAACTGTGGGAATGCAAAACATTGTTAAATAAGACAATGTTATGCATGTTAATCTGTTCCTTTGTTAGTGTGACAATAGCTTTGTTTTGATGATTATTGTTGGATAAATCTATTTTGACACTGGTAAAGCAAACGTCAACAGATCTGAATAGTTTACAATGTACCTCATTCGTCGGAAACATCCATATTATTTTCCGTGTTGATAGAAATTTCAAATAATGATGAAGTTCACACAAAAGTGTTTGTGGCGACTGTGGATTTTTGTTTTCCTATTGACGATGATTTTGCTGCTTATATACGAAGGATATAAATCAGGTACTATGTATTTAAATGTACCAATGTCTAATTCAGGATCCGTTTTCATTGATATAGCTATATGTATTTCGATCTATACTTAGGGTAATTTCTATCCCGACACATTTTAAATTCCGTTTTTTATTTTCGAATATAGCTGAATGAATTAGCTTGGAACTTTATATACAGCTATTTGGCTACATTAGCTGCAAGGAAATCATAAAATCAATCAACCGTGACGACCCAGCGGTTTTGGTATGTGAATGATTTCACCATTTTGCATGAGGTAATGTTGGTAAGCAAAAATATCGATTTTTGTTTTCATTTCCCTATTCTAGATTTTTATTCACAATAAAAAAACATACATGCTATTTAACTTTGAAAATTGTAATGGTTAAGAAGAATATTCAAGAATGCGACTTTGCACAGTCGGCATAGTAATCAATAAAATGAGTCAGCTTTTGGGACGGACATGTGATAGCAGACGACTCTCTCTCTCTTTCGTGTGTGCGTGTGTGTGTGTATTTAGCTTTCTGTGTATTTTACATATGCTTATTGAACGCACTTAAGCGGGACCCTAGGTAGCGATGGGGCCTCCGTGGCCGAGAGGGTAAAGTCGCTGACTTTAACACTCACTCAGCCCCTCACCGCGTGGGTTCGAATCCCGGCAGGGCCATTCGGATTTTCAGGTGAGGAAGTTTTCCAGGTGGCTTGCGGTAGGTCGGTGGTTCTACCCAGATGCTTCCGTGCATTCGGGGTCTTCCTCCACCTGTAATTAGCTGGACGTCACTCTATGACTGAAATACTGACGAAGCGACGGTAAACTCAAATAGTCTAGTCAAGTCAAGTCTAGGTAGCGATAAAACTATACCTAGAGTGCGTTCAATAAACATATGTAAAATACGCAGAAAACAAAAATGACACACACACGCACAGAAGAGTGTGTGTGTGTGTGTCGTCTGCTATTACCTGTCCGTCCCAAAAACTGACTCATTTTATCAATTTCCAATAAGGCGGATTTATAACATATAAGAAAAGTCCCTCCGAAAAAGTGATACTCGCAGCCTAGACTCCTCGGCATGTTGCAAGCCGGATATTGAGATGACATTTTCCTGCAAATATATGTAATTACAAAACGAATATATTCACGATAAATTCCAATACAAGTGTTATTGAGCACATGTGGGATGAGCTGAACAGACGAGTAAGAGGTCGACCCGCAGCCCCTCGCAATCTCAGTGAACTGGAACAGGCCTTTGTGCAGGAATGGGGAAATATTCCCAAATTTCCCAAATGGGAGCTACTAATGGGTCATCCATGTATTGTCGATGAGACGGAGGTATGATTACGTTGTGAGAGCCATTTGAGGACACACGAATTATTAATTAAACGGACATACAAACTATTAACTTTTTAGATTGGTAGAATTTTGCATTATGCCATTTTGTGAATTCGGATTTTACAGTGATATTTTAATTTGTTCTGTGTTCTATCTATCTGTTTATCAGTTGGGAATAAATTCCAGAGAAATTCTAATGTGCTCACTTATTTATATTAAAAAATTGAACGAAATACGTTATCAAATAATGTAACGAGATTGTATTAAAAAGGTTTCGGGTTAGAAATGTCTATAAGTGTATGTTGATGAAAACAACAAGAAAATAAGACAGGTGTTTATATTTACCATAAACCACAATGAATAAATGATGACAATATTAGTTTACAGCAATAGCTATTTCTGCGTTTGAGTTACCCAAACACCTAATCAATAATTACCATTGTCAGATATAATTCTATCACAAACACCTAATAAATAATTACCATTGTCAGATGTAATTCTATCACAAACACCTAATCAATAATTACCATTGTCAGATGTAATTCTATCACAAACACCTAATCAATAATTACCGTTGTCAGATGTAATTCTATCACAAACACCTAATCAATAATTACCATTGTCAGATGTAATTCTATCACCAACACCTAATCAATAATTACCATTGTCAGATGTAATTCTATCACCAACACCTAATCAATAATTACCATTGTCAGATGTAATTCTATCACAAACACCTAATCAATAATTACCATTGTCAGATGTAATTCTATCACAAACACCTAATCAATAATTACCATTGTCAGATGTAATTCTATCACAAACACCTAATCAATAATTACCATTGTCGATTAATTCATCACACACAACACCTAATCAATAATTACCATTGTCAGATATAATTCTATCACAAACACCTAATCAATAATTACCATTGTCAGATGTAATTCTATCACAAACACCTAATCAATAATTACCATTGTCAGATGTAATTCTATCACAAACACCTAATCAATAATTACCATTGTCAGATTAATTCTCACAAACACCTAATCAATAATTACCATTGTCAGATGTAATTCTATCACAAACACCTAATCAATAATTACCATTGTCAGATGTAATTCTATCACAAACACCTAATCAATAATTACCATTGTCAGATGTAATTCTATCACAAACAACTAATCAATAATTACCATTGTCGGATGTAATTCTACCACAAACACCTAATCAATAATTACCATTGTCAGATATAATTCTATCACAAACGCCTAATACACCTAATCAATAATTACCATTGTCAGATATAATTCTATCACAAACGCCTAATACACCTAATCAATAATTACCATTGTCAGATATAATTCTATCACAAACGCTGATACACCTAATCAATAATTACCATTGTCAGTTATAATTCTATCACATACCTGTACACTAATAATAATTAATTGTCAGTTATAATTCTATCACATACGTTTCTTTTATGCGATGGAAATTAAGGCGATGCTGATTGTCTAAGTGGTCCTAAGGGGATATGCAAATATATCTTTATAGTCGATCTTGATATGTCGCAAACAACCTTTTCGGTTTATTTTGGAGACATTGATGAACTGTTTGACCTACATTATTTGTCACGGCTTTCTCTCTCAAATGACGACCAAGAGTTGGTAATGTTATACTGAAGACTTTATTGTCTATTTCGAACTCTTTGGCCTCCGCACGCACGTCAAAGAGAGAAAAACAACCGTTCACGCACAATTCTTCTTCCACAACCATGTGCTCGCAAACTTGCGCAACTTCCGGACAGGAAAGATAACTCTTGCAAAACTCGCACTTTCGTACTAATTTGTTTCGTACCAAACTTACTTATATAGTCACAGTAACATGGCTCCCCTAAATTAGTGACAACTAATTTACTTACATAATTGTAAAAACCCTAACTCACAATATTACAAATTGTATAGCCTGCATATTCAAACTATATAATTTTTAACATTGAACCACCTTAACATGCGATGAAACCATTGAATCAGTACTACCTTAAGATTATATAAAAAAAATGTTACCGCAACAAAAACACATTCTAAACATAAATTGTGATGCAAAATACAAACTACTGCATAACAATGTTGTAAACATACGCTTTATAGCTGTACTTCAAATATTAAACATTTTTAAAAAAAAAATGACATAGCATGTTTATCAAAATCCTTATTTCAGATCCTAATTAATCATTACTTAAAACTATGATTTAATATAAGTGACCAATATCATTCAAACCCTAATTTTTCTAGATAGCATTCATGAAATAATTGGAATTACAGATTACATGTACTTGTAATGTAAAGCAGTTTCAGTTGGTTTCCCGACTGGGATTCAAACCCTGGTCTCACTGACTAAGAGTTAGGTATACTGGGCAATAATTACTGCTCATTTTCACAAATCAGGATCAGCTTATGTATTGGCCTCTCGAGGTATCCAGATGAACTATTAACATTAAGTTTCACCTTCCGCACAAGACCATCGTCATCAACATATGTTTCTACAACACGTCTAATCTCCACTCACAACGAGAAGCATTATCATCCGACACCATGACAATATCTCCGACTACAAGATTTCGAGAGGACTTCTGCCACTTAATTCTATACTGCAGACTCTGCAAATATTCTCTTCGCCACCTATACCAAAACTCATTTGCAAGATATTGGACTCTACGCCATCTCTTCCTACAGAACAAATCGGGTCTACTGAAATCTCCAGGAGGGGGCAAGACAACTTGTGATTTCATGGTTAGGAGATTGTTAGGTGTTAAAGGTGACAATGAAAGAGGATCATTCAGACTGTCCACAGAAAGTGGACGACAGTTAACAATAGCTGAGACTTCACACATTAAAGTCCTAAGAGCTTCATCATCCAAACTGTGAACCAGACTGACTAAGAAGACTTGACAAAACACTACGGACAGTTCTTATTTGGCGCTCCCAAACACCTCCTATATGACTTGCTCTGGGCACATTCATCTTAAAACCAAAGAAATCACAACCTTGTTTCAGCAAGTACTGTTTAATACGCTCTTCATTCATCTCCTGCACTGCCTGTTTTATCTCTCTCTCAGCCCCAACAAAATTAGTACCTTGGTCAGACCTTAACTGCCTTATAGGACCCCGTACTGCAATGAACCGACGCAATGCATTTATGAAAGAACTTGTATCGAGAGAATAAGCAGTCTCTAGGTGGATAGCTCGACAACTCAAACATGTGAAAATGACACCATATCTTTTCAATTCCTTCCGACCATCTTTGACCACCCAGGGACCAAAAAGGTCCACACCTACATATGTAAATGGAGGAGTTGACTCAAGTCTATCATACGGTAAGTCTGCCATTTTCTGAGATTGTAAGGGGCCTCTCAGCCTTCTGCAAGTTACACAGTTAGAAATGAAGAATGATACTGCAGATCCACATCCTATGATCCAGTAGCCATTTGAGCGAATCTCATTGACTGTGAAACCACGCCCTTGATGCTGAACATTTTCATGACAGTAACGAATGATCAGATTTGTAATATGACCCTTTCTGGGAATTACAATAGGGGTAGTCAAATCAGAAACACCTGCAGCACCACGCAAACGGCCACCTACTCTAATAATACCGTCAGTA
>CM037778.1:14953489-14967256 GCA_021229015.1 Solen grandis | reverse complement strand
TTCCCCTTCATGAATAAACACAACACACACACTATAAACCGTTATACATTTCCATTAATTTAACTCACCACGCCAAAAATATTTCTTGTTTCCTGTCATGAATCACCATCAAGATAACAAATTCCGTGAAAATGTTCTACAAGGATTCGAATCTTATGAACCAAATTTGAAATGTATACATAATAATTGTAATAATAAAATGCTATTGAAAATATTTTGTTGAAAGTTATTTTGGGAGAAATGAATAACGATACATTTGTTTTTGTTCATTCTTTTTTATGTATAAGTAAACATCAAATTTTTGTTAAAAACCGGAATAGTGGAAAATTTCTTGGAAATTCTCTTCAATATTCTGTTGATAATGTACATTTAATAGGGTTGAACAACTCTCCTTATACCGATCACGATGTCGACCCTTTTAACACAAAAGAACCCACATCGCCAATCGGTTTAAAAAAGAGGGATTTTTTTTTTCATTATTTAAGGTCAATTCTTCAAAACGATAACTTTCAGAAAGTTAAAACTAAATCCAGATTATTGACAGATTTTATTGTGAAAATAATATGCTATCTGTACAACATGGACATGGTAAAAATTGAGACTTTTTCGTGTGTACCAACGGAACAACGCCTAACTATATATACTATCGAATCTTTGTTTATTTACAAGATTAGTGACTTTTTTTAAGGAAGAGGGATCGAACATTCTAACCTCCGATCATCTCCCTTATTATGCATATATTATAAACCCGTGCAACGAGCAAATCCAAGTACATGTGAACGAACTTCGATTGCTTGGAATAAATGCACTGAATACCCCAAATTTACTTGTTAAGAACAAGTTACTGAAGATCTAAGTCCCATACTTCAGACAGACTGTTCACAGTCCTCCACTGACTTTATAAATCTATCATTATCCAAGCATTACATACAGCATCTAGTGTTTAACCAGTAAGCAAATTCCAAAAAGAAGGCTAAAACCCTACTGATGTCAGGAAGTAAAGCTGCCCAACGCGACGCGCCATCTCCGCAAAGGGGGGGTGCTGAGGGACGTCCCGTGGATACCGCACGGCTCGTATCGTTTTACAAGGAGGGCCCAAAGGGGAATCTCGCTACATCCAACGCAAAAAAGATACAAGAAAACAAGACAGTGTTACAGAAAACCCCTGGTCCAGCCGCCGAGTTGGTTTACCGCCGTTTGGAAGCTTCTGCGCCAGCGCAGCGGGGGAAAACCCAAAATTCACTAGTTAACCGTAAAAAGGCACCACATATACGGATGGCGACGTATACACGGGTTCGGGCCCCACTTCACGGCGTATTTTACCACCATTGCAATAAACGCAAAAGTTTGATAATAACAACAATTGGGAACGAACTAAAAACCGGCTGGGGGTTAAAAAGGTAATTTAACATCTGAAACTCAATTTAACCCAAAACAGAACAATATTAAAAACATATAAAATATTGGCCGTTATAACATATCTTTTTTAAAATTTATACACAAGCCTTTAAAAAAATGTTACTAAAAAAATAAATTTTAACAAATTTTCCAAAATACAAACATAAAAATACTTTTTTTTCCCAAAAAAAACAAAATTATAAATTAATAAAATTTATTAAGGCTTTGGAATAAGAAAAAGAGAAAATAAAGTAATTTCGCTTCAAAAGGTTTTGGGGAAACTTACCTATAACCAAGTTAAAGGGTATTATTGAAATGGAAATTTGCCCCCAGGGAAAACAAAAAATGAACAATTTTCCAGCCTAAGTTTTGAATTTGACAAGAAAACACGGAAAAATTGTTGCCCGGTGTGATAAATGTATGCCCCTGATGCAATGTATCATTTCATGACAACAAAAAATTTGTCAAAATAATTTAATAAATTAATTTATCGATGTTTTTGTGACAGAAACCCACTAAAACCAACCCCACAGAAGAAAATTCACAAGCCACCTTTGATTGAAGCAAAAATATTCCTGGGAAATATTAAAATGAAAATTCAAACTTATAAACATAAAAATTTTTCCCATTTTTTTTAAAAAAATTATTTTACTTTGAGATCATAAACACATTGTATTGTAAATTTCCATTTTAATTAACATCTTGGAAACGGAAAGAAGAAAACGGACCCCCACATTTAGTTATAATGCGGTGTAGTAAAATTAAAAAGGGGAAAAGTAAAGAACCTGGTCATATTGGGTTTATTGAACCGTGTTATGGGTTGGGTTGTATGACAGGACTAAAAAAATGAAAAAACAAAAAAGTACATTTTTAAATAAAAATGATTGAAAACGGGTTTAAATTCCCAACTCATTTGAGAAATAATAAACCAAAACAAAAAAAAAAAAAAAAATTGATTTAAAAAAGAAAATTACCCTTTTATACTGTTCCC
Source organism: Solen grandis (assembly GCA_021229015.1). NCBI lineage: Eukaryota > Metazoa > Mollusca > Bivalvia > Adapedonta > Solenidae > Solen > Solen grandis. Next base: position 14,964,867 of record CM037778.1, on the reverse strand, counting down.
TAACCCCTCTTAAATGGAACCCTTCAAAAATAAAATTTTATGCATGGCAGCATACATAAGTTTCCAACGTTTTAAAACATAAACAATTTTTCTAATCCTTACCAAAATTTTTTAAAAGAACCATGAAAAAACAACAAAAAAAAACCCCTACCAAACAAAACATCAAATATTATTTTCTCCTTAATTTAAGTGGAAAAAGTATAATTTACCAAATAAAATTTTGTATTTTTCCGAAACAATCAATGCAAAATTATTATATTACTAAACAACAAAAATGTTTTGGTAACTTTTTCAAGTAAAAAACCATTTAAAACAGTAAAAAATGGACTTTCCTTTACCCATTTCGACAATTGGGACCATTTCTTTAAACCCCGTTTTAGGTTTTTCTAAATTTCCTTCTTCTATAGCAAGTTTTATGGAGAAAAACATCTATATCAACTATCAAATGCACCTTTATTTTTAAAGTAAATTTTAACTAATCCAATGTGAATTTGGTTTTAATTTTTCCTGTTTATATCGAAAGTATTTTTAAACCAAAATTTTTTAAAGTTCAAAAATATTTTATTTTAAGGGGTTTTCTTTTCATTTAATAATTTTCTTGGTTTTTCCCGAAAAGTCTTTTTCTTTCAAAAATCTTAATTTTTTAAACCCCACTGTTAAAAACCCGGGGTTTTCATCCAGATCAAGAAAAAACTTTAGTATAATCCCCGGTTTACAATTCAATAATTTTAAAACCTTATTTAAGAAAAAATTTTTTAGTTTTAATGGGGTAAAACCTGGCCAAAACCCCCATAAAAAAGTGTTATTCTGTTTATCGAACCAGAAATTTTTAAAATTTAGGAAACTTTTTCTAAAATTGATGTGTGGAAACCCAAAAATTTTATCCTATTTAAAAAAGTGGGAGAAACAATTTCCAAAAAATTTAATTTGAAACCTCTTTTAGAATATATAGGGCATAATTAATTAATATTCATAAATGGAATAATTTTCCCTGACGTAAAATTTTTGTGTTTGTTTAAAAACTTTTAAGTTATTGATAATGTAACACCTAAATAAAAAAGTTTGAATTTTTAAGCAAAAACCCGGTATAGTAATTTAAATCCTTTCAACTTTGTCCATCTTAAAAACAAAACAAACAAAATTATACTACACATTTTTGTTAATCCAATTTATAAAAAACCGCTAAAAAACAATAATTCGAAAAGAAAAAATTTGTGAATAAAAAACGGTATCAACTCTGCATTTAGTTAAGAAAATTTGTATTTTCAAATTGAAAATACTTTTATTTTTTAAACATACAAAATGTTTATGTTGGTAAACCTAAACAAAGATAAATTTTGCACAACAAAGACTGTATAAATGAACACAATTGATGGAAAACTTAAAATGAAAGTCATGTTCTTTTCTTGAGTCTCCGTTGAACCATCACAGAAATACTAAAAAAAGGGGAATTTTGCTCATCAACAATTTAAAATCATAAAACTGACAGTGAAATTTAAATTTATTTTTCATACCCCTCGGGGGTCTAGGTGGGGGATCACCCTGTAGTTCCCTCACAATTTTTATCACATTGTCACATACGAATATTAATTATTATATAAATGTGTTGTGTGTGTGTGTGTGTAAAGCATAAGTGGAAATGATATTTAAAGGTGATGTAAGCTTTTTATGATTAAAAAAAATGTTTGTTTTATTAGAAAAGTTACAATATGTGAAATAAACTGAGGAAAAATTTTTTAAATTGATGAAGTTCGTTAAAAAAAGGTTTTCCCCATCTTTTTATCGTTTTTTTCAGTTTTTAAACAGATCGTTTCAGTCCGGGTTTGGTGTTTAACTTTATTTTCTATTTTCTTAGAGGGAGAGAGTTTTAAAAATTCACAAAACATGCACCCCAAATTAAAAAAAACAACCCTTATATTTTTGATAACAACAAGTTAATCGAATCACAGTATTCATCCCCCCGTGTTTTGTTATTCGTATTTTGTTTTAAAATACAAGAATTTATGCTCAAATTTATCGAACTTTTTTAACAAAATCCACGATTTTACTGAAATAAACAAATTTGTTTTTGTATTTTTTGGATTTATCTTTTTTTGTTGTTTTTAATTAAATGAAAGGCACGAGCATAAAATAACACACCACCCCCCCCCCCCCCCCTTTAAAAATAATAAAAAAAAAAAAACATAAAAGTAACAAAAGCGCTTGTAAATTGTGGTTACATTATAGTTTAAAAGTGATCCTCTCTATATTTCTAAAACTTTTGAAATTTCATGCGTTCTTGATGCACTGTGCCATTATTCGAAAGACTAAACAGCTTTCACTGTAAGTTTGTAGCAGCATCAGTAGTAGCAGTTACATCAAGTGTTGAAAGTAGAGACAAGTGTTGTAATTGATTTCTATAATTGTGTCCAATCATAGAGGTGTATTCCAAACGCAGTTGTTTGTGTTTGAGTGTGAACATGAAAATATATGACTCATAAAGGTTATGCTAAGGATTCCATATTAATTGTGTATTTGAAAGATTTACTTATGACGATTAACATGTTGATTGTTAGATTCATTATATCCTAAACAATGTTTTGATAGCGGAGCTATAAAAGGATCTTTAGTTCTGTTCCGTTGCGTTGCATCCGGTCGATATTCCTGTTTTACAAATAGATTTATCTTTTAAAATCGCTTCACAGAATTGATTCATAATCACATGCAATATTCATTAAGACAGTACCATCACCCTTTCCAACGGAATTGTGACCTTCAATTTCATGTGACATCATGGTAACCTTTTAATTAATCATTAAATGTGCCATAGCAATGTAGCGGGGTGTTAATGACCCTCTGAGACAGCTGTTAGCAGGTTTATTTGGTTATTCTGGGCAAAACATTTTCATACGTTTTTTTGTTTTTTTTCAATCATTATGTTAAATCGTTCGAGTGTTCTGATATGCAATGAACAATAAGTGATTCATAGTAAATTTGAGTAGTACGGAGTAATATCTATCAAACGTTCACCCACGAACACTTCATGCTCGGATGAGCAGTGAGAGATAGAGACAAGGTATTGTAATATTTTAAATGTAGCAGGAAAAATAAGATCAAACTGAGCCACTATTTTCGGTACAGATATTTATTAGATAATAGATACATATATAGCATGTCATAGCCTAGTTATAATATATAAAGCGCCAAATCATTTTAGAAGCCAAGTATTATTTTTTTCAAAAGCACTTCACGGCTCCTTATCTTTACAAAGTCTAATTTACTTGGATATATTGTAATCTTTGAAGGACGATGTGGTAAAAAGATAAAGAAGATTGAGGGACTGAAATTCCGTTGCAGTGAAAGATTTTTTGGTCTTCCAAGGAGCAAAGTACCACTTCAGTCTAGGAACCATCAAAGAGGGATAAGCAGACGTTTTAAGAATTTTGTTTCCCGGTTGACGTAAAATAAATAAGTTTATGTAATATTCGATTCCTTATTTGTGAACAATTTTATTTGGGAGATAAATCTTTCTAGCGCTGATTTAAAAGTTCGTGCTAATGTTGGTAGCTCACTTTGTACTGAATGTAGAAGAATAATACACTTAAATATCCTGGAAAAACCCTCGTAAAATTTAAACGAGCGACCAAATACCATATAGACCTAGAGTCGAACCAGGGTTGCATTGATGAATAAATCAGGTAGGGGCGTTTTTAACAACCATACGCCCTCCGTTAACTCAAAAATGCTTATTATGTACAAGTTTTTCTTTTGTAATACAGTACGAAGCAAACAATTCTTTCAGTATGTTCATGGCTGATGTGTATAAATCAATGACTGATTTTTGCGAAGTATGACATTTAATTCTGAATTCCATTTACACCCCCCCCCCCCCCCCCCCCCCCCCCTCTTTCTCGGAAAGGAGTAAAACCACTGTAATACCAATATTTCTGAACGACGCGGCTTTTTCCATGACAGCAGGTGCTTAATTCAAATTGTTTAATTACATTCTGTTTTGGAGGACCTCTCGATCAGATCTATTTTATCAGTACCTCTGTTTTTAAAGGATTTAAATGATAATATAATTCCCAATAAATATTCAATGCATATACATGCACTCCTCTCTAGTATAAGATCAGTATTTGTGTAGAAAAGTATTCCATTCCAAGTCAATCTCGTGTTGCTTTTTGCCAGACTCATCTCACGTTTACGACTGAAATCAGAAATGACCCTCTAGTCAATCCAAATCTGTACAACTCTTAACACAAAATGCAATATAAATTTTAAATGTTAAGTTTATAGTCAACTTTTTTTATAAGAATCCGAGACTGAGTTCGTAGGACCGATCAACTACAGCGACACAATTAATTGATTGAAATGTTACGGGTGTATGTATTTTGTGCTTTGACGCGCAAAATATAAATGTAGATTCAGAGATGCTCGGCCAGGTGTCGAAATAATGTGATGGTGAGTATATATGCCAAATTTTAAAATGCGTGATACCGCATGTGTGCGGCGCTATTCGTTCTCTCACATAAACAAAGTGTCCCAAATGACTGTATTACTTTTCGAGGGACTTGAACCCAAGCAAAGAACCCAGTAGGCAAACGGTAACTAAATATTTTAGAATCGGTTGCACATCTTATTGTTACAAACCTACAATATTAGTAATCTTGAAAATATAATATATATACTACTATGCTCACAGAAACTGCCCGAATATTCCCTTGCAAACAAATGTGCATATGCTGTATCCGTCTTTGTGCATGAGTTAATGTTACCATATCTGAAGAAAATAAAAAAATGACATTTTCTATAGTTCTAGATGACGTAGTTAAAAGTTTTTTTCCGTCTGAGGCAGAGGGAAATAATGTTAAATTCCAAAAAAACAGATGAGTACCCCTCATTGCATGTGAGTCACATGCGGGCAGACCAGGTGTAACGTTATGGAATGCTGCGCATGTGCACACACCCTTGGCGGGGAGAGCAGACATTCCTTTTAGATGTTTGTAAGTTAACGTATTGCAAAGAAAAACAACAGTTATCGCTCAGACAAAGAAATGAAAGCACAAAGTAAGCAAATCATCAAATCATACGTAGAAACTGTATATAACGAAAAAAAATCTAAAATAAAAGATGTTCAATGAAAACAACTTTCCACAAACATGAAATGAACATAGAAAAAAAATCTTAAACGCTCGAACTTCCTTACATAGATTAAATTTTACATTTAAAAACATTGTAAACGGCAATATAGTAAACACAATTTGTTTTATTTATTATCCCAGTACAATAAATCATACTTGTATTTTTTCCAGATCCACCCGGTGCTCACTTTCCTGTAACATTTGGCTTGCTTCACGTAGGACGTCGACGTTGTAGAACAAATATGGCTAGCCTTTGCTACAACAATGTCACTGAAATCAAGACAGAAAAATGGCGATTTTTCAGAATATCATGCCTTTATCTGAGGTATTTTCCTAGTAACTGCTCGATGCTCAAAACTACTTATATATCATGTTCTCCTGGTTTTCATGACCTCGCAATCAACCGAGGATACTTTAAATATCACCGATCTTTATCTTAAACCTGATTACCTTACATGTACTTAGTATTTCCCCAACTTTGCATTTGCCATAAACTATGTCAGAGTATTTATGTATAGTCTCTATACTCCCAATTTGTTGTAAATGATTTGATTAAAAAAAAGTATTATGTTTGTTAAAATGAATTTTATTTAATGCCAAAACATATAACGGTCACTGTATAACATTTCCTGTATATGTATGGATAGATGGGTATATGCCTGGTAAACGGATAGTTTAAAAAAAGATATATTGACCAACTGAGTATAACCCTTTGCTTTTAATAGTAATTGAGTATCCATTAAATATTTGAGTAATTTAACAGTGTCTGCATAAGATAAAAGAATTTATGATGACCATCAAATCTTACTTTGATTATTTAACGTATTTAATCCATTTGTCACGTAGTAGCAAAATGTGACTAAAATGTTCTGATTTCTATAACCATAAAGTTGATTAATCAAAGATATTTTTATTAGACAGATAAATGTAATGATAAATGAAAATCTCTTATACACAATTATAAAAACGTATTTTATAAACGGAAAACGATTAACAATGGGAAAAAGTCTAGTAACTGGAAGAGATGTAAGAAATGTTCATCACTTACTTTGTCAGAAAAAGAAAGCCAATGACCACAAAAAGTGCGTTTGTTTTCATATTGTTCAATATTGTTGTTCGTTGACCGTCTAACACAGGGCGAAGGCTTCACTGATGTGGCCTGCTCATAACTCATTTCAGGGTATATATCCCAGGACCCTGTTTTTTAATTGTTATTTTTTTAGTATAAAAAAAAGTAATGTTATGCACCGGCGTGTTAAAGGGGCCTCCGAAAATGTTTCATATTCAATACATATCACGTAAAGGTTGAGAAGGAATGTTGATTAAAATCCCATTTGCAATGTTATTTTACACGCTGATCATTTTGAGTTAATATTTAATTGTATTCAATATATACCTGTATATCCTATCTTGACAATTTTCTCTCTTCTTTGCTTTGCTTTTACTTAATTCTGTCGTCTTTGGTTAAGAGGAGCTTTCTTAATTTGGATAGAGGTAAGTTGCAAGCCCTCTCAAGGCATGCAACGATAAGGTTTGTAATGTAAAGGGGTGGCAAAGCAGATCTGGATCTGAAGATCTGTAATATTTTGACATCAGTCCATTTTTGATTTGCACATTTTTTTTGGATGAAGTGATAAAGTAAAATATGAAAATTAGGAAACTGTCATTACACATTATTTACCAAGACGGACATCGCTGCCTTAAAATATGTTGTGATAAAGGATCTGAGATTGTCAGTAACATATATAGCCAATAGTAATGGCAAATAAGAAGTATTTGTACTGAACCCTATGACAAATGTTTATTTTTGTTTACGTTGAAATTTTGAGGGACCCTTATACAGTCTTCTGCCGTGTAAGTCTTTGGATATAAACAATCTCTACCAACATTTCTTGCAAAGAATGATACATTTAAACAGATCATTCATTTTGTAAAAGTAATGCTTGTAGCAGCTTATGAACTATTATCCGCAGAACACTAAATAAAAACAAAACATTTTCAATGTAATTTAACCCATGTTATTTAGATAAGTTAGTAAAAATGAAATCATTATGATTAAAAAGGTGTGCTTAATGACAGAAAATGGTTGTTCACATAGAATGTATTGTAGATCATTCTTCCCCTTTAGTACTTTTCAAACTTGTTTTGCGTCTTAGATTTTATACTCCCTATGTTCACGAATACCAAACTTGCGTTTTTCGAATAAACTGGTCAAATGTTCCCGCACACAAACAAGCTTTTGAATAGCGCTATTAATGTATTCATAGAATATCAACAACCATTTTCTGCGGATCAAAGGACGTCAGTGCATAGCATCTTTAAATTCTGATTAGTATTCATTGCCAACATATATTTATGTTATTTCAGTTGATGTTTAGGTACTTCCTTGTAAGCAAATGCTTGTAGCTCATTGGTTTCATCTCTCATAATAAAGAATGTATATGAACATTCATTTTTTACCATGCACACAGATACACCCTGTTCTTATACTTAAGGAATTTGAAACGCACGATTTTGATTAGTTTTTTTCTCTTTTTTTTTTTTACAACGAAAGCAGTGTGTGTATTGTAAATTGTACATACATTTTTCAACATTTTTAATATTTTCAGTCGTAAAGTTTATGTTTTATAAAGTAAAGATATACATATGGAATCCTTCGTATTTCGTTTTCGTGTTGAAAAACAACATATAATAAAGGCGTGCGTTTTCTAAGTCCTGAAGTATCCATATGTCCATTTCAGATTCGTTGTGCTTCGTAAAATTACTGTTTTAAACATGCACAAAAAGTGTTATATCCAAATGAAACAAAAAAAAAACAAACAAAAAAAACAACTTTTTTTTCTATTTGGGAAATCATCTTTTAGCATTTGGGATTATTTTATTAGAACATAGTAATTATTAAAGGCATTTATTGACAGCATTAAAATATTAAATGTCGGTCAATCAAAGCATTTTGTGTGACTTTAAGTATCACTGGTTATAAAGGCTCTATTGAAGTCCTCCTTTTAAAATAAATATAAGTTATAAAAGTTATATTGATTTAATTATTGCTGTGATAGAGTTTACAATGCTGAGTATACTGAGGTACTGTGAAATCATTTATTTTCGTAGGACACTAATTTTCGTCGATTTCGTGGTGGGTTTTTGCATTTAAGGTAAAGTCCCTGAAATGGTTCCGCTACGTCTTGGACCACTTAACCCCAACCAAGATAACCAAGGTACCCAAATAAAACAAAAGAAAACCTTGGTTATCTCCGTGAAAGGCCATGAAATCCGAAATGTAGCGGAACTATTACAGGGACATGACATTAAACTCCACATTTTATACTTTTTAGCTCACCTGAGCACGAAGTGCTTAAGGTGAGCTATTGTGATCACCCTTCGTCCGTCGTCGTGCGATGTGCGTCGTCAACAATTTTCTTTAAACGACATCTCCTCTGAAACCGCTGGACAGAATTTAATGAAACTTGGCAGGGATGATCCTTAGGTCAACCTTCACAAAAGCTGCTAAAATAAAGTTGATCCATGAAGAACTCTGGTTGCCATGGCTACAAAAAGAAAAATAATTTGAAAATTTTAAAAATCATCTTCAAAACTACTGGTCAGATTTTATAATAAATTCGTACAGATGTTCCTTGGGTCAACCTCTACCAAAGTTGCTAAAATTATTCCGATCCGTAAAAAAACATGGCCGCCAGGGGCGGGGCTTATTTGCCTTATATGTATATAGAGAAACCTTTAAACAACATCTCCTCTGAAACAACTGGAAGAATTGATTAAACTTGGCAGGGATGATCCTTGGGTCAACCTTCACAAAAGTTGCTAAAATAAACTTGATCTATGTAGAACTCTGGTTGCCATGGCAACAAAAAGAAAAAAATATGTAAACTTTAAAAACCATCTGCTTCAAAACTACTGGCCTGATTTCAAAATAATTTCGTACAGATGTTCCTTGGGTCAACCTCTACCAAAGTTGCTAAAAAATTTCCGATCCGTAAAAAACATGGCCGCCAGGGGTGGGGCTTATTTGCCTTATATGTATATAGAGAAACCTTTAAACACATCTCCTCTGAAACACCTGGACAGAATTTTGAATAAACTTGGTGAGCGAATCAGGCCATCATGGCCCTCTTGTTCAAATACGAGTACGTGTTTTAACGCAAATAAAATCATTTGTTTAGTTTAAAAATCAGTATTGTTCTAAAAACACGCGTCTTAAAACATATTAATGGTATGTAGTTATAGGGTAAAATGTAAAAACGATTAAAGACCATTACAGCATGTCATGGTCAAATTGAATAATTTGGGAAGATTATATAAAAATCCAAAACATGCTCAAACTCTACTGAATTTCGGACTTGCTATTTTCTTGTGAATACAAATCTAATGAAATGAGCGTTATTTCAGCAACAAAGATACATATTTCGATTTATCCGTGTAAAAATTAAAAAATATTACAATACCTTCGTCAGACTTCCATTTATGAGCACCTTACATCCGGTACAGATGGTTATATGATAAGAAATTTTATTAAATAGTTATAAGTTAATAACCTTGCTAAATACCTATCTACAGAGCGTAAGACCACCTCCGCAACTCTCTGCCAGCAACAAAAAATAAATAAAACAAATAAATAATAAATCAAAATAAATAAGTGTTTATTATCCAAATTACAGCAAAACCGTTCGAACCGTATTAAGCACTAGGCTTATTATGGACCTTATTAATAAAAAAAAACTTCATTTAACATTTCTCTTACAACGTGCGTACATGATTGATTTCAGTCACTCTGCGGAATGTATCATGTGGTACAAGAAGCACCTGTTTGTTGGGAGAACCGTTTTTTATGCTACCGAATCCTCAGAAGTGTTATTTTCGAACCTTTGCAATTTATCATGAAATGTGACGCTTACTTGCCGAGTTAATTTTATCAAGGAAACAAAGACTCCACCAAATACGAGAGAAGTAGATTTTTTTTAACTTATTTCTACGATCCACGAGCGAATGATAAAGCTGCTTTAGAACGTAATTAATAGTCAATTCCTTCCAGACACTATCTGCTTGAATCAGCCAGGCATAATAATGGAGATACAAATTAATTTGAATACTTCACCATATCCGCCAGTCAAAAATCGATACGTATAGGAAGAAACATTATCATCTGCTGATAACTAATTAAACTTCCAAATGACTTAAAACATTCTGATTCAAACCCAAAGGGATAAGTTGGATTAGAATACATTTTTACTCATATGTGTGACCCAAGGCTCTATAAGACATGAGTATTTATTTCTGTAGAGAAATACTTTTGGAGACATTTTCCTTTTAAAAAGAAGTATCCCGTTTTATGAATGTCAATTAATTAACACTTTTGTTTTTTTATACAGTTTAAGTTACACGGCGCATTTGTTGACTAACCCCCTCTTTAACTTGAAATTAATGTTTAACAACGGAATAAAGTTATAAGATATTATCCTAAATTACACAAAAGACATACATTTTAAAGGAATCGATTAAACAATATGGAACTCTCTTATTGTCCAGTGGATAATTTCTTTTTTTGAGAAATGTGCGTATAAAGCTTATATAGCAGCTTATTTGCAAATAAAAATTGCAGAATTTATCTTTCTACTGTTAAATAATTTTGACAACATGTCAATATTGTTTTTATCCGTTGCTTTTATTATGAAATTTTTTATAACTTATGAAGTAAGTTTTTGTCTACATTTTAAATATTATGTATTCATTATTTTTTTTAAGAAATGCAATCCGAACAGCTACTTGTAGATGGACTTGCTTGTCTATTGTAAAAACTCGTAAAATATTTAATGTGTTTTTAAAAGAACATTCAAAAGTATGACGAATTTTATCGAACAAACTTGATTTATTTTTTATAAGTTCGCCTGTTTATCGAAAAAAACAACAACGAGCTATTGTCGTAACTCCGGCGTCCGCGTCGTGGTCGTCAGGCGTCGTCCGGAATCTTAACGTTGGCCATAACTTCTCTACTATTCAATATACAACTTTCATTTTTTGTATGCATATTTATCTTGACAAGACCTATCCAGACATATGCAAATATTTTACCTATTGACCTTCACCTGACCTTTGACCTTATTTTTCTGTAACTTTTGAAAACGTTAAAATGCCTGTCATTTCATAACCGTTGTCAACAGGGCACTGATATTTCACATGTGAATTCCTTGTAGCAAAGACCTTTCCATCAATGTACACATTTGGTCTTTTTACCCTTGA
>CM037778.1:14903389-14953389 GCA_021229015.1 Solen grandis | reverse complement strand
TTACGACCATAGATGTTATGGTTCGTGATCGAAGTTTTTCTCTAAATCATATAGTTTCCACTCAATCAAAAGAGGTATGTACATGTATTGATAATTAACTTTTAAATTTCCTCGCGATTATCGAGTTACAGAACAATAAGCAGTCATCGTTCATCCATCCTTTTAAGTTTGTCAATAAATATCGTATGTTCGTATGTTCACTGTCAAATGATAAAATATGTACGATGTTTTTTAGCACTTTGGGAATACATGTATAGTCATTTTGATTATTAGTGTGTAAATAAAACAAATAATTAAGTTAAAAGAGACGCTGTTGTACATTGATTTGTTAGTAATAGTATTTACTTGTGATTTATACAAACAAAACATTAAAAACATCTGTTATTGGGACGTTATTTATATATAAATTATTAGAATTTGAATAGGGTTAGTATTTCATGTGATATAAGATATTCAGTAATCAATGGTTTATGATGATGAATCATGAGGCTTATATTTATATATGATGAATCAAAAGATACATCACCAGCTATTCAACTATTGTACCTCTCTTCGATACATAAAATTTAGCATCGTTAAAGGTATAAAACCTCAAACTATCATAGTGGAAAGTATCTGGATTTGAAGCAATGGTAGAAAAAAAATCTGATACCTACCACAGTTTAGTTGGACTGACCACTGCCCGGTTGCGAGACATTCAGCGGTGATGAAATCAGACCCCGTACAGGTGAGTTTGAGTTTAGCGCCGACGTTGTTCATATTGCCGAATTTGATGACATTAGGAGGGGCGTACAGTTCCCCACAGTCTGCAGAATATGAGAAGAAAGGATACCAGGCGTTCGTTCAGTGTAAAAACCGTATGCAATCGGTCGCTTAAAGTCAGCTATGGAGTTGTCTTAGGACCATAGAGCATACTGTTCACGTGGTCCCTTATGCTGTACATGGGTTTACGTCAACATCGTGGTTTATGACACTGAGATAGTTTCATAACTGACTATAATCGTACGGTTGCATACGGTTTGGTATACTGAACGCACGCCAGTTGTTTTGATTTACTCGACCTATAATATTTCAAAATGTTTACATTTTATTGTCCACATTCAATTTGTTAACATTCAATAAACAGAATAATTTACAATTATGGTAATATATCGATTGAATGGGTTTCTGTTCGCCCTGTATAAGGAGAATTGTGGACGCCCTACAAAAGCCATGAGATGCACGGTTGTTTGTCGGCCTATGCCTATGCCAAATCATGCATGGCAATGTGTCGTTGGGTGGGGGAGTTGAGCCCCTGCACATCTCAATGTTTTAAATATAATATGATTCTTTGGCTGACTTTGCACATGACTTCAATTACTTGTCACTTTTTTTCTTTTCGAAAACATGAACATGGCAAACACATTTGATAGTATATAAGAATGAGATGTAAAAGCATCAATATCTGTGTCATTTAGTGAATTCTAATTTACTGATTTTTACCTTAATGAATCTTATCAAAATATACTCCTTTAATTCACAAAGTTCTTCCTTCATTTTCTTTATACTATAGAGTCAACATTTCTAACACTTTTAAACTCATTTGAAAAAAAAATGTATCTAATAAAAAAACTCTTTTGGCATATTTGACTCTAGAGAATATCGGGCAAGTATATACTGTGAAATCATTAATTTTCGTGGAACACTAATTTTCGTCGATTTCGTGGAGGGAAATATCCACGAATATAAATCCCCACGAAAAATTGTCTTTTATATCGAACTCCTGTTTCTAGAACATACATTCATGAATAAATATACCCACGAAATTCCCTTAGGTACATAATCAACGAAATTTAATGTCAACGACAATTAATGATTTTACAGTACATATACATGTATTAAGTTTTTGGCCATAATATTCATCAAACATTGTTTACTTCAGACCATAATGATGTTCTAAGGCGAACTTTATTCTGTGTTTTGTGTACATACGAAAAGATAAAACCATATTCAATACATGACTGTGTTTCATGAAATAGATACAATGCGAGCAAATAGACAAAATCCTCGTATATCCAGTATACTATAATACACATAATTAACAAATAACCATGTTCTTAAGCTTTAAATAATTAGGGAGAGAGGAATTATGAAATAGCCCACGTGACTATGTAATTAAATATTTATTAGCACGAAGTAAATGTTGTGGAAATTCCAATCCTCATAGGTTACATAATGTTGCAAGTCACAAAGCAGATAATCTGAAAGAACAGACCTTTCTCAACGACGCATATGTCGTCCACAGCATTACTCGTGAATCTCGAAGGACACCTTTCATTGTTATATCGCATATCAGGTACCTGAAATTGTGCCATGAAACAATTATGATACAGTCAAACCTGTCTTAAGCGGTCATTCAAGGGAACAAGCGATTTGACCGCATAAAAAGGTGGTCGCCATTTGAAGGTTACATATATAACAAAATGCTAGTTAGGAAATATAAGTAAATGCAAAATGACCGCTTAGAACAGGTGGTATCTGATACAGGCTCAATTGTACATTTATGAATTAATATATTGGGCAAGGTTGATGCATGTTGAAATGCTTACTAAATCCATAAATAATAAAACATGTAAATATAAGCTTTATAATTTACGAACCATTGGAAATTTTGCCTTCAACATGGAGACATGTCCTGGACAGCTTCCCTCCATTGTATCCGCATCATGAAACATGCAGGCAGTAAACTGTCGTGCGTATGAAATTCCAAGACACATATCCTTCTGTGCACATGCTTTCACGCACTGCAATAAGGACACGCTGTGGATGATGAAAAATGGTGCACTCGTGATACACGTGCTGTGATGTACATTCACTGAAAGAGACATAGCTGAATAAGCAGATTCCTCTTGATCTCAAATATAAAGTAAAACAGTCGAGAAGGCGTTATGATCAATTTCAATACGGGTTCCGCATATCGATCAGTTGATTTAACTAAATCAATACAATATTTTCATAACAACGCATTAATTCATGGCATCAAATTCGCAAAAATGCAAATACATGGCGTAATACTTTTCTAAAAGTGAAATTACATGGCGCACTTCCGTGAACGATAATTTTCATGTATATGTATGTATGAATCTTTAACTGTTTCATTTCAAACAATGAGCATTTATAGAAAAGCACAGACCAATGCACTAATTCTTGTCACATCATGTTAATATCAATTGAAACCATGTACCTGCCGTTTCAGCCTTTAAAGAGCTGAACATTCATTTAATACACACAAAGTGAAAAGGGAGTGTAAAAATCACAACACCGGTGTTTCCGCCCTGCGAAAACATAATTCGCAGATAGCCCAAAAATGTTTGATGGATTTTTTCAGTTTACAATCGCTGCATAGACAAAAATGAACCAACTGTCCAAAGTTTATGTCGGAGGAAGAGATCTTTTCAAGCAGTGAAAAGCAAGCATTATAATAAGACTAAAATCTAAAAATGGTAAATACAGGATTGCTTGCGCGAAAATGCATGGGAACTGGATAAAAAATCCGACTACAATGCTGGTACCAAACAGGTTGAGAAAATTAAAAAACCTTGATTTTTATTTCAATGTCATGAAATATTAGTTTGTTTATTTGGTTCAACGTCCCGCCGACATTATTTCAGTCATTTGCAGACGACATATATAGTGCTGCCACACTGCAGTATCACGCCGTAGACATGTGGCATGATACCACACCTAGTCACATTATTCTGACATCAGGCCAACCAGTCCAAGCAAGGGAGCTATACCAGTACCATGTTGCGGGATCGAACACACGACCTTCCACTCCCGAGGTGGACGCTATAACAATTCAGCCACGAGGGACGGTCATGTGTTATAAGAGTAAAATCTTAATTCAGCAAACGAATAAATTGGTTACTTGGGTCACACAAACCTTTTTTTTATCAACAAAACTGATCTGGCAGAAAATGCCATTAAATAATAAACAAGAAGACCAAGATGCCCCTGAAGACGCTCACCTGAGAAAAAACTGCCTTCATTGCCTGTACAAATTATTAAATTATAGCATAGTTGTACTGAATACATAATCCATGAGATCATTTCAATTCCAAAAACCAAACAGTACCTGTGGTCAAATTTTAAGTCAAACTTGACTGAGAAATTATGACTATAAACATTGTCATAATGCTTGAAGATGGTTGCTTAAGAAATTAAGTTGCTAGAGTGTAAACAAAGTGAAATCTGGCATTTTTTAATATTAGAAGGTGCATAACTCCTGATGTAATTGGCCGATATCAGCCATAATCGACCTTGGCCTATAGATTATGGCTATTAACATTGTCGTGAAGTTTAAAAATGATTGCTTAAGAAATGAAGATGCTAGAGTACAAATAAAGTTAAACATGGCAAATTTTAATATAAAAAGGGACATTACTCCTGACGTAATTGGCCGATATTAGCCAATATTAAACTTGGCCAAAGGCTTATAGAATAATACATGGCTAGTCGGGGCATTTGAGTGATAATTGCCCCGGCTATGCGGTAATTGCCCGAGGGCAAGTATCAGTTAGACGGGGCTTTTATCACTCAATTGCCCCGACTAGCCATTCATTGTTCTGTATAGTACATAAGTTGAATATATAATGTTATTTAGGCTTTTTATCATTAATTTTAGTCAAAACGCATACTGTACATACTGGTACTTATTATTTTAAATCTTTACGACATTTTGAGTATTAAATTGAAATTAGTTAACAGCAGTCAAATAAGCGTACATTTTCGCATATCGGATAAATTTTTAAATATATGTCTGAGTCAATGAATTTCAATAAATTGACAAATTAAAAAGTGCACGAATAATGTCTAAAAAATAGATACTATATGAGAAAATTATTCATATACATACATATATAATTTATATATTCTCAACAAAACGTTTTTTTAAGTGTGTAAACTTAGCAAATATTTACGCCAAATGGTGTTAAAATGAAAAGACAATCTCCAAGCTGGGTTGTCGTTCGTTCCTCGCTAAAACATCCCTGCAATGGACTCAATGACAAGAATCCTGTCAAAACGGAAAACAATTATTTAACGCGGATTGAAGTGTATTTTACAGATCAAAAGAATAGAAACAATGAATAAATATCTTTAATCATCATAAAAATTGTGGAAAATATTAATTTTAATTGTTTTTATGGGAACTATAATTTTCCAACCTTGTTTCGCAGATGGGAACAATCCGCAAACGCACGTCTACAGATGTAAATATTTAGGTTCAGCCGGATATCTTACTTTAGGATGATCTTTTATTTTCATAATTTGTAATTTTAATGACATTCCGATCAGGTTCAGTGGTGCTGTTTATACATATTTCACAGTTTAAGGAGTCTATATCTTGTCGTCATAATCGAACTTGACCGTAAGGATATGGCTATGAACTATGTCATAAAGTTTGAAGATGATTGATTAAGAAATGAAGATGCTAGAGTGCAAACAAAGTGAAATCTGGCATTTTTCAATATTAAAAGGGGCATTACTCCTGACCTAATTTGCCGATATCAGCCATAATCGAACTTGGCGGACAGATTATGGTAATAAACATTGTCATAAAGTTTGATGAAGATGATTGCCTAAGAAATGATACTAGATTGCAAACAACTAATTGTGGACGACGGACATTAATCGATCCTAATAGCTCAGCTGTGCTAGGTGAGTTAAAAGAAAGGGTTACAATATAATTTCCCGCCCCTAAATTTCCCTATGTCTTTCTTGGGACACCAAAACGGGCTTTATTACAGTTGTAAGTCATCAAAATAAAAATCACAGAGTTTGATGTTATATTGTTTACAGTACTGATATAGTACGAACCGAATTCGCTTTAAGGGAATTAAAAAATAAAAGATAAATCGATTTAAAACTTAACTTAGTAGTGATACAAACCTTTATTTTGGGTGAGTATAAAATCGATAAGGATCACATGGCTTGTATCACGTGTTTCTTTGTTTTAATGAACAAATTGGGAGTATTCGCGTTCACTTAATCTCAAATATATTGACTTAATTTATCACGTACCGTCCTACGATGGACTTGACAATAGCATTTGCAAAAACATAAATTTTCGTGTTTTTGTTTTATTCATTTATCTAACAACAGCACCTGCTGTTATCGACTCTTCAGGACATTGGATTGAATTTGAATATAAAATCAATACGTCACTAACTGACTCCAACACTGCACGGATGTTTTAGATTAATTTTTATTTCAATACCGAGAAGAAGAAAAATGACATACACTGAAGTGAAAAAGAAACGCAGGGTAAAATAAATCGTGATATTTTGTTAATAGTTGAACCACGGTAGCCAGTTTGAATATTTGAATATAACCAACTATGTCCTAAACCCTGGAAACATAATTTGTAATCAATTCGACCATCCTTGTTGAATCATTTCGATACTTGATACTTGTTTCATCATACATCCCTTTAAACCAGTATGTAGCCATGCGTTTTTTTTTCCATGTTGCATTTAAATGAAAAACACATTAAAGCACGCAAAGTCAGAGTAGCACCTTTAAATACACCATATATAACTGCATGGATCCACATTTTAGCGTGACTTCAGGAGAGCAACAATGGGGTTTCATGTGGTAGATATCGTTGTTTTCATCCTTGGAATAGCAGCTTCTATCGCAACAGGACTGTATTTCTCATACAGACGGAAACAAGTTAATACCATTATCGAATATCACCTTGGAGGGAGACGTCTGAACAGCATTTCTGTGGCAATATCTCTTTTGGCAACATTCAACTCATCCATCGCATTCCTTGGCTTTCCGGCTGAAATATACATCCATGGTTTCATATACTGGCAGTCTGTGATCGGGATACTCATTGGATTCCTGACAATGATCTGGATATCAATTCCGCTCTTTCATCCACTCCAAATTACCAGCGTTTTTGAGTACCTGCGAATACGTCACAACTCAAATTTAATTCGACAGTTGACGTCATTATTCAGCTTAATCGGATTCTATTTCTACTCGGGAATTGTGTTGTTTGGAACGGCGACTTCTATAGAATCTGCAATAGGGATAAAATCATGGGTCACGATTCTTATTCTATGTTGTTCTGCTGTCATCTACACGAGTATAGGTGGCATGAAAGCGGTTGTAATTACTGACGTTGTGCAGCTTGCTATTATGGTTTTCTCGATTCTTTCAGTGGTTGTTTATGGTATTGCAGCTGTTGGCTTTGGAGAAATGATTGAGATTAATAAGCGCAGTGGGCGGCTAAATCTGGTAGATTTTAACACTGATCCATTTGAGAGGCACACCACATGGACCCTTGTCATCGGCGGAATCTTTCAATGTGCGGCCGTCGCTTTTAGTCAACCAACAGTGCAGCGACTTAATTCTACCAAGAACATGAAAGAGGCAATAAAAGTGGTTATTATTTCAATTGTGTTATTCATTTCTTTGCACCTGCTTATCATGACAGAGGGATTGGTGTCCTTTGCTTACTTTAGCCAGAAGAGATGCGATCCATTAGCATCTGGAATGATCACAAATCCAAATCAAATACTTTCATTCACAGTAAAGGAAATGTTTCAGTCAATCCCAGGACTTCCAGGATTATTTTTTGCTGCCCTCTGCAGTGCATCTTTGAGTACATTGTCGTCACTTCTTGGAAGCTCATCAGCTTTGTTATCTGAAGACTTTTGCAGATTAATTTGTAGAAATGTAAGCGATGCTTTGCTGACTAAGATATCGAAACTTGTTGTAGTAGTAAGTGGTCTCCTCTGTGTGACTATCGCAATACTGCTTGGCAATGTAAAAGGGCCAATGACACAAATAATGGGAAGTCTTTTGGGGGCCACTACAGGCCCCACAGCGGCCATTTTCTTCATGTCGATATTTTTCAAATTTACAACCAAAAAGGGTTTGTTAATAGGAAGTTGCATTGGACTAATGTTTGGATTATGGCTGTCAGTCGGGTACAATTTCTCTACAGGCCGAAAGAAAACCCCTTGGCTACCGCTTGGTCCTACCACAAATTGTTACATAACACCAACAAAATTGGTTGAGGTGTCTTCTATGACCAATAGTTGTGTTGTGTTAAATAACTGCCATAATTCTAGCCTTTTGGACCAGGTTTCAAATTTCAAAGTAACACCATCAGTAAATGAAAGTGCACCCAGAGAAATTATTCAGCAAAGAGTGAAAGGGCTAGACAAATTTTATTCTATTTCCTATATGTATTTTTCCCTGTTGATCTTCTTGTTTACTGTTTTCATGTGTTCCATAATTAGCTTTTTGACAAAGAAGGATAGACCTATGGCTATCCGTATGGACCTAATGGTTTCAATTAAACACCCACGTGTCTGTTGTTCATGGATTAAACGTTTCAGATCACAGCCACGGTCAACGGGAGGAAAAGAGAAAGACGCAAAAGACGAAAATGCTGATACTGACGTACCTTTGAAAGAAAAACAAGAATGTGTTGAAAGTAACCACATGATTCATCCAGTATAGCAACTATGCATAATTATTCGGTAATAAAAATATAACCTCCATCTGAAAGGATTGTGCATAAGGACTCTGATGTATATAAGATTTTTATAATAATTACATTTTCATTCATTTTATTTTAATATATTAAATTTTTTTGATAAATTTTTTTTTGATATTTTTAAACATTTGGAAAAAAAATTTTTTTATTGAAGTAAGTTGGTGCGCTATGACAAACAATATTGATGAAATTTTACATAGTTAAATTACAAGATTAGTGCATATTGATTTGCTTACTTAAACTGTTGGAGCAATGATTTACCAAGTTGTATAATAAAGACCAGTTCAATAATGTATGGTTTATAGCATTTTACAAAGTAATTAAGCTTTTGAAATTTTCGATTGATCATAGAAATATGAAATCGAGGCTACTTATACATTTGAATATTTATATTATAATTGTTATTCACTTAATATACATAATATTTTAACTACAATGCAATCGTTTTGTATGCTAATAAATTTACTCATATTAAGTATGTTCAAAGAAAATTAAATTCTAATTAATATAATTTTAGATTATTTATTTTTAAAAAATATTTTAAAATTGTCTATTCTTTCATTTGAAGTTTTCTTGCTTTTTTGCCATTTAATATCTATATTCCATAATAAGTTTGATTTTGTAAAATAAAAAATCTCAAATTTGAACCTTTTCGTTTTATTCCCTTTTCAACAACAACAACAACAACAACAACAACAACAACACAACAACAACAACAACAACAACAACAACAACAACAAAAAAAAAGAAAAGAAAAAGAATATAAAAAAATAAACCCAATGTAACTGTTACGTAAGCATATAAAGTTTCTCTATTAGCTATTTAGTGTCAAACATTAATAACTTCCGTCAGTTTCCTAATATAGTAAATAACAAGGTAATTCATAAAAAATTTCTACACCGGAAACAGAGAGAGAGAGAGAGGGAGAAAGACAGCAGTAAGAAGAGAGAGAGAGCAGTAAGAAGAGAGAGAAAGAGAGCAGTAAGAATCGCGATGGCTCTCACAAGACCATCATTATAAAAGCCATCATCAGATAATAACGGCTGCCTGTAAGGTTATCACTACGTAATGCTAGCCGTGGGATATATACTTGGCTAACATTCCGTTCAAGACTTTCGGTGACCAATTAAAATTCTGCTTTTACTAAAGTGTTCATGCCCCTTCAAAGTTTTTAAAAGGAAATCTAAATCCGTGGAGTATGTAAGATAAGAATTTATTTCACTGTTTTGAACAGTGAAATTATCATGAAAACAGTAGAATTATCAGAAACTTGAACCCGACCCTACGTTATAAACTGATCGGAGCGTCAATTGTGCTGGGTTTCACGCAAGAAATAACGCCATGAATAACGTCATGCACGCGAGGTAATCCCGTCAATTTCGTTGTCTTTTGTGAATAACACAGCTACTTTCTGGCCTTTATTCGCTTTTAAGACCCCTTTCTCACTTCCGTAATCTGTGGATTTACGCTTTGACCCTCTTATAATCCAGAATGAATGACAACCAATATCGTCGATGCATATGACCGTTTATTCCGATTAATTTTCACTGGAATAAACTACAATCAGTTTTAAACTAATATTGCTAAACTAATATCTCTCATAAATGTGTTTATGTGACAAATAAAAACATGATTTAAATAGCGTATGTTTCAAAACATTGGGGGTGAGGTGACAGAGGGTCAAGCTACATATTCTTTTCTGCACATAATTAAACCTCAGTTAGGCGCAATATGGTCCAGGTAAAGGGGAAAAGTCGTGTCAACAGGATGAGTAGATTTGGCCAAGTTTGTGTATTAATTATGTGGTGAAAAGCTGTCAGTTATCTATTCTTGAAATGAATGCTTGCAAAAAAGTCACCAAATACACCTCTCTCTACGCCCTCATTTATTTTCAGCTTCACCTTGTGTGACATCATCCACTCTACACACAGGAAGAAATTAACATACAGCAGCAGTAAAGTTTAAAGGGTGTGAAACTGACACTGCCAATGTGAAGTTTCTTTTTGAAGTCCAATTTCCAAGGCTTCTCACTTCTTTGACGTGCCGCTTATCAGAACTTAAAAGAGAGTGTTAGTGGTTGTTCGAGTTTGGCCTTCTTGGACAATACCTGTTGTGTAAGATTTCTTTGATGTGTAGGATAAGAATACAATCGATCTTCATATCATGGAGGTAAACATGTTGTAGCTGTCGATACTAGCCCACAGCATATGCTTTCCTTCAAGTAATATACAATGTAGAAGGAAAAACGAGTGAAATTTAGTGCACTTCGAAAAACGACCGCGGTAACCGATCTATGCAATTTTATTTTTCTTCTTCGTATATGGGAACTCTACCACATATTCTCGTTTGCGTTTGTTCATTTGTACATTGGCAATATTGTCCCCGGACGAAAACAAAAATCAGGATATCAATAAAATATTTTGAGAGTCGGGCCTTTCTTTTCGGGTCGGCAATGGGAGGGGAAACAAACAATATTTTTTTTTAGGCCTTACACCATGCATATTAAGTTATCGGAAGTTTAAAAGTCCTACAAATTATGAATATTAGGTTCGACAACATCAAACGTTTTGAGTATGTTTTATTAATTATGATGGCAACTACAAACGATAGGGTTTTATGTTATGCAACCCAATTCAAACATGATCAGTTTCAACTTTATTACCATATGTCATAATAATATCAACTGCTATCATAATCTGTACTTTTTAAACGTATACAATAAATATATTCCTTTTTTATGTTAATTCTTATTCTAAATATTGAATTCAATTTTTAAAACCCTTCAGAAAGGCCTATAAATTCAATGCACTTATTGTTGGAGGCTTTTAAGATATAGACGCTTGAAGACGATCGCGACAATTTCAACATTCAGAATTTCACGATTCTTTGTATATTGATGGTATATTGTCTGATATACTAAAATATGAAATAAAAGCAGAGTGTTACCTATCATCTTAGAAAGAAATTATCCGTCTTGTTATCAGTATACCTTATATAACAGCAGTTTAGGATGAAATATCACATATATCTATTTTTTCTTCTCTTTTATCTATATTTTTTTCTTTAAATTAATTACAATTACGTTGTAAATGCTATGTCATTATATTGGTAAAACATCAAAAGTAATGAAACAAAATGAACTTGGGGTTAACTTTTTATACATTTACTATTAAATACCCTTACAAATGGCTAAACTCACCTTTATCTTGAAAAAAGTATAAACCAACAGTATTTGTTTTAAACTTTATTTTTCTAATGTTCAAACATTCAGATTTTTATCATTTTTTCAATGAAGGCCTATAGGTTTTTATCTATCAGAAATAAGCTTAAAAGCAATAGGTCACTAGGCTTAATTTTTTTTAGATTTGGCGTTTAAAGTTTGTGGGTAAGGAATTTACTTAGGGAAAACCTTACTTCTACCGAAATCCTGTATACATTTCACAAAGGAATAACTCGTTTGAGCTGCAGAAACTTAAACTTGCATTAACGGTGAAAGTGTAAAATATACACCTATGTTATTTATAAAAAAAGAAACACAGACAAAACTGTTCCTGTCAGTTACTTTCTATCAAGTAATTTCAAGCGGTCTGATTTAGACTAATATTCCGATCTATGGACCCTATTACTATTGTCTTTAAATCATCACAGAAAAACATTAAAATGGAATTTATATCATATATATATTAAGACCCGAGTTGATATAATCCAGGAAAAAAATAACTGAATATGCCCAAGGACGAGAGAAAATGGAATCCCGCATCGGCGACATAAATTAAATACTCCATAATACAAGGAAGCGGCTATGTTTTTACGTTAATTAACACTTTTACGTGGAAATTAGTTTGACCATTTTAATGTGTATGGTTGATAGATTACGACAAATAACCTTACAAAATATTTATATTTTGCATGCAACAAAAACCAGTATGCAATATGTCTTTTACACGGTAGTTCAAACATGAGCTATGTTAAATCCAAGTGTTACTATGTCACGAAAGCATGGTTAAGGCTATTAAAACAAATTAAATTAAAGTTTTAAAGATATCCATCCACCATTAAATTAAAAACATGGTCCTTAAATTGCTTAAAAAAGTTTTTTACAGTGCAGATGCAAGCATCAATTAACTTCGATTTATATGCTCTTTTACTAAATGTCTATTAAGACAGACTTGCACTTAATAGTTCCTACGAAGTTATATGCAAGGTTTTGATGTTTATTATGGGGCATATACCTTAACCGGAAGTGAATTACAGGGCATAAGTGTTTGGTAAGTTTTTGTCAGTCGTTCTTTGAGGAGGAGTCATAAATCTTGGCAGATTTTATAAACGCACATCTTAGGTACTACATTGCTCGCTGTTTGTGATATATTTTTTTGGTCGCCTCAAAGGGCGATTTGGTTATGGAAGACTATTGGGTAACGTCACAGATTTGAGAACCGATAGCTTATGTTTTTTTTGAAGATCAGATGTATAGAATATATGCTATTCATGATTTTCTGTTATACATTTTGCTACTAATACTACTTGACTTCCATCTGTAATTAGCTGGACGTCGCTATATGACTGAAACACTGTCGCAGCGACGGTAAAATCAATCAATCAATCAATCAATCAATCAATCAATCAATCAACTACTTGACAAAATCATGTTCAATTGTTTGTTTGAAACAGTAGCGAAAGTTACATGATTAGTCCTTGCAGTTCAAGGAATAGACTGGACTAATTCTCACGTATCTGCCTAATTTCGTTTCTGCGTCATCTTTTGGTTTCATTATATATGTAGATATATGTGCTACATATCACATCGTTAAGAAATAATCAGTGTTACAAAAGAATAACTTAGTAAGGTGTCATTTTTTAAAATATTAGGTTTTTGTGAGTGGAATGTGTTCTTATAAATGTACTATACTGTTGAACAACATCCTTAGTAGAGCGTCGAGATGGAAATGATGAGGTCCCTAGTTCGAATCCCACAAGCAACAAACATTCTTTTGCATATGTTCCTTTTAACGGCTTACATTTGATCAAATATTTACAAATTTGTGACAACCAAAAGATTCCAAGATTAGCCCCATTTTTAAGCGTATTGTTACGTATAGAACAACATTTTTCGGCGTAGCTTTTTAATTTCACATGATGATAACGTAAGACATTGTCGAATTAATATCTAAACGATTTACATTGATAGAAAATGCCTACATAGGTACTAGGTGAAATCAAGAATGTACCTGACTTCTTTGCAGATTCTTTGATAAATATTTAGTTATGTCAATACACTTATCTTGGATGCACATTGAGACCTGTTTTGGGCCACGTGTTATAAATATATGCAGTATATTTAAGTCTGTTTCACCTCTGCTTCATAACACGAATATTTACTCCGCCGATTGCGACTAAAGGGACGCTGTACCAACTGTTAATTTTAAAGTGGGTCATCCTGTCAGTAGGACGAAATGAAAACAAATAATATCCTTTTAAATTTTTTTTTTAAATATGATGAAATGAAAATGAGTATGGATGAACATTTCATACATAACAAGTTATACTACAGCAAGATTGCATACTGACAATAAATATGATATTTAATAATTTTCTAAACTAAATAAAATGAACAGACTCTTTTCCCATGCAAAAAAGTCAATACTTACGTTCTAGTACTAAAGACGTTTAATGTCAAATAGATTTTGAAACATATTCAGTGACCACAACAACAGCTGTATTTTTTTATCAAAGAAAAGAAGTTGAGGTATTGTCATCACTCTGTTGTCGTCGTTGGAGACGTCGGCATAGGCGTCGCGAAAAACTTCAACCAAGTTCATAACTTTCTAAACTATTCAATCTTCTGTCATCAAACTTAACATTCATTTTTACAATAGCTACATTCCCGTCCCATAACTTTTTGGTCCAGTTTTACCAAATGTACATTATCTCCCTTAACATTGGTCATAACCTTTAAACTATTAAACATTTTGTCATCGAACATCACATTCTTGTTCACTATCACAAGGATTACATTCCAATCGAGGAACACTATCATCAAACTTCACATGCTATCACAAAGGCTACATTTCCATCAACCCTCAAGCCCATTTTTACCCAGTTTAATTCTCCTTGAAAATTAATGCGTATACGGTGCTTTTGTTTTATAGTATTTGACTATTTTACAAAAAAAAAATGAAAAAAAAAAAAAAAAATGCATCGCGTCTTTCCCTGGAAGGAATAAGTTTGTTAATGTTTTTATGAAAACTCTACACCAATCACAATGCATAATTGAAGAAAATGGACAAATGCTTTTTATTTACAATGAAATAGATAATATAGTGTGTGAAAGGCATAATGAAAAGCATGGCTACATGTATATCGTGACCGCAGTATTTCCCCTGGCAAACACGAAGGCGTCGGGCATCAGAGTTTTCATAACGGCTTGTTGCGTCCACTGTATTTACACGTGGTTGTCGTGATTTTCATCCGCCCAGAGCTTAATTGTTATCCATTGAACAAAGGCTGGCACTGTCAGGGATCGAAAGATGTCTGCTGAAAGCTACGACCATGACAACATATTTCGTGATAGCAGTTTCCTGGTCCTCTACGAAAACATCCATGAGCTTCTCATCGGGTCATACTGATGTGGCAAAATTATTCTGGTGACACCGGTTGGTGATCAATAGTTGACCAATATTTTATTTTTGTTTACATTTGAAAAAAAAGTTCATGTTGCTAATACATGTACGAAAATCTAATAAGAAAGGAATGAATAAGATCGGCCAATGTCGCAGTAAACACATGGATAAATTCAGTACTTTGATCTTTAGAATGCCTATTTTAAAGCATGGTTCATGAGAATGTGCACCATGAAGAATGGTGACACTGAACAGCGCCATCTATTGGCTTGCAAACATTGCATAATGGACAATGTATGAATTTCGTCCTCTCTGAAAGAAAAGAAAAGAAAACAGTAATTTGTCCAAAGAAAAATAAAAAATAAAAACATAACTTAAATAACGTCCATGAAAAATTCATATTTTAGAAGTTAATTGCACTAACTTTATGTGATAAACATTATATGTATGTAAAGACTTTGGAGTTTATAAACATTGATTATCGCACATTTCTATATGTTCGTATTTCAGAATATACAACTTAATTGTACTTTGATAATAATGTATGGTAAATATTCAGCTTTATTGTGCTAGATGTAGTACGGTTCAAATATAAATAGATTAATAAATAAACTATGCGGGATCTTAATCCGCTTCTGAAACAGAGGAGGTAACTGATGTGTTACTGTTGCAAAAAAAAGCAGAAACAACATAGAGTTATTCCCCCTTTCCCGATATTATTTTGTTTTTGGTAATTTTATCAAATATTTCACACGAGACTTCTAACTCTTAAAGTCTTCACAATTAAATATCAAAGAGGAAAAAAGTAAAAACATACTAAGCCGTCAAAATAGACATAATCAACTTTCACAATGAACATACTCAACCTTCGTAATAAAATCCACCACTTGCAATATGCTCCTTTTCTTTTATGGATTGAAAGGATTGTTTCCTGGCGCTTAACGCAAGGTATTTTATGCTTACTATAACCTCTGAAATGCAAATGAAATAAAATTATGACTAATGATGTATATATGTACATTTTTGAGAGAGAAGAAGAGGAGGAGGGTGGGAGAGAAAAGAAGAAGATGAGGAGGAGGAGGAGGAGGAGGAGGACTGACTTGACTTCTTGAGTTTTGTCACTTCGACATTATTTCAGTCATATAGCGACGTCCAGCTAATTACAGGTGGAGGAAGACCCCGAATGCACGGAGACATCCGGGTAGAACCACCGACCTACCGCAAGCCAGCTGGAAGGCTTCCTCACATGAAAATCATAATACCCTTCCGGGATTCGAACCCACGCGGTGAGGGGCTGAGTGAGTTAAAGTCAGCGACTTTACCCTCTCGGCCACGAAGGCCCCCACGAGTAGGAGGAGGATTAGAGAGTGAGAGATAGATAGATAGAGAGAGAGAGAGAGAGAGAGAGAGAGAGAGTCTTAATATCTTGAAAGTGAAGGCTGACCAAATCAATGCAAATGTTCTGATTTTATTTTTAATAGTTTTTTTACTTACCATTTCGATTCTCTTCTGGAATAAAGTATGTTGTTCCAATCTGAAAATACAAGAGGAATTAATTGGGAAATTTAAATAAAAAATAAGTATAAAATTTATGCATTCTTTTATACGAAACATTTCTTTAAAACTGTTTCATCATTATCATAATCTGTAATTATTTTGTCATAAGCGTCTGCCTCTTCTGCCTCTAACTATAATACCATTTCTTCCTCTGCAAGGATAATAATGTAATTCTAGATGTACATAAATAAATAAACCATTTGCTTTGTGTATGTCGATAAACCCATTATTGCTTTTGTGCACGTAAGTACGTGACTGGTTGGTACAGTGCTCGATATTGAATCATATCTTGTTTGCAACGTTATATCGCAGTTGGCATTGTATTTGCTTAAAGTAGGCAAAAGTTCTAAAATGACTGAAACACTGTCAGCAGGTATTAAACCAAAACCGACGTATTGGTGCTAAATATATATGAAGATACCATAGTTTTGCACCAAGCCCTGGCTTCGTTATTTTTAATATCTAGACATGAAAAAGTAATAAGTTACAATTAATATTTCCTCTCATTTTATGGAAAAAAATGTCGTTAACAAACATAAATTAATGCATATCAAAAGTGGTATTTTGAAAAAACAACAAAAATTCACAATTTTGGATATCAGTGATTTCTTTTATGAGATTTTAAAGGAAATTCATAAAACCGAAAATTGCTTTCAATGTGTTAATATATCAACCTTTCCAGTGTAAAGGGGTTGATTTGCGTGATAATGTAATGCAAGATAGCAAGGTGAAATGTCAAAATCGATAAAACGAAAACCCATAGATCTCTTGTTTCGTAATAGCGGTCTGGTAGATGGCTAAGCGAAATGTTACAATTTTGAGGTGACGCTACTAGGCGAAAGAAAATTTCGTTGTTGTTTTTGAATTTTTGCCCCATCAAATCGACTTACAAGAGCCAAAAACCCATTTTGTTGTGTGACAGAAATCGAAAGTGAATAGCCAAAAGACCTCAGTTGTCATGTTTCGTACACCAGGCAGAAAATCCTAAATCTGAGGCTAAAATCTCCCAGCTAAGTGAACTTTTGTTTCGAACTCTGCTCTCAAAGTTATGACATTCTTTTGACCCGCCGAAACGTCACTCAAATCAAACATTTGTGTAGCTTTTGTATTTTAAGATATTTGAACCTAACTTACAAAGCCTACTTGAACAAGTTTTAAAATAAGTATTACATTAGATAAGATAGAAGGCAAACATATGTCCTTCTCGTGTTTAGTTTTCTCCAGAAAAGGGCATTTGCCATCGGTGAATCTTATGTGTTCGTCCAGAGGCAATGAGTCACTCCAGTCTCGGAGTTGAATTTTGCAAGCAGAGCACCGAATAATTTTGTCTGAAACATAAATATGATGTATCATACATAGTTTGTTTGTTTATGTTTATCATCGCATCGACAGACATTTGGTGATCCATTTTTTCATGAAGCAATAAAGTGCAGCATTATGTTGTTGGCAACTCACCCAATTACATAAATATGACACAGGGCCAACCAGTTCTGGAACTACCCTTAAACATTAGGGGGATATACAAATACCATTTTAAAACGACTTTGAAATATTGTTATGCGAACCCACGATATCCCGGTTGTGAGATGGACGCTCTAACCCCTTGTCCTCTTGTACTGTTAACATAACTTAGTATGTAGACCGACGAATGTTCTCACTGTTTAGCTCGACTATTCATAGAATAATCTGAGCTATTGCAGTCACCTATTCGTCGGCGTCCGCGTTCAGAATTTCTTGACCATAAATTATAACTCTACCTGGTCCCATTTTTGGGATTAACATTACTATATGGGAAAAGATGAGTAAACTTAATGATAATTTTAGAATATTATGATAATGAGTAAATTGTAAAAGCTTGAATAAAACTGTCAAGGCGCTGGAATAGTCGAGCATGCTGTCCTCCGACATCTAGATTTAATTTCGTTATAATATTTTACAAATATATGCCAAAAATAAACCTAACAATGCTTTAAAATTTTGCCACCCTGTGTGAAGACTGAAACCATCACTCCTCAAATGGTCTCACCTGGGATAATAGACAAACAGAAAATCTCGACCGAAAGCATTATGAATTCCCTATAAAAAATGGAGAAAAGGACATAGGAAAGACATAAGTTACGTCTGCAACAAATCAAATAGTAATTACATTTCTGTATAGGTGTGTATGTGAGCATACTGCAAGAAATCAAGCAGGATTTGCCGAGTTTCTAAAAGATCTAAACGATATACAATTCATACTCGTAGATGGGTCATTTTAAGAATAAAAAAAAAAAAAAAAATTACCACGGTATTCAAATCCAAAATTGGCCAGTTCTTTTGCAGATGGGTTATCACAATGAACGCCTATGAAGGACTTGAGTCTTGCGTTGTACCCAGTATCTTTACGATGGCATCTCGGTAGATTGTACTGACAACAAGCCATTCTAATTGTTGAGGGTTCCGGTATTGGTATTCAGATGAAATGGTGTTTTCTCAAGGATTTTTAACTGCAAAATAAAAAAATATAGATATAATCATCTTGACTAAAAAGTGTATACGTACTCGTATGCCTGCCTGATAGTACCTACGATCTCGATCTCCACCCGCCCCCTTCCTTCTCTAACTTTCTCCTCTATATGTAACTGGTTCTATCGCGCTTTATATTTACAAATGATCTTTGTTTTTCTATTTTTTTAAGATTGGACACAAAATGAAGTCATATGATAACAGGTGTGGGCGAAACGGATGGTGTAAATAACTTAAAGTTAAATAACAACAATAAGTAAAATAGGATATAAAACTTTGCAGAAGGATTAAACTTCCTGGTTGTTTGGTGAGCATTAGGTTTAACTTGCAAAACTGAACCTATGTCCATACTTTTTGATATGAATATCATTTTCCACACTCAATTCATTTGAGGAAAAAGCAAACCTGATTAAAGTTTTATTGCAGAGTAAATTAACGTTCCTTTTAAAACGACTCTTACTTTCAGTCAATTTTAATTTTATGTCCTTTCAAAAAGGTTAAGAATTTATTAAAAATCTGAAGTTACATAAAGACGGTATGTTTGAATTGTTATAATATTGAACTTTTTATGACACTTACACTAGCAGTAAAATATGCATCATCATCGCCATCAGTTTTCGTTCATTTTTGTGAACAAAGTATCTGGTGGCCGAGAGATTTCTGGTAAAGCATGGTTTCGAATCGCATTGTTGATGGGGTGCTTTCATGTCCTTCCCGAATTGAAGTTACTGAATCAACCAAGGAACCATCGAGAGAGATTACTTTAAAATCTTACCACTTTTTACCTGATAGATGACAAAGATATGTACGTTGAAAAGGATTCATGCCGAGAAGACCGGTCGCAGTTATTTATCACAGTGAATTTTATACTTACATAACATTAAATTTCACTCCAGTATTTAAGAGTAGTTAAAATTTAAAATGAAACCATGTTGTTGTTCTGTATTTTAAACATGTCCACGATGTGACCAACAATATTAATCATTTAGCTTTTTCTATAATTGCCATCATATTTTTCAACAAGATATAGGATAGGATGGAGACAGTGTGAACTTATCGAGTTTTTCTAAACGATATTGAACAACATTCGCAAAAAACAATATAAATGTAGTTATAATGAGTATGGAACTGTCTTTTTATTGCATATGGTATCGTTATAATATCTGAAAATAAGGAGGGCCAACAGCCGATCCATATTATTGACAATCATTCATTAATGTAGAGGAAACAACTGAACTATATTTCAGAGAGGTGGTTGAATTTCTGAGAATAGTCAGTAGTATAATGATATGATTAGAGTAATAGAGAAATAGTTAAAGTCTCAGTACGTTTTACTTTAAAATTAACAAGGAAAAATCGCATATTCCTGAAGTAATTTTAATCAAATCCCAAAGCCCACGCAATTAACTATTTAATAAAATAATACAGGATAAAGTCGATATCCTTAGTTTTTTAGACAAGGCACAATATACTATATAATGATAAAGTTGGCGGAGAGTGTTCTGGAACATACTCTACAGTAATGGCGAGAATTTTGACGTGCCTGTAATATTATGTGAAAGCGTTCTGATGCATGTGCGACGATGGATTTATAACCGCAGATAAAATAGAAAAAACACATAAAATTGACTGTGCTAAATATCACAATGCCTATTAATTCATTAGCTGTATATGCCGAAGTGGAAAAAAATATATGTATATATATTGGTAAAATCTACATTTACATTTCAACTGCATTTTATATGCGACAAATGCAAATATAACCTGATAAACCTATTATGCATTCTACCATGTAAAGGTGACATCACGCTCTTCGTCTCAGATAGCGTAGCGGTTTATTTTGAGGGCACATTAACATCATGTGAGCCTTAACAAAATGTCAATGGGCGGAAGAATACATAAGGCATGGTGTGTTTTACTACAGGCACATTTTTATCAATGTAAACAGATTATAGTAAACATTTTGGCTCCTTGCCTAAATGTGGCCACCGATAAATAAGGTTGAACTACGCATACATGGTCCGATGATGCAGATATCCTAAGCGTTCGGTTTAAATCGGGGTGTATTTTTTATAATAATAAAACAATAAACAATTCCCACGTATAAGAAAATCTTATTATATCTATTATACCCGTAAATGATGGGCAAAATAGAAAAATAATGGTAATGTCAACAAACATCATTTTTCAACTATGTCAACATTCATATCTCGTAGTCTAGAAAAGTCAGAAGTCGAAAACCTGCAGAAACTACTGTCTGGTCTTGTTTCTTATGGTGCACAATTGCATATCTATTCTAGTTAGTAAGATAATATTGTCAAATAAAATAAAATATGCTTGTTGTTGTTATTGTTTACAATAAAGACTAGCAAAGCTTAATATTTTAGTCCAGTGTGAACGTCCAATCCAGAGAGAGAGAGAGAGATTTTATACTTTATATCTGCTTGCCCATTAAACAAAATGTATGCGCTTATTTGTCCATAGCTAACCTTTCTAGTAATAAATATCCAAATCTCCTGATTAAAAGGATAGCAAACTAACAATTTACGAGTAGTGCTTGAAAATAATAGCTTAGCGTAAATTTTTCTTACCTCTCTTATAAATATTAAGATCCGCATGCGTTCAATAGCTTAACATATCATTCTATTACATAGTTATCATTGTTTACTTGCAAATAATAAATGAAAATATACCCAATGTTCGCAAGTAGTCCATGCTTTTGTCACGAATGGGTAACGGTTGGTGAGTAACACACAGTTTTTTGTTAACCAATGAGATTGCGGCATGAATCTATAACTAGATTAAATGTTGAAGTCATTTGGATAGTTGCCAGATAACTTCTGTCTGACAAAGACACCGTGATCATAAGAAAAGAAGACTGGATTGTTAATAATAATATCTTAGTTTATCCGTCTTTTCAAGTAAAGATGAGACTAAAGCCGGATGTGACAAATATTCGGGGATACTAATTTTGGTATAAACTTCCTGGCTGGTAAGTATCTTATCACTAACTGTCTTTTGTTGAAATCTTCAAGATCCTATACCTTTTAGGAATTAAGTTATCATATATATTTCATGAAATAAAGTTTAAGATAAGGCTTTTTTAACATATAAAGCATATTTTGGAAAACGAAAGTGCTCTTTCAGTCAGTTCATGGCAGAGACCTTTTTTTGTGAATATATATATATACATATATATATCCGTCCATTAGATAGTAGTTCTAAATCATCTTCAAGACCACCATCAGCACCACTATCAACAGCATTTTTCATCATCATTATCATCATCATGATCATCATCATCATTAACTTCAATATTGATGGCCTGCTTCTCAAATCCCAAGATAAAGGTTCGAACTTCGCTGGTGCAAGATAATTTCAAGATCTTCACAAAAGCAAATAATTGTTCCAACCAAGGAATGTTAAGGAAGGGCTTCAACTAGGCATAACATGACTATTTTTAGCAACACATACTAGCCTTCAGTCTTCTTTTCATTGAACATTTTATGAGTAGCATCTCTATGCGTACGATTTTGTTTAAAAATGTACATTGAACATCCGGCTAAACGAGTACTTAGGCATAAGTAAGCCACCAGAAATTGCCTTATGATAGAGTTTTTGTATAATTTCCCTGATGACGTCAGAATGGTGTCTGTCAATGATAGTTTTATATTTCTAAGTTTTCTTGCCCGCAAGACTCTTTTATTGCTTATACAGTTATATCTTAGAAAATTATTGTCAAATTAATTCTCCTTTTAATGTTGTTATAAAGATGTCTTATGCTATAATGGAGATTTTCTACTGATTGATTTAAATTTCGTTTGAGTAAATACCACTAGGGCAAAGAGAAAGTTATAATAAATGTATTGATAACATTCTTAGAGTTCTTACAGGGAAAATAATATTATATTCCTTATTTATGCTTAGTTTCCGTTTACCATATTATTTTCTTTTATGTAATTTCTTTTTTTGTTTGTATCGTTTGAAGTATTGTTCCTTATACGTAAAATTCCATGACAAGTATCACTTTACGCTTCCATTTTGAAAATAAAAGAGCAATAATATATACGGTGCTACATCTTGACAATTTGAAGGCGTCGTGCAAAATATTTAAACAATTTCACAATAATTATGTACTTTTAGGCAAAATTGTTTTACCTGAAAGTGTTCCATTTATAATCCATATCCGCTTGAAACAATATCACCAAATATTCCACGTAAATTGTGTTATAAACAAGAAAACTGGAAAAAATCTATGACTTTATTCACTAACCAAATCACATAGGTAAGCTGTTCAAGAGGAAACTTTCCATCATTATAAAATCAACAGCTAGAAATCACCTGGTTAGTAATTGGACAGTTGCCAACATTTAAAACCTCATTATCTATAACTGCATAACGAAAACTTCGAGTATACGATGAATTAACAGTAATAAAATTGGAATTAACAGTAATAAAATTGACGTATGTCGTTATTTTTTTCATATGTGAAAGTTTTGTTTTCATTCAAACTTTTTTGTATTCTTTCATCATACATAACTATTAACTTGTACTTATATTTTGATGCAATCATAATATCTATAACAATGATGAACCCATTAAGTGTAGTAGGTGGTGTATGTATTATTCTAATCTAAAGATAATAACAAAAATATTTTCAATAAAATAGTCAGAAATCTGTTAAATTTAATCAAAATGATCAAACCATAACTGCTAAAACAAGGTCTTCCTGAGATGATACTGAATGAAATCATAAATTATGAAATAAGTTGATTTTCAAAATTGTTTTGGTGCAATTAAATGAAACGTTTTAGAATTCCATTCCTTATATTTAGAGTATCATCACTTGATAAAATCAAATACTTAGAAATCAACATTTATATGACTTTACATGTACATGTTCAGTGAACCTACATAAAAGTGTTTTTTTTAATTGTTTGTCTGAAATAAAGAAAAGTAGTTAACACAATGCATACGAAAACATTTATGACTTTTGTAGATTAAGGAGTTAAATTGTCAAGTTTATCTTTTTCCGGTCGATTTGGAAACACGCTTTTACAACTTATTTTAATCCATCTTGATAAGTTCTTGGTATGTGCGCCATATGAACCATACATTCTCGCATGGATTTATTTTATACACATTTCATACTTTTCTTGAATTTCCTTAACTCATTCATCTGATACATTATCTGTTTATTCCATGAAAGACACTTACGACCCA
Organism: Solen grandis; assembly: GCA_021229015.1. Taxonomy (NCBI): domain Eukaryota; kingdom Metazoa; phylum Mollusca; class Bivalvia; order Adapedonta; family Solenidae; genus Solen; species Solen grandis. The sequence goes on along the minus strand of CM037778.1, from coordinate 14,928,930 downwards.
TAGCAATGCATACTTTCCTTAGCCCTTCATATAAAAATGTCCACGCTACTTCATATACTGAATTCATTAGCCTGTCTATCCTTTTCTATCTTAGTAAATTTATCGCATTTTTTTTCCAAAATAATCTGAACATTGATTTTAGTCACTTAAGCTGGCGTAAAAGCTCAGATGTAGAGTGTCCGCTTTGCGATCGGGATGTCAAGGGTTCGAATCCCAGCCAGGTGCACTTTCTTCCGGTGTCTATGTCAAACCAAAGTAATCAGTACTGGGTCTACTTAGGAATTTGTCTCACGTGTATCGATGCTATACACCGGGAACGTAAAAGACCAAGACGTCATTTTGAAAAATGAGCTAGGGTATCGCACCCGGGCTCCCAATGTCTCTTAAGCAAAACAATAAAAAAACAATAAAAAAAAACAAAAAAAAACGATAAAAATAAAATAACTGACCGTCTTAATATGACCTTCCTAATAAGTAGCAATTACAATAGAATAAGAGAGTTGGCCCGGTGTCAGGATATGTGACTGGGTGTGGTATCATGTCGCATGTCCACGGTGTGATACTGCAGTATGGCAGCACTATATTTGTCTAGAGAGTAAACATCGTTTCCGAATGACTGAAATACTGTCGGTGGGACGTTAAATCCAACAAACAAACAATAGAAGAAAAAGAAGAAGAAAAAAAGAAGAAGAAGAAATCTACTGTTACAAGTCCCAAAATCTCAAGAAATATGAACACTTTAAATTTACACACAAATTAAGAGTCCGATGATGATATGAAAATAACAAAACGCACAGATGAGTTTAAAAATAACACATTTTGTAAACTCGGAAGTGAAATATATGTTCATACATGCGCACTGCACATAATGTTCAAATTTAGTTGGATTTAACTTCCTGGTTGCTCGGTGAGTGTTTATTAATGTTCTTATGTTTAATTATTTTTAATTTGTTTTAATTGTAAATCTGAATGTACGCCCATGCATTTGGATAAACATGTTATCATGTGTACCCAATAATTTAGTGTACACTGTAACAAAACTGGTAAAAAAAATTCTTTAAAATTGCTTTAAAACGAAAGTGCTCTTATTTTCAGTCAATTTTAAAGATACCCCCTTAAATTAATCTTAATCGGAAGCTAAATATAGCTTGTAGATTTAAAATATCACTATAGTGAACAATTCATGACAGTTGCATAATCAGTATAATGATCATCATTGTCACCATCCTTTTTCAGTCGGGGTTTAATAACGGTGATGTGGTAATTAGCATTTTGTCCTGGTTTGTCCTGGTTGTTCCCATTTACAAACTACTAAATATATTTGTAAAGGCTTTATGAATTCATGTCACCAACACATTTACACACCGATGATATTATGTTAAACTTCGAATGCATGTAGGGCCTTGGGATTTATAACTGCTGTTAGAAAAGAAAGAGTTTGCGTATTATTGATTGTGTATAAAATAACTTCTGTCGTAAAATTATGCAGATAATATGACGAGTGTTGCATGGCTGTTAAAATTGCGTAATCTGTTACAAAAGCCAATATCTCAGATGTATATTTCTTTCTTTAGTCAGTCAATGTTGTTATTCTTATTCTTTTAATAGGTATGCATTTAATAAATTTGCATTCTTGAATTTCTCTGTTTAGAAATTTAAGATCTACATACGGATGATATAATGATTTAAACGTTGAAATTGATCGTCATAAGTATGTTTCAAAACTGAAAGAAAAAATCACTTGCAGATAAGATGAAACTGAAACGAATTGAATTTTTCTACTTATTTGTCCATTGTTTGCACAACTTCAAAATCAACATACCCCATCCAACACCAACCCCGACAACAACAAAGGTATGACAGTATATCAAAACAGATCTATTTCATATAAAGTTAATAATTTTTGATAATCTGAATAAATGATATGAGTAAAAGTTCAAAATTAATATTCATTCTGGGGACTATTATCCGACGGAAAATAAACATATAAGATAGAGTTATCTTCCATGAGGTACATCCCTACCTTCGTATGCTGAGTATTGGAGGAATATGTTTTTCTTGTGACTATTCTCTTCCTGAGAGAGAGAGAGAGAGAGAGAGAGAGATTATTTGAATCTCCTAGTTTTGAGTTTTAATTTATTCAGACTGGATGCTGAATTGTCTCAAGAAAATCTTATCGGTGATCAATCTTGAAATCTTGACGCCCGAGGAAAGGTTTATTTTCTCTGTCATTGTATTAAAATCAGTTAGCATTGTTGATTTCACTGAACTTCATATCTTGTGTAATCAGTTTTAATTGTAAGAATAATTATAACGATTGATAGACTGCAATTTCGTCATGATTTAACGTTTAAACCTGGAACATTTATACGGATTTTCTGTAGTTATGGATATATTTCTCTTAGAATTTAATCAGTGACAGTTATTTCGAGCATCATATTTAGTATAATTTAGCATCAAATGAACCATAGATAGATGTATGACAAATACTTTGACGGTGATCATATATGTATATATCTTTTCTAGAGCGACAACTTCGTTTCTGAATTAATACATTATCTCCCATTATTTTTTCACGTTTAATCTGATACATGAGTACTGGTGACCCATCGATTTTGTTAAAGATGACAAATATTTCGTCTCCTCCCGCCCTCCCTCTCCTTTTTCGAGGATATACGATCGGATATTATTTATATTGATAGAAGGCGTAAACAGAGCGTATTCACGAAAACACGTTTTCTTTTTATTAACTACTGGTTTACTATGGTTAATGCATACCATAATAAGGCAGACAACAGTAATAAAAATTAACATTTACATGTTCAAAAGTTCCACTGGCTTTCATCTGCCTAGGCCATAACAAAATGGGTCAAGTGTAGCACCAAGAAACAAACACACTCATACCTGTCACATGTTGCTTTCTTTTGACCTGAATCTTTAAATAAACTATATCTGTCATTGCTGAATGGCGACGCAAACTATGTTTTAAGAATTTATTAATGATACTAATTTAATAAATCCCAATTTTCGAATAAATTGAAAATAAAACTGGATATGTAAAATATTAAAGCACAGAAGGATTAAGTTTGAAAGAAAATTCCGTGTTTTCTCCATGAATGCATCTGCCGTATGAAAGAGCTGTTTTGTTATACTGTTCAGACATGACAGTTGACTTTGAGCGTAAACGTAAGTTGATGAAAAGCAAAGTAAGGCTTGAATTGTGATTATCAACGGTTTATGCCCAACTGTCCCACTTTTTGATATTTTGTTTCCCAACTGTCCCACTCAAGATTTTTAGCACCTTGCTGGGTGTGTTTTGATAAGGGATTATAATCTATTTCAAACTACAACACATTAAAATGAATTGAAGTTGTATTATCTGATTTTGTTTCTGATTTTTTTTTTGATTTTGTATTTTAAGAGGTAAAATTTCATGTTTTAGTTATATTGTATTATTTCTTTCTAAAATGTGTTTATTAAGGTCCATTAATTAGGGTTACTAAATTAATTGTAATTTATAGTGTAAACATGCATTCCTTTGATCTCTGGCTTTAAAGCTTATGTGAATTGATAAAGATAAAAAATAATTTGAACTTATTAAGATAATTATCACCTCTGCTACTTTTTTCTTTAAATTGTGTTAATTGATTGGTCCAACTAAAGTCCATTTATCCTGTATATATTGCTAAGTGATTGGATTAAGAAATACAAACAAGTCCTTTGATCTAGCAGTTTACTACTTAAGGTAAACAATTTGATTTGAAGTAATTAACATTTTTGGTTATCAATTTATTGTGACTTTCAAACTGTGATATCTCATTAATGAACTGAACTGTATCAGATACAATATATTTACATTCTGATGTAAATGTCTTCATTTGATAGTAAAATTTCACTAAGTAACATCGTCTGAAATTATAAGCTAAAATGGCAAATGCACAAGTGAGTGTGCAGTTTGTCAAGAACCAACGTGGTGGTGATAGTCTGGTTTACAATGGATTCAGATACCAGGTCAAAAACCGAAAACCAACAAGGGTGTACTGGGTCTGTCATGTCCGAACCTGTTCTGCTAAAATCACAACAGCTGACAACATTCCAGTTTCTGTGACCAATACCCATAATCATGCAGCCGAACACATGGAACTGAAGCGCCATGAAATAAATCAACTCATGCGAAAGAGGGCACGCGAAGAAACCACGCCGATTCCGTCAATATATGAAGAAGTCATATCCAGTCTGAGAGACAGAGAATGGGACGAAGATGCAGAACAAGTCTGCAAAGGATTACCAACCTTCCCCTCCACCAAGTCATCTCTATACAGGGAAAGAGGTGCATTGAGACCGGGGATACCAAAGTCCAGGAGTGACATAGATTTGGATGGAAAATGGACTGAAACGCACACTGGTGAGCAGTTCCTATTGGTTGATGAGGCAGAGAATGACAACAGGATGCTGATTTTTGCTACAAGAACAAATCTCCAGCATCTGGCACAGAACCCAACCATATATGGAGACGGAACATTTTATGTGTGCCCAGACATATTCAGCCAGGTCTACACACTCCATGGATATATTGATGGACACATGTATCCGTTAGTGTTTGCCCTTCTGCCTGGAAAAAGTGAAAGGATTTACTGCAGACTTTTTCAACATCTTCAACAGAAATGCAGGGAAATAGGAATGGAACTGGGACCAGACACACTCCTGATAGACTTTGAGGCAGCAACCAAGCAGGCAGCTCGCAGAGTGTTTCCAAATGTGAATGTGAAAGGGTGTTTTTTTCATTACACACAGTGTGTTTGGCGGAAGATACAGAAGCTTGGCTTAGTTGGACTGTATTCTGAGAATGAGGACTTTAAGAAACTAGGAAGAAGAGCTGCAGTTCTGCCTCTAGTCCCCATACAACATGTTGAAGATGTGTGGTTTGTCGCACTGACGGATGCTGAAAATGCAGAGATTCCAGTGGATGTTTCAAGGTTCACAGACTATGTCACTGAACATTGGGTTGAGGGAGACAAGGACAACTGGAACCATTTCGAGACAGAAGGACCAAGAACAACAAACAACTTGGAAGGCTGGCACAACAAACTAAAGAAAAGTATGAGACAGTCACATCCGAACATTTACAAGTTCTTGGAAACAATACAAAGGATTGAAGCTGCCAATGCTATCAAAATTCTTCAGCACAGTGCCGGAGGAGTGAGAGAAAAGAAGAGGAGGAAATACCGACAACTTGAACAGAGACTGTCTGCCCTGAAACACAAGTACATGGCTGAAGAAATCACTGTGATGGAGTATGCCGATTGTGCATCGCATTTGATTCGGTTTGACGAGTAACTCTGTATAGAACAGATCAGTAGGGTGGAATGTCACAGTTGTTTAAATGAAATGCTTGTTTTCAAATTAAAACAAAATACAATAAATTGTACCACATCCGAATATAGCCCTGTCTTTATTTGATTTGTTCATGACACATGAAATAAAAATAATAAATATATGAAAACATAAAGAGTTTGTTTTCTTCATTTCAGAGAGAGAGAACAATTATATGAAAACATAAAGAGTTTGTTTTCTTCATTTCAGAGAGAGAGAGAGAGAATACTGACAACATCCTAAAACATAATAAGTATTATAAATACTTATTATAAATAATTTTGCTAATAGCATATAACTTATTATAAATACTAATGCAATATATTACTAACCATAAATACTATTGCAAATTGCTCTTAATAATATAAGACAATAAGACAAATAATTGCACTGAAATATTCCATCCATTTAGGTAAAGACTATAGTCACTCATCCATGACAGTCTATTGTTATCCAATTAAGCATGATTCCCAACTGTCCCACCTTGATTTTTACTGTTTTATATAAAAGTGGGACAGTTGGGAAGACACCTTATCAACATTTGACTGAAAGAAGCTCATCGGAAATAATGTTAAAAGTTTAAACTTTATTTATTTTGCATTGATTACGAAACAAGTTATCACAACTTATATACATCACTCTCGATGGTTCCTTGGCGGCATATGCTGTCATTATAGTGGGAGCAAACCGGACAAACCAGTGAAAACCCACGTGACTTAACGGGCGACCACTGTACCCTGTCACACACGTGACCAGGAATCCAACCCGGGACGCGTTGGTTAAATGTTTCTTTATAATTCGCTTTTTCTACTTTATGTGCGTATCTTTCATCATTATACTCAGAATTAGTCTAAACATCGTTTAAAATTTCATTCAATGATAGCTTTACACATTGTTTTTTTTTTTAATTTGTAAATAAATGAAATATTAGGTGTATAATTCTGACACTGTAATTTTAAGGCAAAATAGTTCAATTAATTTGACAGTAATTATGTACTTTTATGAGCGTATCACCGAATGTTCTTACCTTGAAGTGTTTTATAAGTAATTCACGCCCCCTTTCTCTTTAAAAATAATGTTTTATTTTTTATATACATGGTTTTATACACAGCAAAAATGATAAATGGATTACCCACCTGACATTACCACCAAAATTCCATTCACTTGACACAAGTTTAACAGGTCTGTTTAGTGAGGCAGTTATGACTGGACAATTGCCAACATTTGCAACTACCTTTGAAATGCACTGTTATAACCAACGCGCTTTATTTCATAGGTACACCTTTACAGTATTATCTAATTTATCACGTGCACTGCCTTATAAGGAACGGAGAGGATAAATATTCAACTGACAGTTAGCCACCCAAACTTCATTCAGTAACTATCCATTTCTTCAGCTAAAAATAATCGTATATTTGACAATACGTTGGTTGGGTTAAATCCAAACTTTCTTATCTTTTAACTCAACTGTCATACTTAAGTTTTTATCACCTGCTGAGTTTGTTTTGATAAAATATTGTACTTTGTTTAAATATTTGCCTAAGAATTATGCATGCTCTAAATATATCTCCCTGCTTCAAATATTTACTTCATAAACTTACTTCCTAATGTTCTTTGATAATAATTATTATTTCCAAACAAAGTTCAAATCTACATTAAGTTTTTATTTACAAGAAATTTCTAGGTCTTTATTTTATCAGTATTTACATCAAGATGAAGAGATTCTATCTTAGAGGCACATTTTAATTGTATATTGTTTTGTATCTCATGTTTGTATGCATAAGATTATCGAAATAAATTATATTATGTATTACATGAGGAATTATTTTAATTGTTTTTACATATATTTTTATACAACCGAGCATTATTAACAATTATTTTCAACATACAGATTCAGAAATAGTGGACAATTATTTTATTGGTAAGCGTCTTCTTTGTCCCTGGTTGTCGAGTGGTGGTCGATGAAAATAGGTTCTAACCCTGCTAGTGATTAAGGTGGGTAGATAATCAGTGAATATTTCGAGGGTAAATGTGGATTAAAGTATTTCATAACCTTCTCATGCGCAAGTTAATGGTTCAACTTAGGACTAAGTGAATTGTAAGAACCAAATAAACGAAACAGGAAAGATTTAAGTTACAAAAGGCATTCATCCAGAGAAAGAGATTCTAAATTTTATTTCTGCTTACCCGTTAAACAAAGTAGACCTTTCCTTGATCCAAATGGTTGCACTCATTTGTCCATACTTATCAATACCATTGATAAATAAACCTATGCCTCTATCAAAATGATCACAAACTAACAATTTACGAGTAGTGCTTGACCTGTATCTTTCTAGTAAAATAAAAGGTATACATACGTCCAATAAGCATTCTTAACACATCCCTCTATTATATAATATTGTTTACTTGCTTATAATAAATAAAAATATCTACCCAATATATCCGTATTTAATGCAAGAATTGGTCTCGAATGGGTACTACGAGTAAGTATTTCGCGTTTTCAGATGATAATGCCTCGTTGATACAATATACAATATGGGAAAGAAACAGACATTATATATTTACGAATCAGATTGCGTCTTGAATCTATAACAAGGTTAACTATGGCAGTCATTTGGACAGTTGCCAGAGGACTAGTAAGTATGTAAATGATATTTAAGTATATTTCACGTTAAGATTTGAATAACACCGGATGTGACAAATATTCAGGCATACTGCACTGTGGGATTAATTTTGGTATTAACTTTGTTGTAGCGGTAAATTATCCAGCCGAATAATTTGCGCTTCAACTCTATATTTTCTTTCACTTCTCTCTCTCCCTCTCTTCGTTTAATGTCTTATGCACGATTCAATTAGTTAATTAAATTTTGACATATATGATGGTATGTAGGTCTGTTTCATTTGTATATTAAAATCATTACATAGTTCCATGATTAATAATATCATGTTCATACGAATTATATTTATTCAGTTTCATTTATAGTTCACAAATTTTGTGATTCTTGAATGAGTATAGTATCTAGATGTAAATTATTTTCAAAACTTGGATATCTGGAACGTGTCATGACTTATTAGATAATTGCAATATCAATGCCTGAAACCTTTAATGGCTTCATTGATTATATCTTTGGTCATCTATAGCGGCATGATAAGTTTTCTTAATCCGATATGTCAGTTTTATGTCGTTTGAGTAATTCCGCCTACTGAGGCGTTATTGGCATGTCTCTTTTATTCTGAAATTTGTTAAAATATTTGTTGATTTTGAATATAAAATAAGGGATTCGAGTTTTTACTTCCGTCCTGTGCAGAAATCTGTCAAGACAACTCTACCTAGTTGATATCAAATATCATGCTTTAATTTATACAGAATACTGTATTTTATTGGATATCTGTGTTAAATTATAATTCATTATACAACGTAGAGACTTTGTGTGTTTTCTGTCACCCTAAAAGTGTAACAACAGAAAAAGTATTTCGGACTACCGGAAAATAATCATTAAAATTTCACCGGGTTACCAACTTCCTTGTTGGTAAGTGACTTATCATTTATTTTCTTTTTTGCGTAAACTGTATAAGATCATAATACTAGTGAGAATTAAGATATGTCTTTTACTATAATTGAGATATTCTACTGATTGATTAAAATTTCATTAAGTGTCCATTGAATTAAATACCACTAAGGCAAGAAGAAAGTTAAATAAATGTGATGATAAAATACTCAGAGTTCTTACAGAGAAATTGACGTTATATTTCTTATTTATTCCTAGTTTCCATTTCCCATTAAGTTAATTTTCTATTATGTACTTCTTTTATGTATTTTATTCTTAATGTGTCTTTCAAAGTGCTGATCCTTATACGTAAAATTCCATGACAATTAAAACTTTGCTCTTTCATTTTGAAAATAAAAGAGAAATAATATATACGGTGCTACATCTTGACAATTTGAAGGCGTCGTGCAATATATTTCAACAATTTCATAATAATTACGTACATTTAGAAGCATTAGGCAAAATGGTTTTACCTTGAAGTGTTTCATTATAATCCATATCCACCTGAAACAGTATCACCAAATATTCCACGTAAATTGCGTTAAAAACAAGAAAACTGGAAAAAATCTATGACTTTATTCACTAAACAAAATCACGTAGGTAATCTGTTCAAGTGGAAACTTTCCATAAATATAAAATCAACAGCTAAAAAGCACGTGGTTAGTAATTGGACAGTTGCCAACATTTAAAACTTCATTATCTATAACTGCATAACGAACACTTCTAGTATACGATGAATTAACTGTAATAAAATTGACGTATGTCGTTATTTGTTTCATATGTGAAAGTTTTGTTTTCATTCAAATTTTTTTGTATCCTTCCTTGATTGTCCAGAGGTAGAATGGGTTCGAACCCTGTTGGTGATTTATGGAGAGTGTGAGATGAGTTGAGGATGAGTTACTGGTCCAAGCTAGAAATCTTTGACAAGAATTAGTAGATTGGAAGAACAATATGAGATCAACCTCTTGATCTTCCGCACGTTACTTCACGATCTTAACGCCGTATTTATTATATTAAGAGCTGAAATTGATGACAACAATTAGCGAGTTGTGCTGGAAAAATTGAGCCTAGCAAAAATGTTCTTCCCTTTTTTATTTTATAGATATTACATACTTTCCACCATACCCATGTATTCAGATATTCCGATATCCGATTTTCAGATAAACCTACTACGATTATACGTTATGATCCTCTGTTAAAATCTACGATTGCATATTTAATCTATAAATAAAGTATAGCATACGAGGGCGTTTGCATCGTCAACATGAAGACAGTTTCTATTCTAAGTTCAAAGACCATGTCGATGTTATAAGAATATATCTTTAACTTAACCGAGATGAGTATATCCCTATTTGTTTATATCAAAACCGGATGTGGCAAATATTCAGGCATGCTGCAATTGGTATAACTTCCGGATTGGTAAGTGTGGGTGGGTTTGTTAACGTTATTTGGCTTCAATTGTTTTAGCTACCGTACATTTGGAAGTTATTTGGAGTTCGTTACTTAATGAATCAAAAACATAAACCTGCTTTGATACAAAAAATGGCTTTTGAAAACGAATATACTAAGTACACTTGATCAGCTAGTACTGAAATGTTTTCTTTAAGCATGGTGAGAGATTAAGACAATAAAAATGTCCATGCTACTTCATATACTGAATTTATTAGCCTATCTATCCATCCCTTTTCTATCTAAGTAAATTTATCGCAATATTGTTTCAAAAAAAAAATCTGAACATTGATTTTAGTCACTAAAGCCAGCGCAATAGCTCAGTGGTAGAGTGTCCGCTTTGCGATCGGGATGTCTGGGGTTCGAATCCCAACCGGGTGCACTTTCTTCCGTTGTCCACGTCAAACCAAAGTACTCAGTACTGGGTCTACTTTGTCTCATGTGTATCGATGCTATACACCGGGAACGTAAAGGAACCAAGACGTCTTTTTGAAAAATGAGCTAGGGTATCGCACCCGGACTCCCAGTGTCTCTTTAGCAAAAAACAAAATAAATAAATAATAAAAAAATAGATAAATAAAAACAACTGATAAAAAAACTGACCTTGACCGCAACGTCTTAATATGACCTTCCTAATCAGGAGCAATTACAATAGAATAAGAGATCGTCCCCGTTGGCCTAATGGTTAGAGCGTCCAGAGGTAGAATGGGTTCGAACCCTGTTGGTGATTTATGGAGAGTGTGAGATGAGTTGAGGATGAGTTACTGGTCCAAGCTAGAAATCTTTGACAAGAATTAGTAGATTGGAAGAACAATATGAGATCAACCTTTTGATCTTCCGCACGTTACTTCACGATCTTAACGCCGTATTTATTATATTAAGAGCTGAAATTGATGACAACAATTAGCGAGTTGTGCTTGAAAAATTGAGCCTAGCAAAAATGTTCTTCCCTTTTTTATTTTATAGATATTACATACTTTCCACCATACCCATGTATTCAGATATTCCGATATCCGATTTTCAGATAAACCTACTACGATTATACGTTATGATCCTCTGTTAAAATCTACGATTGCATATTTAATCTATAAATAAAGTATAGCATACGAGGGCGTTTGCATCGTCAACATGAAGACAGTTTCTATTCTAAGTTCAAAGACCATGTCGATGTTATAAGAATATATCTTTAACTTAACCGAGATGAGTATATCCCTATTTGTTTATATCAAAACCGGATGTGGCAAATATTCAGGCATGCTGCAATTGGTATAACTTCCGGATTGGTAAGTGTGGGTGGGTTTGTTAACGTTATTTGGCTTAAATTCTTTAAGCTACCGTACATTTGGAAGTTATTTGGAGTTCGTTACTTAATGAATTAAAAACATAAACCTGCTTTGATACAAAAATGGCTTTTGAAAACAAATATACTAAGTACACTTGATCAGCTAGTACTGAAATGTTTTCTTTAAGCATGGTGAGAGATTAAGACAATAAAAATGTCCATGCTACTTCATATACTGAATTTATAAGCCTATCTATCCATCCCTTTTCTATCTAAGTAAATTTATCGCAATATTGTTTCAAAAAAAAAAATCTGAACATTGATTTTAGTCACTAAAGCCAGCGCAATAGCTCAGTGGTAGAGTGTCCGCTTTGCGATCGGGATGTCTGGGGTTCGAATCCCAACCGGGTGCACTTTCTTCCGGTTTCCACGTCAAACCAAAGTACTCAGTACTGGGTCTACTTGTCTCACGTGTATCGATGCTATACACCGGGAACGTAAAGGAACCAAGACGTCTTTTTGAAAAATGAGCTAGGGTATCGCACCCGGACTCCCAGTGTCTCTTTAGCAAAAAACAAAATAAATAAATAATAAAAAAATAGATAAATAAAAACAACTGATAAAAAAACTGACCTTGACCGCAACGTCTTAATATGACCTTCCTAATCAGGAGCAATTACAATAGAATAAGAGATCGTCCCCGTTGGCCTAATGGTTAGAGCGTCCAGAGGTAGAATGGGTTCGAACCCTGTTGGTGATTTATAGGGAGTGTGAGATGAGTTGAGGATGAGTTACTGGTCCAAGCTAGAAATCTTTGACAAGAATTAGTAGATTGGAAGAACAATATGAGATCAACCTCTTGATCTTCCGCACGTTACTTCACGATCTTAACGCCGTATTTATTATATTTAGAGCTGAAATTGATGACAACAATTAGCGAGTTGTGCTTGAAAAATTGAGCCTAGCAAAAATGTTCTTCCCTTTTTTATTTTATAGATATTACATACTTTCCACCATACCCATGTATTCAGATATTCCGATATCCGATTTTCAGATAAACCTACTACGATTATACGTTATGATCCTCTGTTAAAATCTACGATTGCATATTTAATCTATAAATAAAGTATAGCATACGAGGGCGTTTGCATCGTCAACATGAAGACAGTTTCTATTCTAAGTTCAAAGACCATGTCGATGTTATAAGAATATATCTTTAACTTAACCGAGATGAGTATATCCCTATTTGTTTATATCAAAACCGGATGTGGCAAATATTCAGGCATGCTGCAATTGGTATAACTTCCGGATTGGTAAGTGTGGGTGGGTTTGTTAACGTTATTTGGCTTAAATTGTTTTAGCTACCGTACATTTGGAAGTTATTTGGAGTTCGTTACTTAATGAATTAAAAACATAAACCTGCTTTGATACAAAAATGGCTTTTGAAAACGGATATACTAAGTACACTTGATCAGCTAGTACTGAAATGTTTTCTTTAAGCATGGTGAGAGATTAAGACAATAAAAATGTCCATGCTACTTCATATACTGAATTTATTAGCCTATCTATCCATCCCTTTTCTATCTTAGTAAATTTATCGCAATATTGTTTCAAAAAAAATAATCTGAACATTGATTTTAGTCACTAAAGCCAGCGCAATAGCTCAGTGGTAGAGTGTCCGCTTTGCGATCGGGATGTCTGGGGTTCGAATCCCAACCAGGTGCACTTTCTTCCGGTGTCCACGTCAAACCAAAGTACTCAGTACTGGGTCTACTTTGTCTCACGTGTATCGATGCTATACACCGGGAACGTAAAGGAACCAAGACGTCTTTTTGAAAAATGAGCTAGGGTATCGCACCCGGACTCCCAGTGTCTCTTTAGCAAAAAACAAAATAAATAAATAATAAAAAAATAGATAAATAAAAACAACTGATAAAAAAACTGACCTTGACCGCAACGTCTTAATATGACCTTCCTAATCAGGAGCAATTACAATAGAATAAGAGATCGTCCCCGTTGGCCTAATGGTTAGAGCGTCCGATTCGGGTGCGGGAGGTAGTGTGTTCGATCCCCGGTCGCGACATACCAAAGTCGTAAAAATTGTACTGGTATAGCTCCTTTGCTTGGCGCTCAGGATATAAGGGTAGCTCCAGGACTGGTTGGCCCGGTGTCAGGATAATGTGACTGGGTGTGATATCATGCCACATGTCTACGGTGTGATACTGCAGTGGGGTAGCACTAAATTTGTCTAGACAGTAAACATCGTTCCCGAATGACTGAAATACTGTCAGTGGGACGTTAAATCCAACAAACAAACAATAGAAGAAGAAGAAGAAGAAGAAGAAGAAGAAAATGAATTAAAAATATGACAATAAATATATCTTATTTTTATAATATGTACATAATTGCCCGAAATATCTCCAAATCTATTGTGAAGCATGCTACAATCAATTCTGTATAAACATACACATATTACTGATAATATCAATTAATTTTTTTTATCATAATATAAAAATTAAACTGGATTAAAATCAACACGAAAACGTTTGTTTACGCTGAATAGGTTTATAATGTTTAAATCATTTTTTGAAATAATATGTACCGGATCATAATCAGAAATGCATTATGATATCGGTGATCTTCCAGACTTTACTTCGGGACCTTGGCACTTCATAAAAATGTTATCAAAGCTTGAAAACTTAAGCTTAGCATGAAATGTTCTTACCTGTTTAAAACTTCTAAATATCAATATTTACATACGTTCCACAGGCGGTCTGCCCAGGTTATAACAAATGGGATCGATTTTATTACTGAGCCATAAACACACACGTTATCTTTCTATGCCGATGATATTGAGGCATGAATCTATAATTAGACTATATCAGTCATTGCTGCACGGCGACACCGACGATGTTATAAGAATATGTTTATATGTAAACGAGGAAGTTGGGATCTAAGTGACATTAATTCGATATATCCTCAATTTCGAGTAAAAATGAGAATAAAACCGCATATGACAAATATTTAGGCACAGGAGGATTAAATTTGAAATGAACTTTCTGTTTGGTAAGTGACTTATTGATGTTCTTTTGGTTGAATTGGTTTAATTCCCGTACCTTTGAAAGTATGTCATTTTCTTTAGCCCACTAATTAAAGTTACAGATTTTACCTGATTATGGAATGTTCTTTTGCTATAACAAATTTCGAAAATGAAAGTGCTCTGTAAATTATCTCCTTTTCAGCTAGTCAATTCTTTTCAAAGACCCTTTCATGAATATACGTAAGGGCGCCGTGGTCCAGTGGTAACATACCATACGAAAGATATGGGTTCGAACCCTGTTTGGGGCAAGGAATTTTCATGACCTTCCAAGGCTCAAAGTACTGGTCCAAACCAGGAACCGTCGAGAAGGATTAGTATAAGTTATAAGAACTTGTTTCCCAATCGATGTAAAATATATAAGTAAGTAAGTAGGTTAATAGTTTATTGCTATATGGCCGCCGGTCCTTGCAAATACATAACATACAATACATCATATATGGCTAACATTTCAACTATCGAACACTCATATTTAATACATATACACCGTTTAAAAACAGGTCAAGTTTGCAATGAATGATTGCGTTTCTGAAAATTATAGAATAAAAACATTGCAATATTTCTTATTATTAATTCATTATAGCTAGATAAAGGGCTTTTGAACTTTTCAAATGTTGAATGTTCAAAATGTATACTAGGAATATATTTCTGTCTTAAATCTTAGAACATAGAACAAACTAACAGGATATGGAACTCCGACACTACGGCATTAATACAAAATGGACAAAATCGATTTTCTCTCGGTATTTTTGAAAATCGACCTCTTTCTTTTTGTAATTGGTGCGAACATGTTCTAAAACATACATAAGCATTTTTAAATTTCGTAATATTTAATACATCTAAATAATTTTCAAACTTAATTTCCTTCTTAAAATTCAAATACATTTCTAACTAAGAACTATTGTTACAAAACAAAATCCTCATACTTGAAAATATTGATACTTTAATCTTTGTATATATTCTATGAAGAACATACTTACTTTTGGAACATGTTGATTTTCTCCCAATATAACCAAAACCTATTGAAAATAAGCGTATTCCTACGTTTGAACCCCATTTTTTATACCCCAAAGAATCATATATTCTAAACACCATTTCTTATACGTGTTCTTACCTATGAATATATAGATTTGATAGAATTAAATAGTTTAGTTTAACTCCACGCTTAGTCAGAATCTGAAATACTTTGAATCTATCAACACAATCAAAGGCTTTCTTGAAATCAACAAAGACAACATACACCTTTTTATTTTTCATACTTAAATTTCACATATAACAGAATACAAAATATATGCGTTATCAATAGCTGAATAACCCCTTCTGAACCCTGCTTTGCGTTCAGTTCTATTTAAGACGTCACAGTGTTAAGTCAAACGTTTATTTAATATGTTAACATAAACTTTACTTAAAACATCGATCAGAGATATACCCCTGTATTATCGGGATTATCCAGTGCGCCATTCTTATGTTAAGGAAACAGAACTGATGTTGTCCATTGCAGAGGGAATTCTTCTAGTGTAAATATCCGACTATAAATGATTCTTACAAATGAAGAAGAAAACATAGAAAAAGTGACCGGAAATCAAGAATTTGTTTTTGGATTCTTGCAATCTATTGATAATTTAAAACTCCTCTCAATAAAATAGTCAGAAATCAGTGAAATAGAGTTTCCCTAGGATGAGGCTAAATGTTATTATAATATCCGGAAGTGAATTGGTGATAGTAAGCTATACATGATTGTATATATTTTTTTATTTCCATTCACAGATGAAGAGGTTTCTAAACAGACTATCAAATAAGAGAAAAAAGTATTTTCCTTTAAGTACTTAAAATTGGTTATATTAAGCGGGTGGTCATTTATGAATGCAAATCGAGTGTTAGCTGATGAAGGTGTTAAGGATTGGTGATCTAATTATCAATTACTAAATAAATTAAATATGTGCTTCAACCATTTCATTATTTTGTTTTGAAGCATTTATTTTCATAATAATGATATATTTAGATTCCAAGGGATGTTTAAAAAAATTATATCAATGTTCATCACTGATAATTATCGCAAGAGTTGGTAATCAAATATTAACAATAGTACTATAAATTTTTTTAAAAAATTCTAGGATTTCATTTATAATATATATGATTCATCAAATGATGCAAATATGTTCCTAGAAATGAACAGTTATGAGAAAGTTATACAATTAACCCATTTAAAAGTGTTATTTCATTGTTGGTCTGAAGTACAATTTCTAATATTTGTGCATTTCACATTTTGATCAAAAAAAATTTAAATTAAAAAAATTTAATTTCATTAATGATTATTTTAATGCTCTTACCTTTAAGTGTTTCATATGTAATCCACGCCCCTTTTCTCTCAAACAATATTGTCTAATATGTCATATTAATGGTTTTATACACAGCCCAAATGTTAAATCGGATTCCCACCTGATATAACCACAAAAGTTTCATTCACTAGGTACGAGTTAAATAGGTCTGTCACGTGGGGTAGTAATTACTGGAAAATTGCCAACATTTGCAAGTTATACATATTGTGCACTGCCTTATAACGACAAAGGATAAATATGCAACTGGTAGCTTGCTACTTAAACTGCTGTCAGTAATTATTCATTATTTCAGCTAAACATAATCGTATATTAGACTTAATGTTGGTTAGTAGTTTTTTTTTTTTTTAGAACATTACCAATGTCTTATCTTTAACTCAACTGTCATACCTAAGTATATTTTTATCACTTGTTCGATTGTATAAACATATATACGCACAAATAAGATGAATTCTTTATGTAACACGTGAGTCATGACATAACCTTTACTTCGAAATATTATGCTTACAAACATGTGACACAATATAATAATACAATATACAATAAAAACTGTGCCGTTAAGATAGAATCTCTTCATCGCTCAATACGCTTTTATTTATTTGCAGTCGATTTGGATTTCGATAAGTTCTTGGTAGGACTATAAGATTGCGGCATATTAACCGTATCGCTGATCTATCAGTTAAATTTAATTTACTCAATTTACTATCAATAGCAGCAGAATAAATACTGTATTATGTGTGGCATATTATAAGACGGTTATTTTTGTGTTCTTGTTTGTCTAGAGGTAGCTTCAAATCAATGCGAATAAAAATGGTTCGAACCATTCTGGTCATTTATGGAGAGGGTGTGGGGTGTGAATGGGATGTGTCTCAGACGCAAGAGTTACTCGTCCAAGGTAGGAAGAATAAGAAAATTGGAAGAACTAAGTCGACAAAAAAATAAGTTGAAAAAAGTCCATGGAAAGAGAGAGGGGACTATTTTAAATTTTTGACAATACAAACCTATTTAACTAATAAAATGGTACTATCTAATAAGACAGGATGCATTTATGTGATAGATCTCTTGATCTACCACACGATACTTCATGACCTTTTCACCGTATAAATTATATTAAGTGCTTAAATTATAGCTAACTAACAAATTACATGAATTGCTCCTGAAAACTGATACTTGCATAAAAAGTTCTTACCTTTTTGTATTTTATAGATAGTCCATCCTTTCCACCATATCGATGTAATATATTTCAGATATTCGCTGTTTAAACCTACTACGATCATGCGCTATTTCTGTTTAGAATCTTTGCATCAAATAGACCGTGTGCAACATAGACATGTCGTTATCTGTTTAATCCAATGAGAATCAAACTATAAATAGAGTATAACATACGGGGGCGTTTGTGACGTTACTAGTCAAAGTTCAAAGAACATTATAAAACGTCACCTTAGAATATATTCATTCTTGAACGAGAAGATGGTGTAACTCAAACCGGATGTGGCATATATTCATGCATACTGCACAGTAAGATTAAATTAAATTAAACTTCCTGATTGGTAAGTGTGGGGTGGTCTTCTTAGAATTATTTTGTTTTAATTATTTTAGCTACCGTACCTTTAGATGTTATTTGGAGTTCATTACTCCATGAATTAAAGAGTTTAACCTGTTCTATTACAAACAACTTTTTGAAAACGAAAGTACTTCTTTAAGTCAGTCAGTGTTTATAACAATCGCCTTTATATGAGCTGACCTTAACGATTAAACCCAATTTAAACCAATTACCACCACCACCTGAACTAGCAGCAGTAACAGTGCAATCATCATCATTTGAATGTACCCGATCCCAGTCCAGTGATAATGTTCAGGAAATTTTATTTGAAAAAGTGTGGGCTCGTACCCCGCCGAGGGCAATATTCATTAATGACCTCTCTTGGTGCAAAATACTGTTCCAATTCAGATGTTGTCGAGAGGGACGTGGTTTATGTTGTTAAATATTGTTAAATAAGATAAAAACCATCATACAGATAGCTACAACAACAACAACATCAATAACAGCTACTACTTCACACATACACATAGGCTTTAGATAAGGGATATACTTGACCCAAATCGAAAAGAGAAAAACCCGCGTCTGTATCTAGATATTACTTCCGTATGTAGTATTCTTATTCCAACTATATCATACGAGTAAAAAACCTCGCATGGTAAAGACTAAATGAAGTGCATGTTCTGTTCTTTGCGCTTTCTTTATCAACTTCCCTTCTGTCTCCACTTATTGTAAATGAGTCTTTGATGTGTGACATAACCATTAACAATTTCGAGTCATGCAACGATATTTCATTTCACTATTTCAATTACTTTACATGTTAAACTCGAAAACAGTAAAGTTTTATATATTTCGCTCTATTTAAACCTATGTTGTTTAATATATTAAACATATTGCATATTTACATACAATCAATTAAGGATCTGAAAGAAATATATTTAGCATATTTATATTTTCATATTTAGCATTTACCTCATGGGAGATAACTCTATCCTAGATGTCGCGTTATCGTCTATTTTCACGGGATAAAAGTCCTCAGAAAATCAATATTTTTGAACTGTTACTCTTATCATTTTATCAAGATTATCAAATATTATTTATTTTATATGAAATATATATGTTTTGAAGTGTAAGATCCTCTTTTTTACTGTTATTTAATAGTGCGAAGGTAAAGTAACGCATTAGAAAATAGTAGAATATTTCTACGCGAGGTCAAGGACAGATGTACTTTTTAGCATGTAATTTTTAGTAAATGATAATTCCAAGTCGAACGAAAACTCAGTTATCGTTAATACTTACGTATGTACTTTAAACGGTCGAATTATTTCAATATGTTGATGTTTTAATTACTAAAGCGACGAGAAAAAAATGCAAAAATGGCATTGCAATGTGTTAATAGAGATACTGATGGTCTGCGACTATATACACTTGTTAATGGGAGAAAAAAATCCAACATTCGTATATTCATTTTGTATAGGAATATCTCGCACACGGGATCAGAAATTTTAGGCAGGAACTGAAATCATCTCAAATTTCTGACCCTCGGGTGATATATCCTACAAGAACACTCATGATAGAATCTTATAATCTTATCATGTTCTCCTCCTTATAGAAAAAAAACTGTAAGCAGTAATTTGGCTAAAAATGTTGTATATATGATAACATATTAAACTGATTTCTTTTTAAAAAATCAGATCGTATACAAGAAGAAAATAAAGTAAAAGGGATGGGGGGGGGGGGGGAGGAATGAAGAAAAGAGGAAATAGAAAAAAGAGAAGGACTGGGCAGGACAGGCGGTAGGGTTTCGAGTTAAGCGAACTGAGTGTTGTTTTACTTCCCCTCCTCTCTCTCTCAAGTTCTACTTCTGTCGGACAAAACTTTTAAATTCATGTACCGCATTAACTATCTAACTGATTAAATCATACAGGAAATTACAGTCGCCAATCAGTAGTCAAGATCAACATATTGTACAAATGACAGTTCATTTAATAATACGTGTTTGGTATTATTTAGGTATGGACAAGATAAATTATTTTTAAACGAGTGTATTGCTCTTTTTTGGTTATATATATATATATATATATATATATATATATATATATATAAAACGATAGAAATTTATCCAATTTATTTACATGTTTTTCCAGAGTACTATTACGTATTTAATCTGTTTAATTTCTCAATTGGTAGAAAAGCACTTTATGCCATGTCGAGAAGGAACCACCTCTTTCAGTAATCAAGCTCCCGTCCATCGAATTGGTAAGCAAAGAAAGAAAACTACTTCTGGACCTCGAGGCTGTATTAAGATATAGTTAAAGAGATTGCAACCTGGAAGCAAGTAATTTAGGGCCTGGAAACAAACACGATCTTACCTGTATTTTATTATTCCTTAAATGTCAATTCGAGGGACTGTATATTTGACACACACACACACACACACACACACACACACACACACACATTATTTGACTAAGATATTGAATAAAAAAACTCAGACAAATATGTATTTAACGAAGAGCATGTCCTTTCGGGATGACATTTTATGGACATCAGTATATCTAAGATATATGTTACTGTAAGACAGAATTACACTTATGAGATCTAGAGAGAGAGAGAGAGCTTTGTTGCTCCTTGTATATTCTTTGTAGACACATTAAAAAGTCTTCTTTATTTTATCCTGAAAAAAAAACTGTCAATAATTGCAATAAATACACCATGTAAAAAAACTCCTGAATAAAGCGTTGTGTAGATTAAATAAATTATTCCT
The DNA here is from genome assembly GCA_021229015.1 of Solen grandis. NCBI lineage: Eukaryota > Metazoa > Mollusca > Bivalvia > Adapedonta > Solenidae > Solen > Solen grandis. The sequence goes on along the minus strand of CM037778.1, from coordinate 14,907,538 downwards.
TCAAAATACTCACCCTTGACACGTATACACCTTTGCAGACGTAATATCCACTTTTTAAATGATTCGGTGTACAGATCGCTTACATGGTTAGCGATCTGTCTAGATGTGTATAGTGCATAAATCACTGGGTATAAACGTAAACACTTCACATAAGTCTTTTTACTACTTATCTTTCTTGATAATTATATTATCAATATGACAAAGTTTACTCCCTTTTAAACGGATTCATAATTATGTTTGATGATCCTGTCCACACTGTATTATGTAATGCACAAAATAACACTGAAATGCGACATAAATGTGTTATTTTCAAGAGTCAATGGTGTAGCAAAGTACAGTTCATTTTAAATACATGCATGCATATGTACTTCAATAAAATTATAAAATATCGTTATCCCACTGGGAAATGTTTTGTTATATTACGTTATTTTAAAATATTAATTTATTTCCAGAACACGATCAATTTTATACATTACGTTTGCTTCTTCAATGAATTAGAGTCAAAGTTGTTTAGCCGATTTAGAAATATTCTTTTGATATAAACATCATTTTGAAAACGTTTTCAGCCTTTCAATCCATTGTTGGGATCTTTATATGAATATACATAAAAGGGCATCAGTCTATAGCTCTAATCAATCATCATGTCGTCCATCAGCATCATTATCAACAGCAATAGCGCAATCGTTATCATAATTATTATCATCATCATTCTCATAAATTTTTACGACATTATCCTCAAATTCCTTGTTTGTCACTGATTGTCGAGTGACATGGTTGTAGAACCGTGTTTCCTAAAAGACGTAAAACAAGATTAAAACAATATATACATGGCTGTTTTAGCCGTACACGCAAAAACGATGTAAGTTAATTTTCTTTATTGTTCTCTTCATAGCAGCTTTATGAGTGTTCAAAATAAGAAAACATAAACTGAATCATGCATTGATTTGGAAAAATCGGGAGAAAATATTTCGAAAATGATCTTTTTTTTATTATAAGACAATATATAAGACATTATATAAATATAATCAATTATTATATGAATATTTAGGCATCTGTCTGCCACAATTTTGCTACTCCGTCTAGCTCCGGAAGCCGCCTTATGATTCAGCTTTAGTGAAATATGGCCCATGCATGGTTGAGTTTGAATGTAAAATTAATACGGAAGGCTTCGGCTTCAGTTTAAATCAACATATTGAATGTTTTTTAGTAGGTTGTCTCATATACTCAAGATATGCGCTAATGCTTTTCTCTTGGGCCTTTCTGGGTGAAAAATTTGTTTTTTGTACATTCAGATTCATTTCAAACAATTACATGAAACTGGGACTTAAATACTATTAAACAACTTTGGTTTTATATATTAAGACGGAGTGTCGCGCGAAGAACCAGATTGCTAGTTCAAAGGTCAAGGTCAAACAAAGAGGTTAACAATAGAAAATTCAGTGCCAATATGATTGTCCGGTATGTAACATGACAAAGGATTGCTGGATTTCCAAATGGTTTGACACAAATGTTTACCGTATTCAGTCAGAGTCTCGCCCAAAAGAACCAGATTGCTAGCTCAAAGGTCAAGGCCATACTTAGTGATCAAATATAGAAAATCAATGTCAATATTCTTCTCCGGACTATAACTTGACAGTTGCTTATTTTTTTGCAATCATCTTCTTAAAATAAATTTAAGACCCTCTTAATGTTTATTTTATATAAGATTTATAAACTGTTGTTAACTCACTGACTTTGTGTTTTTCAGTGGTAAAACTCCAGACTACTTCTATAATGATCAAACTTATATGACAAAGGTTACAGGCGACATTCTTCCTGCATGCCAGGACCATATTTTTGCCACAGACTTTGATGGGTATGTCGGCTGGTAAATGACATTTATATGTTATTGACTAACAAATAGCAAGATATTGGGGGTATTAATCATCTTCAGTGATAGTTTTAGTTGTACTAGTTTTAGATATATGTATATAACAAATTGGCGTTCCTCACTTTCTCTTTTTAGGATTGTGAACAATAAGAATAAATCCGGATTCCCTAATAATTTACAAGAAAATATTTCAACATTTTATCTACAGTTAGCTTTTTTCAGGTTGAGATCGATCTTCATAAGAATGTTCCAAATATGAAAGATAATTAACTTGTTGTAGATTAGATGAAAGTGAAGATTAATTAATTTTGTACTTATTTGTCCCTTGTATACTCATCTTAGAAATGCATATACTTGTATTTATAAACAACAACAACAACAAAACAAACTTATCATGTTTATATGTTCGAATGTTGTATGGAAATCTTATATATATGTTATTTATACATAAAAGCAGTGGACATATAATCTTAACATATGTTTCCTATTTAATTATTCTAAAAATACCATTCTCAAATGCCAATGTTGCGTCGCTTTTTGCTATTCCAGATTCATCACGTTTATAAATAAACACTTTAAAAAATTCTCTGTTAATTAAATAATCTATTCAAACTGAGCGTGTTTATTTGTACCAAAAAATCTCATCGGTGATTAATCTTCTGATCTCACAGACTTAACTGCGTGCCATTGACACCGTTGAGGCAACATCAAGTTATTAAAATGATGCAATGGTGTCAAACTAACAATTAACGACCTTGAATACATGATCTCTTACCTATATCAATCTTCTACATTTTAAGACCTGCATACATTCCACATGGTCTCTTTAACATACCCATCTATTACATAGCATTGTTTACTTGCATGTAATCATTTCTTTTCTGTCTCATGATTCGAATTTAATGAATACTTTAGTCATGAATAAGTAATTCTCGTGTTCCTATGACATTGCGCGATACTGTTGAGCCAATGAGAATGCGACATGAGTCCATAAATAGACTAAATCTTGAAGGTTCAAGGTTCAAGGATTTCTGTACGGGGACCCAGACGATGTTATAAGAATATGTTTGTACATGAATGGGAAGGTTGGATTTAAATAATGTTATTATTTATAATTCCAAATTTTCATGTGATCATGAGAACAAAGCCGGATGTGACAAATACTCGTACATAGCACAGAAGGATTAAATTTGCTATATCTTATACTTCCTGGTTAGTAAGTGCCTTTTTAACCTTATTTTGTTTTATATCCCATACCTTTGGATATAATGTCATTTTCTTTTAACCTTGAATTACAGTTGAATATTTTAACCCGATTAATAAATATTATTTTGCTATAAACAACATTTGAAAAAGAAAGTGCTTTGAAAATATCGTTTTTAGGTCAGGTAGTCAATTCCTTTCACAAACCTGTTTATGAGTATAAGTAACCGTTCATCAGAGAACAGTTCTCAACCATCATCACGACCACCACCAGCACCAATACCAGTAAAGTGCAATCATTATCATCATCATCATCATCATATTCATCATAATCGCCATTTTTTACTACCTCGTTCTCAAACCCCTTGAAAAACACAGTGGCTCGAAGTTGTATGGGGCGAATCATATCGAATAATGGCATATTTAATAAAGGGAGGAAGGGAGGACTCGTGTAAAGTGGTTCAGTTAGATTTAACATGAATAAATATAAATAATATAGACGGTTCCCGAGTTGTTTTAACTCTTAAAAATGATAAACACGTGTTTTATTGTTCAAACAAAGCTTGACAAATGCTGGGAATGGCTATTTCCGATTACATGGCAGTGAATCTCATTGGTTATTATATTTAAATTAAAATTGGCGATTGCAGCAGAAATTCAAAACATGGACAAAATGGCAGGTATATCATTACTTAAAGAAAACTTTTTTTTTTTATCCAGCGCCATGGTAAATAATGGTTTATATTCAGTTTTATGGTATATAATTCCTTATTTCAAAACCTCAATTGATTTTCTCAACACCCATTATAGCATTTTCCCGGGAAATGTCGGTGTTTTGATTGACCAATGAAAATTAAACTTTTATTCACAGTGAATGAAATCGAAAAAGGCCTTACCTGACAGTTATCAATCTTATCAATCTAAATTGGAACTTTACAAACACGGTATTATCATTATAAGTGAAAGTTAAAGGGTTTGGCACAAACATTAACCCAGTTCTTAATTTACTGCATATATTGCAAGGGACCAGATTATACTCTATACAGGGCCATACTGATACATGTAACAACAAAATG
>CM037778.1:14853289-14903289 GCA_021229015.1 Solen grandis | reverse complement strand
AGTGGTCTGGAAATGAGGATTTTGTAATTAAATTCGGTAAGGTTTAACTGTGGTTTTCTGCAGATCAGGCTTAATGTGATACCTATTGAGGGCGTCAAAATGAGTATATATGAGGGAAAGGGTTAATGCACGACAGATATAGGTATATGACCTACCATATGCAAGACTACTTGAAACTCTTGTCATAATTGTTACAGTTTATTTCTCATCTTGTTTAGCCAAGCCAGTAAGCTATGGGAACACCCCACTGAAGATCTTATCACATATCGTGCCTCATTTACCTGTTTTCACTGCCAAAGTTTATTTCTTCTTAGACACAGAGGAGCAGTGGCAGTAGTAATCATTAGCAGACAATTACAGAAATAAGTCCACATGGATAAAAATACCCAGGTAGGAGGTTGTCCTCAGTTTTACCTGCTTCATTTCCTCTAGATCCAGAATTACTGCATATATTGGGGGTGAAGATTTATTGTTATAGGTGCACTCCCACCTTCCTCTGTAATTGTGAGGGGGTAATGCAGCTTACTGATATTTGGAGCATCTGGAAACACAAGGTGGTAGAGAAACCTGTTGTTTATGCTATCTGAACACTCCTCCAGGTTGTTTGCCATGTTTTCGTGTGATGTTTTCATGTTCAGATATGAGGGACAGGATATGTGAGAGCTATTTTGTTCCTGCAATGAGAAACAATGACTTTGTTGTGTGAATTTGTAGAAATGTTTGTCCAGTAAACTCAGATTGTAGTACTTAAGACTACTGAGGGATCATCCAGGGGTGAGATTTTGTCAGATTTTGCTGAAAAGCTTCTTGAAATCTGATATATGAGAGAAAGTGTAAACCAAGTTGTACATCTTGAACATCTTTATACGTCTTTTTTTGGTCCTCATGATTCTTTCTTCAGACACAAGTATCCCTGTGCTTAAGGTCTTAAGGTCTGTTTTTAGGTTTTCGCCTCTGCTGGGCGAAAACCTATTGTTGTTCTTCTGTTGATTTTTTATTAGGTTTTCGCCTCTGCTGGGCGAAAACCTATTGTTCTTCTTCTGTTGATTTGTTGTTGTTTTTTTATTTTTATTAGGTTTTCGCCTCTGCAGGGCGAAAACCTATTGTTCTTCTTCTGTTGATTTGTTGTTTTTTTATTTTTATTATTTTTCCAATTCCACCCATTTTTGTGTCCAGCCTAGCGGCCAGATGAAAAAAGCTACAGCTATGAAATTTTGGGCATGGAGTCATCTTTATCTGAATATGTGCCTAAATGGTCAAACGTTTCACTTTTGTTTCTGATTTAGCCACTAGGGGGCGCAATGCATGTAATCACCTCTAGAAAAGGTCAAACTTCACTAAATTTTAGGAAAAATTAAAATTTCAAAAGCATGTTTTTGTCGCTCCGGATTTTAGTTTCTGTTCATTCTTCATGATATTTTCACACAATATGTATTGTTATGTTTGAAAGGGCCTCACAATAAAAAAATTAAAAGAAATTTGAAAAGGTCAAGGTCATATTACGATTATTGTGTTTTTATTCGGCCACAAATAGCTCCAAAACTAAAAATATTTTATTGAGAGTATATGAACAAAAGTTTTAGTTCTTAAAGAGCTCTTTCCAGTGATGTTTAGTTTTTGAAGATCGGACTTGATTTGGTCATTATACGTTAGTCCAAATTTTGATCCTTTTTTGGAATAATTGTAAATCAGGTTTTATGCTTCAAATTCTGATAAAAAGAATGAAAAGTTTGACTTGTGCGACTAGTATACTTGATTGAACTATTTGCTGCTTTGCTAGGTACCAAACAGTAAAATTTTAATCAATTTTCTATCTCATTTTGCCGCTAGGGGGCGCTTTTCTTGAAATAATTCTTTTGCATATAACTCAAAAAGTTGAAGCCTGATCCAAATGCGGTTAATTGAATTATGTTCCTTGTTGATAGCCTAATAAAATATGATAGTTTCTAGGTATGAGTGGCTGAAAATTTTTGAGCTAGTAACGGAAGGTTGAAAGTTTGAATCTCGTAAAAAAACTGCAAATGAGGGTAGGTCTACGAAAAACCTATCCATTTTTGTTAGAAATCAGATAGAAGAATTCTGTTTGTTGCAAATGATTTGCAAGACATATACGCACAAAATATATGGGGTGGCAAATTTAAGAAATGCTTGGCTTGTCCTCTAGAAAAAGGTCAAACTTCACTAAATTTTAGGAAAAATTAAAATTTCAAAAACATGTTTTTTTGTCGCTCCTGACTTTATTTTCTGTTCATTCTTCATGAAATTTTCACAAGTTATGTATTGTTATGTTTGAAAGGGCCTCACAATTAAAAAGTTAAAAAACATTGAAAAGGTCAAGGAATATTACGATAAGTGTGTTTTTATTCGGCCCCAAAGTGCTCCAAATCTTAAAATATTTCATTGAGAGTATATGAACAAAAGTTTTAGTTAGGTTTTCGCCTCTGCAGGGCGAAAACCTATTGTTCTTCTTCTGTTGATTTGTTTTTTTTTTTGTTTTTTTTTATTATTTTTCCAATTCCACCCATTTTTGTGTCCAGCCTAGCGGCCAGATGAAAAAAGCTACAGCTATGAAATTTTGGGCATGGAGTCATCTTTATCTGAACATGTGCCTAAATGGTCAAACTTTTCACTTTTTTTCTGATTTAGCCACTAGGTGGCGCAATGCATGTAATCACTCTTTTGCTAATAACTCAAAAATTTGAAACCTGATTTAGATGCGGTTTTTTACATAATGTTCCTTGTTGACAGCCCAATCAAATATGATGGAAATCTCATCATCGGGTACAGGAAAAAAATTGTTCTAGGAGAGGTTGAATGTTCGAACCTTGGAAAAAAGTGAAATAATGAGGGTAGGTCTACGAAAAACCTTCCCACTTTTGTTAGAGATCAGATAGAATAATTCTGTTTGCTGCATACGATTTGCAAGACATATACGCACAAAATATATGGGGTGGCGAATTAAGGAAATGCGTGGTTTGTCCTCTAGAAACGGTCAAACTTCACTAAATTTTAGGAAAAATTAAAATTTCAAAAACATGCTTTTGTCGCTCCTGACTTTATTTTCTGTTCATTCTTCATGAAATTTTCACACAATATGTATTGTTATGTTTGAAAGGGCCTCACAATTAAAAGGAAGGTTTTATTGTGTTTTTAAGGCCACAAATAGCTCCAAAACTAAAAATATTTAATTGAGAGTATATGAACAAAAGTTTTAGTTCTTAAAGAGCTCTTTCCAGTGATGTTTAGTTTTTGAAGATCGGACTTGATTTGGTCATTATACGACAGTCCAAATTTTGATCCTTTTTTGGAATAATTGTAAATCAGGTTTTATGCTTCAAATTCTGATACATAAGAATAAAAAGTTTGACTTGTGCGACTAGTATACTTGATTGAACTATTTGCTGCTTTGCTAGGTACCTAACAGTAAAATTTTAATCAATTTTCTTTCTCATTTTGCCGCTAGGGGGCGCTTTTCTTGAAATCATTCTTTTGCTTATAACTCAAAAAGCTGAAGTCCGATTCGAATGCGGTTTTTTGCATTCTGTTCCCTGTTGATAGCCTAATAGCATATGATAGGATTCGAGGGTCCGTGTGGCTGAAAGCTTTTGAGCTACGGAAGGTTGAATGTTCGAACCTTGAAAAAAAACACAAAAAAACTGTGCAAATGAGGGTAGGTCTACGAAAAACCTATCCGTTTTTGTTAGAGATCAGATAGAATAATTCCGTCTCCGGCATACCATTTGAAAGACGTATACACACAAAATATTTGGGGTGGCGAATTAAGGAAATGCGTGGTTTGTCCTCTAGAAACGGTCAAACTTCACTAAATTTTAGGAAAAATTAAAATTTCAAAAACATGTTTTTGTCGCTCCTGACTTTATTTTCTGTTCATTCTTCATGACATTTTCACACGATATGTATTGTTATGTTTGAAAGGGCCTCACAAATCAAAAAATAAAAAAGAATTGAAAAGGTCAAGGTCATATTACGATTATTGTGTTTTTATTCGGCCACAAATAGCTCCAAAACTAAAAATATTTCATTGAGAGTATATGAACAAAAGTTTTTAGTTCTTAAAGAGCTCTTTCCAGTGATGTTTAGTTTTTGAAGATCGGACTTGATTTGGTCATTATACGGCAGTCCAGAGTTTGATCCTTTTTTGGAATAATTGTAAATCAGGTTTTATGCTTCAAATTCTGATACATAAGAATAAAAAGTTTGACTTGTGCGACTAGTATACTTGATTGAATTATTTGCTGCTTTGCTAGGTACCTAACAGTAAAATTTTAATCAATTTTCTTTCTCATTTTGCCGCTAGGGGGCGCTTTTCTTGAAATCATTCTTTTGCTTATAACTCAAAAAGTTGAAGTCCGATTCGAATGCGGTTTTTTATTTGCATTCTGTTCCCTGTTGATAGCCTTATAACATATGATAGGATTCGAGGGTCCGTGTGGCTGAAAGCTTTTGAGCTACGGAAGGTTGAATGTTCGAACCTCGCAAAAAAAACAACTGTGCAAATGAGGGTAGGTCTACAAAAAACCACAGAATGTGATGGATTTCAACGGACAGGGTATGGGAAATATTTGCGCTAGAAGAGTTTAAATGTTCTAACATTGCAAAAACAAAAAACAAAAAACAACAAACAAAAAAAACCCAAAAAAAACTGCAAATGAGAGTCTTCAAAAACCTTTTCGTTCTGTTTCATATTGAAAATTGTGGCTGAGTTGAAATAAAGTGTTCAAGTTGATTAGGTTAAAAGCGAAAACCGAGATACCGCTTGCGGTTCTAGTTCTAAATAGTTCTTTCGTATAATGTTTAGTTTTTGAAGATCGGACTTGATCTTTTCATTTTACGGCAATCCAAAGTTTGATCCTTTTTTGGAATAATTGTTATTCAGTTTTTATGCTTAAAATTGTGATATATAAGGAAAGAATGTTCGATTAGTGAGTGCGACTTATATACTTGTTTGAACTATTTGCTGCATTTCTAGGTACTTAATTGTAAAATCTTTATCATTTTTTTTTCTCATTTTGCCGCTAGAGGGCGCTTTGCTTAAAATCACTCTTTTGCCTATAACTCAAAACGTTTAAGTCTTATTGAAATGCGGTTTTCAGCATTTTGTTCCTTGTTGACAGCACCACAGAATGTGATGTGATGTGATGATAGGGTATGGGGAAATATTTGCGCTAGAGGAGTTTGAATGTTCTAACATTAAAAAAAAAAAAAACTGTGCAAATGAGAGTAGGTCTTCAAAAAACCTTTGGGTTCTGTTTCATATTAAAAATTGTGGCTGAGTTGAAATAAAGTGTTCAAGTTGATTAGGTTAAAAGCGAAAACCAAGATACCGCTTGCGGTTCTATTTTTTTTTTTTTTTTTTTTTTTTTTTTTTTTTTTTTTTTTTTTTTTTTTGGTAATTATTAGCTAGTGGTGAAACGATTATCGATTAAAATCGAATAATCGTCGCTATAAGAGTCATGTCGGCGACAATCGATTTCAGATCCGAAAAATCGATGTCGTGGTACTTTCGGCTCTTTTTAACCATTCCGCTCGTTTCCGCTCGTTTATATGTAGTCGGCCGGTACGAGTAACTTCCCTTGTCAAAAATGGCTGAATCCGTTGTCAATCAATCGAGTAACAATGAAATATTCCCGTATCCTGGAAAGCCGAGATCCACAGCATGGAAGTTTTTTGGTTTTTATAAAAGAAAAGAAGGACCGCCTTCTAAAGAGAATCTGGATATGACAACCGTCATTTGCAAACTATGTCTAAAAACATTGCTTATGTTTCTCTGTTGTTAACTCTTACATGCTGGGAATTTCGTTTGTGATAAATTGCCACCTAAAATGTTTTGTAATACATTATATTGTCATTCTCATTTTGCAGAAAAAAAGTCAAGCAGTTGTTTTGTTAAGCTTGAACTAGATTCAAACTGGGTTTTTTATGTTTCTAAATTGTTTTTTAAAATATAACTGTTTTAAATGTTATTGTTATTTTGCCCCTTACCTGTTTATGCAAGATTATTTAGTATATTTACTGACTTAAATCCTACATACGGTAATATACTTATTGACTAAAAGTAGTAATATATTTCCATATAAAAATATTGAGTACTCATACATAAGCAATTTGAAGTAGCTCCTACATTAGATCTCTGCTTGAAAAGGTGTTGCTATCAGGTAAAAAGCTTATAAATGAAATCTAGTCATTGTTGTTTTGTTCTGTTGATTTGGTTCTTAATAAAAGACAAAGTCTGAAAATTCTTTTAGTCCATTTATTTTCCTTTTAATGACAGCAAACTCTTTCTACTGTTTCATAGACCCAGGAAGATTAGAATATATATGGCATGACTTGATCAAATAGGTAGACTTTACCTCTTTGATTTGACATATGCATGGTTACTGGTACATCTTCATAATACATATGTTCTTTATGAACAAAAACTTTCGATTATTTTCCGATGGTAAATCGAAATGGTGTCACCGATTCGATTCGATTATCGATTGTGTTTTGGGACCGATTTTCCAACACTATTATTAGCTCACCTGAGCGTAGCTCAGGGTGAGCTTTTGGGATACTTGATTGTCCGTCGTCAGTCGTCCGTCAACAATTTTGATGTTTACACACTAGAGGCCACAATTTGATCCAATCTTCCTCAAACTTGGTCAGAATGTTTGTCTTGATGATATCTTGAACCCTTTCGAAAATGGGTCAGGTTGGATCCAAAAGTAGGTCAATAGGTCAAATCTTAGAAAAATCTTGTTTACACACTAAAGGCCACAGTTTTGATGCAATCTTCCTCAAACTTGGTCAGATTGTTTGTCATGATGATATCTCGAACCAGTTTGAAAATGGGTGGGGCTGGACAGAAATGTAGGTCAGTAGGTCAAATCTTAGAAAAATCTTGTTTATACTCTGAGGGCAACATTTTTGGTCCAATCATCCTCAAACTTTGGCAGAATGTTTGTCATGATGATATCTTTTGTGGATGGGGTCAGAAAATTCCTGAACATTGTTTCACCTCATCATCTTAATTCTAAAGCAATCTGTTTTGTACAGGCAATGAATGATACTTTTCTCAGGTGAGCGATCTAGGGCCATCTTGGCCCTCTTGTTTTAATTGTGAGTTGAAAGGAAGGAGGGGTATTTGTTATTGTTTTTAAAAGTGATCTGACCCTAGAAAATGACCTTTTGTATAAGGCTTGAACTTACTGGCAGTAGCATACTCAGATTATCATGATGATGACAGTTTGCTGATTAAGATCACACATTCATATCGCATAAATATCAGTTGTTTTTAGGCAGTATTTGAAGTTTTGAACATTAGAAATATATCTTGACCCCCTATCAGGTCTGTTTTTTTTTTTGGTTGTTGTTGTTGTTTTTTAAAGATCAGTTGTTATATTAAGGAAAACCCTGTGAAGTATTTATCACTTTCAGTGATAGCTCTAGTTGGTTTTATTTTCTTGATTTGATTTTCTTGTAAATAAAACAAATCCTTGAGATAAAGGTTATGTAGATTTAGTTGCTAAGAAACCTGATCTCTGAGATAGACAGGAAATCTTATTAAACCTTAACAGTGTCCTCCCTGCCTTGTCAGTGTCATTAATACAGGAAGGTTACAGTGACCTATTTCTCTCAAGAGTGTTGTACAAGAAATCTTCAGTTAGGTTTGAACAAGATTCTATATGAGTAAGTGGTATAGTGCAAGGTTGGAATTCTGAAGATCATTGGGTTAGAGTGGCCGCAACTGACTGTTGCTCTAGAGTGGCCGCAACTGACTGTTGCTCTAGAGTGGCCGCAACTGACTGTTGCTCTAGAGTGGCCGCAACTGACTGCTGCTTTAGAGTGGCTGCAACTGACTGCTGCTTTAGAGTGGCCGCAACTGACTGTTGCTCTAGAGTGGCCGCAACTGACTGCTGCTTTAGAGTGGCTGCAACTGACTGATGCTCTAGAGTGGCTGCAACTGACTGATGCTCTAGAGTGGCTGCAACTGACTGATGCTCTAGAGTGGCTGCAACTGACTGCTGCCCTTGAGTGGCCACAACCGAATGCTGCTCTAGAGTGGCCGCAACCGACTGCTGCTCTAGAGTGGCCGCAACCAACTGCTTTTCTAAAGTGGCTGCAACCGACTGCTGCTCTAGAGTGGCAACAACCGACAGCTGCTTAAGAGTGGCCGCAACCGACTGCTGCTCTAGAGTGGCGGCAGCCGACAGCTGCCGTAGAGTGGCCGCAACCGACTGCTGCCCTAGAGTGGCCGCAACCGACTGCTGTTCTAAAGTGGCCTCAACCAACTGCAGCTCATTATTGACTTTAACAAATCAAAATTCTTCTTTGCTTGGAGCTTTATGTAATAGTTTAGTTTCTGGATAGAAGTTGGTTAAATGTCAAGGAAATGTGACTCGGTGTGAAATCATGCGATTCTATGTGGTATCATATGACTCTTTGTGGTATTGTAATATGATGTGGTATCATGGCACCTCTCAGCGACATCATACTGCAATTAATGATTCATCATGGTCTAACATCATTTAATGGTGGTACAAGCCCAGACAACAAGCTTCAGATTTTATTTGGAGATCGAGCCACACAGCGTGCATTGAATGCTATTAAGGTTACAAGTTTTTAGCTCACCTGAGCATAGCTCAGGGTGAGCTTTTGGGATACTTGATTGTCCGTCGGCCGTTGTCCGTCGTCAGTCGTCCGTCATCCGTCAACAATTTTGATGTTTACACACTAGAGGCCACAGTTTTGATCCAATCTTCCTCAAACTTGGTCAGAATGTTTGTCTTGATGATATCTTGAACCCTTTCGAAAATGGGTCAGGTTGGATCAAAAAGTAGGTCAGTAGGTCAAATCTTAGAAAAATATTGTTGTCCATCAACAATTTTGATGTTTACACACTAGAGGCCACAATTTTAATCCAATCTTCCTCAAACTTGGTCAGAATGTTTGTCTTGATGATATCTTGAACCCTTTCGAAAATGGGTCAGGTTGGATCAAAAAGTAGGTCAGTAGGTCAAATCTTAGAAAAAATCTTGTTTACACACTAGAGGCCACAATTTTGATCCAATCTTCCTCAAACTTGGTCAGAATGTTTGTCTTGATGATATCTTGAACCCCTTCGAAAATGGGTCAGGTTGGATCAAAAAGTAGGTCAGTAGGTCAAATCTTAGAAAAATCTTGTTTACACACTAGAGGCTACAATTTTAATCCAATCTTCCTCAAACGTGGTCAGAATGTTTGTCTTGATGATATCTTGAACCCCTTCGAAAATGGGTCAGGTTGGATCAAAAAGTAGGTCAGTAGGTCAAATCTTAGAAAAATCTTGTTTACACACTAAAGGCCACAGTTTTGATGCAATCTTCCTCAAACTTGGTCAGATTGTTTGTCATGATGATATCTCGAACCAGTTTGAAAATGGGTGGGGCTGGATAGAAATGTAGGTCAGTAGGTCAAATCTTAGAAAAATCTTGTTTATACTCTGAGGGCAACATTTTTGGTCCAATCATCCTCAAAATTTGGCAGAATTTTTGTCATGATGATATCTTTTGTGGATGGGGTCAGAAAATTCCTGAACATTGTTTCACCTCATCATCTTAATTCTGAAGCAATCTGTTTTGTACAGGCAATGAATGATACTTTTCTCAGGTGAGCGATCTAGGGCCATCTTGGCCCTCTTGTTTTGGTTTTTTTTATGTGAAAATGACATTGTTGGTACCCAGTTCTCCACCAGACTGGACATGACACTGGACACCAAGCTGCTTGTGTTAACTTAATTTAAGGGGTATAGATGATAGATATGGCTATGATATTGTGTATTGGTAATGATTACCTATGTTAGAGAGTAAATCGTTGTACACAAGAAAGGGTGGATAGGAGTTATATCAATAAAGGGCGGGAGCAGGTGATTGATCTTGCATTTATAACCACTTTATGCATGGTTAATAGAAAAGTTAATTATCCATGAAAATATGTTGCTTTTTTTCTTCCCCCTTCTCATGATATTCTTTAATCAACATACCATCCTTATAGGTCTTTACATGTAGAGTTTGAGGATCCATGTTTTTCATTTATCATCCGTATTTTATGACATGTTTAACATATTGAATATTCATTTCAAAAATAAGAAAAAAAAACAAAAAAAACATTGATCTTGTAACTATGTTTGAGAAAACGTTCATAAATATTATTTTGATTGCGTTCTGACAAAGATACGTCTTGTCTAACCCTATACTTCAAATACATGTAGATGCATTATGACACCTTGGAAAGCAGCCCAGACCCATACCATACTACGCCATGAAGGAGCTGTCTGATCAGGGTCTCCGCTGTTTCCTGATACATTATCATAGCTAAGATACTATACAATCTCCTGGCAAAGAAAAATCCATTGTTTCATAACCCATGTAAAGTTAAATGAATTAATATTCATGAAGTTATAATTTTGTGCATGAATATTCATGAAGTCATAATTTTGTGCATGAATATGCATGAGGTGAAAGGTTGATTCTCTCTGCCTTGAATCAGTTAAAAATGCATGATAGAGAATGCATGATACTTACATGTGCTTTATGTGAGTACACACACTCATTCTTATAGCAGGGGAACTCAGCCAGTTTATATCTGATAGGGTGAGAAATAACAGAAGTTGAGTTATTGGAGAAAGATGAGTTACAAACACATGTTTCCTTCAGACTTGGAGATGCTACAGTATAAATATACCATTTTGCAATTTCCTCTTAACTTCCGCAGTGTGAGTACAGTACAATACAATTTTGCAATTTGCAGTTTGGCTCATACTGGCTTAAAACTGTTAAAAAAAATAACAATAATTTTCATTTGGAGAATATAATGAGATCAGCTCACATCTGTGGTGACACCTGTGTCTGAATTGATTATGTCTAGTTTCTTTTCTTATTCAGCTAGTTTTATAGTGTAGTTCTTTTTTTTCATCTGGATGCCTGGTCGAAATAAAACTTCATTGTAGGATGGTACAACCCATAAAGAAACCACACATGGGTGTTGGACCCGGCACTTCAAAGGTTCAAGTTTGTAGACTAATTGGGACTTTTTTAAATTGTGTTCCAATCCAAATGAAATTTGAGATAAGAGAGTTTACAATATAGGAACACTATTAGTAATATTGAGTGTAACTTGGGTATTAAAATTGGGTGGGGGGGATTTTAAATCAAAACAAAGAACATCTTTGATTTTGTCTACCCATATTTGAACATTTTTTAACATAAATGAGAGAGGTGTATGGGTTTTTTGAAGATCGAGATATTCATTTCTCATTTCTCAATGTTTGTTGTCAGTTGGGAACTGAATCACACAAATTAAGTGTTCTCATTCTCTAACAAAGCCTCTCTTAATAATTGATCTTAAGTGCTCGTTTATAGCTTATTACAACAACATAAGGAAAATAAAATGGTAATTCAAAGCATATGACTGGGGAGTGTAGCATGATATGATACAGTGTATGAAGAAAACTACATAAATGATTTAGTAGTTGATCACTATAAATCAGTTATTTTGCATGTCAGGTAGGTGGAAGACAAATCTGCATATCCAATAAACTACTGTATATTTTTACCTTCTAAATGCTTAACCCTTTTCCTCATAGAGGAAACCATGAAAAGACCTATACGAACAGCATAAAACCAGATCAGCCTGCGAGTAACTCGCAGGCTGATCAGGTTTCATGCTGTTCGCTGCTCCTCAGTGTTCTGGAAATGAGGACTTTATAATTAAATTTGGTAAGGTTTAACTGTGGTTTTCTGCAGATCAGGCTTTATGTGATACCTATTGAGTGCGTCAGAATGAGTCTATATGAGGGAAAGGGTTAAACCATTGGCCCCAAATGTTTATTTTGTTTATTTTTGTCATTAAGTTATAGTATTGTCCAATATAAATATACACTATCTAGGTTTTAATTCCAAAGACAAGGCTTTGATGTATTTGCACCGTAGTTATTATACCATCGTATCACAGAAGTGTTACAGGAAGCATGCTAGTCTTGGAGTTGTTTCTCATCCCATCCTGTCATATTACATGAAAACAAGGCGGAAAGCAAGGGTATTAATCACCTTTAATGATAGTTCTGTTGCTACTGAGATAAGTCTTCCTTTAAAACTGATCAAACAAAGTGTTACAGAAGTCTCCAGGGGGTTAAAAGTGGAGTAAATTACCCAATTGATTACGATATGAGGGCCATTTTCTGTGGTAAGTTGGAGCTGGTGTGTGGCCCGTTAAGGGTGTGTTGGCTTAAACTACCCTTGTCACAAGAGAGTTACTAGATACTTAAATAAGCTAGTAGCTTTTGTATGACACTCTGTCCAGTGAGAGCTAACAGGAAACAACCCATTCGGCCAGTATAAACCCAGATCAGCCCGAAAATAATCATACTGGTTAGGTTTTATAGCCTTTGCAGTTCTGTAATACCATGGAGAGCTTAACCCGTCACATCATGAATATTCGTGTGCAAATTTATGACTTCATGAATATTAATTTACTGAACGACAATGGTATGTGAAGCAATGGATTTTTCTTTGCCATGCAGAGTGTGTGGAATATGAGCAAACAGAGGTGACCCTGATCAGACTGCTCTGTTTGCCAATGCATCAAAATCAGTCTCTGTATTAGGTAAAGGTTTAAGCCCTGAGAATGCTTTTAGTCTGATTAGGTTTTGGTGGCCTTACTTTTGTTAGATCCTATATTTGACTGGTAGAGAGATATCAGAGGTGGGTCAGCAAATACAAACATAATGAGTCAGGTCTTACTCACAGTGTTTACACACTGACTGAGGTAACTTCTATATATATCCACCCAACTTCTCATCTCTCCGCTTGTGTAGTTTATCAATATGTTGAATGAGAGAGGCAATACCACTCATTGCCGCATTTACCGCAGTCTACCTAGATCAAACTGAAAGAATTGTTCATGCTGAACAGGTTTCACAGTGTTCATGTCTCATATCTTCTGGAGATGTGGAGCTTGCAAGCTGATCTGCTTTTATACTGGTACAGGTAGCAGGGGTCATTTCCTTGATAACTGGAGTCGTAGGAGATTATCCAATCATATCATTGGTTCTTGACATTCTAACGGCTACATTGCATTACTCTGTAGTAAATGTTGTAGCATCACGAGTGATCTGTGAGTATTACATCATTGGATATTAATTCAATAGTGATATTGATTTGTCCTCTGTGTCAGTGCATGGACCCACTGTAGACTTTGAAATGACATAGAGTTATAATTTACCACCCTTGCCAGACAGACAGACAGAGAGAGAGAGAGAAGAGGCAGACATGAAATGGGAAAGAGATTTGAGATTTTTCAGAAAAAAAGTAATATAGAGAGACAGAAGAAAGTAATAGAGAGACAGAATAGAGTTAAAGAGAGACAGGAGGGAGCTATAAAGAGAGACAGAAGAAAAAATAATAAGGCAGCAGAAGTAAATGAGAGACAGAAGAAAGTAATAGAGAGTGACTGGAAATAAGGAGAAGGAAGAGTAAAGGGTAAAGATAAATAGTGGATGATTGAAATGTGTTATAAACATTAAAAATATGGGGGGGGGGGGGGCAAGCTTGTAATTTTGTGTTTAAGTAGTGCTATTAGTTAAATCAGATTTTGTTGCATGGTGACTCCACTGTGCACTTTGGTGAGGAAATTGGGGTCTGTTGATATTGATATCTCACTGAATAAGATATATTGTGCAGGGCGTGTCTCATATAAGTTTCTAGCACACACGCCTGATTTCATCAGAACATTTCTGTGCAAAGAAAATATTCAGTGTTTGATTAAGGCTGATTTAATTTTGGGCAGATGGTGGAAGATGTTTCAGAGATACTTATTTCTTTCTTGAGCATCTTCTGTTATCTTTGTTAGCACTAATTTTAACGGGAAATTTATTTGAGGAAGTGTATGAGTAGGAAATATTTTGAATTGACATTAAATGAAAAGATGCAGACATGATCAGAAAGTATAGGAGGAGGAAATATTTCATTTTCAGAGTTTTCTCACTGGTTTCAAGTGAACATTTCAAGGGATGTTTATAAAATTCAATGGGGTAGTGTTTGTCATAATAACAATTATAGGGGTTGTTTAAAAAACTTAAAGGAAGGGATTTTTATTTACATAAGCATATATTGATATTTAAACTTGTTATAGAATTTACATACTGATCCTAATGGTTGTTTATATGTTAACAATTACTTATAAGTAATAACACGCAGGTGAGTCATGAACAACCCTCAAGTGCTCAGCATATGTTCCTGTTAGTTAGGAAGAAAAGAAACATAAAAATATAGCTAGAAGCATTTAACAATTTATATTTACTCCTTGTTTTAATGTATGAGTTTGAAGAATTTGAATTTCCTTTTAATCAGATTTTGTCTGTGATGTGTTTTGTTATATATATAGCACCTCAGGTTCAGTTTGTGCTAGGGATGGCACTGGTATAGCTACATAAGTCTGCATCTTCGTAGCAGTGTAATTTTTAATCTCCCACCTTTTCCATTCACTAACAGAACCATGTTTTCTTTTGTCTAAACCAGGTCAACAATTGACTACCTATTATCCCAGCATAGCTCTAGCCTCTAAGTCAGTTTGAATACAAATCTAAACACTGGTCAATTTTCTTAACACATGGTAACTTTCATGTGACAAATGCTTGTCCATGTTTCTTGTGTCCTATAAACACAGTAACATCACTGAATACGACCACAGCAGCCTCCTGTTCTGGCCATGTTTCAACCTTGTACATGTTTGTGGTGGCAGGAGGTGGCAGTATGTTACACTAGATTGTCACGGTTGGCACACAGCAAGACATGGTTTCCTGTGTTCATGTCGTGTTGAGGGGACAGATAACAGGAAACTCTGTCTGTAATACAGTCAGCCTGACAATCTGACCTTGAATAAAGATCTGCATGTTGTATAAGTCATATAGCTATAAAAGACATGGTAGAATGTGTGAGTGTGTTTTGGTAGATAAACTTGTCAATGTAATCCCCAACAAGCGGGAGAAAAAAGAGGTGAAAAAAATCATATTCAACAAGTCCTATAATTTAGCTTGTATGGTGCAGGGCATGTGACCAAGGGAGATAACCCAGCTGTTTTTTCTAGTGGTGATAACCCAGCTTTGATCAGGGGAGATAATCCAGTTGTGGTTTCTAGGGTAGGTAACCAAGCTTTGATCAGGGGAGATAATCCAGTTGTGTTTCCTGTGTTGCAGGTACATGGGTATAGGACTTGCAGCTCAGGGAGTAAACCAGAATAGACTGCCAGGTCAGTCCTTCATCTGTTTCCTTTCTTTCTATCCTTAATTATTCTTTTATTTCTTCTCTCTCTGTCTTACATCTCAGCTATTTATCAGAAAAAACAAAACAAAAACAAATAAACAACTAAAAATGGTTTCCATAATCTTTATTGATGGGGTCTACTATGTATGACAGACTTGCTGAAATGGCATTGGCAATGTGTCTCTCATACAGAGATACCCATATAAATTAATGAGTTGCTACTGTGGTTAAACCTTGTCACATTTACCCACAACTTCATGCACATGATTTGATTGAAGATTAGTTTCTTGAATTTCAAATGGTATATGAAACTATGAATTTTTTTCCCCCTGCAGACTGTGTAAATTTAAGTTAGAATACTGTAGAGACCTCGATCATACATCTCAGCATCGGAAACCCACAAGTGATCATTCTGTTACTGAATACATCGCTCGTGGGATTATAAGTTAGCATTTGCTTGTTATTGATCATTCCAAAGGCAGCACCACTATTCACAACCCCACTAGGTAGTGGGGATTTTTGGAACAATAGAAATTTGCGTACTTATAGCACTTCAACAAACCTTTACCAACTTACAGATTTTAGATCTCTAAATGAAGAGTACTCATTTGTGTAAGCAGCATTTTGATTGGTCGACGTACCTCTTATGAATGACCTTATACGGGAATCCAACGCTGCTTACATCTCTGTCCAGGAGCTGTCTGATCTGGATCTCCTCTAATTTCCAGGGCATCAAACCACCTCTCCATTAAATAAGGGTTGATTATAACAATCCACACTTCTAAGTGGTTTAGGGTTAATAACTTGAACCTGTTTCTCTGCAGGCTGGGACAAACAGTCTTACGGTTACCACGGTGATGATGGCAACTCCTTCTGCTCATCGGGCCAAGGGGAGCCCTACGGTCCGACATTTTCGACAGGGGATGTGATCGGATGCTGTGTCAACCTGGTTGAGAACACTTGCTTCTACACAAAGAATGGAGTAAATCTAGGTAAGAGATTTATAATAATACAGCAAATAGATGTTGTTAATCTGTGACACAGGGAGGTGGGCGGGTAACCAAGGAAAATGATGCCATCTGAAGAGGATTGGAATAGGAATAACTTAGTTGATATCAGTGATAGCAGAGAAAACATTGTTCTATCAATATATAAGTGGAACAGAAATGTGTCCCCACTCCTAATCATCTTGTTCATCATATTTTTTATTCAAGTTATTTTTTAATTATTTTCAGTTCTTACTGTGTCACTTTAATGTTCTTGCCAGATGTATATCATGCATTTTTGGTAATTATAAATAATTCACTCAATTTCCAGTGACTTCCCAAAGTTTAGATTTTTAGCTCACCTGAGCAAAGCTCAGGGTGAGCTATTGTGATCCCGCGAGCGTCCGTCATCCGTCTTGCGCCGTGCGGCGTCAACAATTTTTAGTGTTTACACTCTATAAACTTTATTTCTTGAGCAATCATCTTCAAATTTTAAGACAATGTTTATTACCATAATGTCTCGATTGAGTTCGATTATGGCTGAGATCGGTCAATTAGGTCAGGAGTTATGCCCCTTTTAATATTAAAAAAATGCCATATTTCAGGTTGTTTACACTTTAGCATCTGCATCTTTTGAGCAATCATCTTCAAACTTTATGGCAATGCTTATGACCATAATGTCTCGATTGAGTTCGATTAAAGCTGAGATCTGTTGATTAGGTCAGGAGTTATGACCCTTTAAATATAAAAAATGCCAGATTTCACTTTGATTACACTCTAGCATCTTCATTTTTTTAGCAATCTTTTTCAAACTTTAAGAGAATGTTTATGCCCATATTCCGCAATCGGGTTCAATTATAACTGATATTTACAAGTTAATGTAGGAGTTATGCCCTTTTCACCATAAAAAAGCCAGATTTCACTTTTACACTCTAGCATCTTTATTTCTTGAGCAATCATCTTTCTCAGGTGAGCGATCAAGGGCCATCTTGGCCCTCTTGTTTTAAATGTCACTGATATTGATTCTGAACTCAAACCTGTCTAAATGTATCATCAGAACGCCTCTCATAATTTAATAAGCTCAGATTTGCATCAAAAGAATCCTTAAATATTGCTACATGAGAAAATATTACTAAATTATGAAGTAGAGAACCTACTCATTAGGCAGAGATTAAGATAAATAAAAGTGATGTCATAAGTTATTTAATTACATTTTCCTGCACTGTTGTGTTATGTTTCAGGTATTGCCTTCACAGATCTACCGGTGAGTATAGCCAGAGTTATGTCCCTTTATTTCTGAAAACAGTGTTATTATGTATCAGTGCTCCAGATAATTAAGTAACTCTGCTACTCTTACTGAAGCTTCTGGCCTTGTATTCTCAAAAATAAAGATTATACTTAAATATACTCAAACTATACCCGTAAGTTTCAATAGGGATTTGAGTATAATACTCAAATTTGAGCCTGAGATCGTACTTAAGTATATTCCAGAACACGGGACCAGGTGTAAAGTATTTAAGTATTAAGTGTATTTGATGTTTTCCGTATCCTGAAGCAAAGAACAAGCTATGGTTTTCCTGAGTGTGCGGTAAAGGTAGACAGTAATGTTGCACACATGTTGATCTTTTACCTCATGAATATTCATGTACAGATTTATTATGTGATGTTGATCTTTTACCTCATGAATATTCATGTACAGATTCATTATGTGATGTTGATCTTTTACCTCATGAATATTCATGTACAGATTTATTATGTGATCATTAATTGATGGATATCAATTAATGAACTTTAATTGGTATATGAAATGTTAGATTTTATTTGCGATGCAGGTTGTGTAGAATCTGAACTACAAAAAGAGGAGACCCAGGTCAGAAAGTTCTTGGAAAGAGCTATCTGATCAGGGTGTGCTCTGTTGGCCAAGACATCAAAGCTTTTTATAATCTGGTCATAATTCATACAGTGACACGAAGTATGTGTATTTTCAGTTTATTGGTTCTTTCACATAGTAGATAGAGATAAAATAAGCATGACAAGATAGATGTTTTCTTAATTTGTGACTTTTTGATAGTTAAAAAAACAACAAAAAAAACATTGTTAAATCACTGTATTATGTGTATTTATATACAGTGTTCATTTATGCAGTTTTTTGTCTACATATGTATGTTTAGAGAGATGTTAATGTGTATTGCAGCCTAACCTGTATCCCACGGTGGGGCTCCAAACCCCGGGGGAGGTGGTGGAAGCCAACTTTGGACAGACACCCTTTGTGTTTGATATAGAGGACTACATGAGGGTAAGAAACCCCTGGTTAATCATCTTACCCTTGTTAAAACCACTACAGTAACAGATGTATAGGCTTAAAACTCTGGTATCCAGACCTTCTGTGCTCTGACCCATTCCCAGCTGAAAATTCTTTATTGTCATGCAGAATTCCCAGAGTTACTAATTAACTCCAGGATTTTTAATTCTGAAATGGGGCAGGGGGAGTACAAGAATTTTGCCATTGAAATTGAAAAATTGTTTGATATTGATTTATGGGGAGAAATGTATATAGGTTCATGAAGGGGAAGCTATTCAGGGCTTCTGATATTGATATTTAGGAACATTCTGCTTTTATAGTCCAGGGTGGGAGGCCAGCCACTTCTCAGAATCTCTCACCTCTGATTTAAGTGGGAAAGTTTGCCGAATGCAGCTTCACCCATGATTTAAGTGGGAAAGTTTGCCGAATGCAGCTTCACCCATGATGTAAGTGGGAAAGTTTGCCGAAGCAGCTTCACCATGATGTAAGTGGAAAGTTTGCCAAATGCAGCTTCACCCATGATGTAAGTGGGAAAGTTTGCCGAATGCAGCTTCACCCATGATGTAAGTGGGAAAGTTTGCCGAATGCAGCTTCACCCATGATGTAACTGGGAAAGTTTGCCGAATGCAGCTTCACCCATGATGTAAGTGGGAAAGTTTGCCAAATGCAGCTTCACCCATGATGTAAGTGGGAAAGTTTGCCAAATGCAGCTTCACCCATGATGTAACTGGGAAAGTTTGCCGAATGCAGCTTCACCCATGATTTAAGTGGGAAAGTTTATCAGGTGCTGTTTCACCCATGATTTAAGTGGGAAAGTTTGCCAAATGCAGCTTCACCCATGATTTAAGTGGGAAAGTTTATCAGGTGCTGTTTCACCCATGATTTAAGTGGGAAAGTTTGCCAAATGCAGCTCCCATATTAATGGGAAAGTTTTCAAATGCAGTTTCACCCATGATTTAACTGGGAAAGTTATGCAAATGCTTTCCCACCCAGAAACAGAATGTCAAGGTCACTGCTTGTAATGGTATGACAGAGGACTTTTTCATTAAACAGAGCAATCAAAGAAAACATAAATTGTGATAGAAATTTATAGTTTTTAGTGTTGAAAATTTAAAGAATGTATACAAAGTACTCATTTTTCTTTCCCCATGTCTATACCTCAACTTTACAAAGTGAAGTAGGGCTATACAGAAATCATGTACATAGTGTCCTATCCCAACCCATCTTCAAAAAGTTCAGTATCTTATCATATTGCTAAGTGGTGACTGAAATACTGTCGAAGCGACGGTAATCTCAAATAGTCAAGTCAAGTTGGGGTGGTGTTGCTAGGGAATTTATCATTTTCAGTGATAGATTTAGGTTGTTTTTGAAAAATCGACATTTGTCATTCATTGCTATCAAAAATCATTTGGACTGACTTCATATCCAGCAATTTTTTTTTTTTTTTTTTTTTTTTTTAATTGAACAGTGAAGAAAATAAGTGGGGGGAAAACACTTACAGTCGGACAAATTTCAAAGGCATTTAAGTCTGACTTTTGACATAGAAAGTCCATGTTTAAGCAGCTAAGGATTCAGGCCATTAGAAAATTTAAACACAAGAACAGAATACATGCTGATATGTCTGGTATGTCTAGTTCATCCTGAGACATTTCCCATGTTGTTTAAACAATTGACTGAGTCAGTTGTGTTGTTTGTACAGGAATGGCGGATGAAGACGCGACTCACCATAGAGAGATTTCCAGTCAGTGATAAAAAGGGGGAGTGGCAAACAGCCTTACAAAGGTGAGTCTCCAGCTGTTGTCATTTCTGTTTATGTTAAGAGATAACATAGTTTATGTTATGTGTAGTTTATGTTAAGAGATAACAAAGTTAAGTGAGTGATAATTGGAAAAGAAAAAAACATATGAAAACATATGAATAATTAATTTGTTTATAATCATATACTTTAAAAAAACATGGTATTTTTATATCTGACTGGCTTGGAAATCTGTAAAAGTAGGTCCTGGACAAGATGGGCTGGTGTCATGCTATTTTGACTGGATGTGGTATCATGCCATGTGTGTATCTGGTGTCATGCTATTTTGACTGGTTGTGGTATCATGCCATGTGTATAACTGGTGTTGTGCTATTTTGTCTGGATGTGGTATCATGCCATGTGTGTATCTGGTGTTGTGCTATTTTGACTGGATGTGGTATCATGCCATGTGTCTATCTGGTGTCATGCTATTTTGACTGGATGTGGTATCATGCCATATGTCTATCTGGTGTCATGCTATTTTGACTGGATGTGGCATCATGCCATGTGTCTATCTGGTGTCATGCTATTTTGACTGGATGTGGTATCATGCACTGGATGTGGTATTATGCCATGTGTCTATGGTGTGAAATTGCTGTAGACAGAACTATATTTCATGTCGGCTAATAACATTAAATGAAATACTGTTAATGGGATGTTAAACTCAAATAAACAAGTTAGTATGAAAATATCCAAATAGTATACACTCACCAACGAACATACATGAATAAACATTTATACCTTTACCTTACATGAGACTTGTATTCTGAGCATGTCTTTAATAAACAAGCATTCATTGAAAGATTCACAATGTATATGGTTTCCTCAGATGATCTTGAAATTAATATTACCTTGACCTATGCAAGAAATTAAGATGACCTTGACCTTTGAGTAACTTTCTGGCTGGTCAAGTTTTATAATTTGCTCATACTCAGTAACACTGTAAAGCCTGTTCCAGATGAAACATTTCTGTCTTTCCTGTTGTAAGGGGATAGGAATCTCTGTTTATGTGGTGCCATCCTACATTTTGACCTGCCCTACTTATTGACCTGTGTGTGTTTTCCAGGATAGTCTCCACCTACCTAGTTCACCATGGTTACTGTGCCACAGCAGAGGCTTTCACCAAGGCAACCGGCCAGGTGTTTGAGGAAGAAATAGTCTCTATCAAAAACAGACAGAGTAAGACAGGACGTGTTGACAATCTTATAAATTCTTCACATAGGTTTTCCTTACTCTCCATAATAGCTTCTCTTTTTTAGCTCACCTGAGCACAACGTGCTCATGGTAAGCTTTTGTGGTCGCCTTTTGTCCGTCGTCCGTGCGTGTGTGCGTCCGTCCGTCGTCAACAATTTGCTTTAAACAACATCTCCTCATGAACCGCTGAAGGGATTTTGACCAAACTTCACAGGAATCATCCTTATGATGCCCTCTATCAAAGTTGTACAAATTATTCAGATTGGTTAAAAAAGTAGGTCACAGGAGCTAAAAATAGATTTTAAAAATGCAAACTTTGAAAATCTTCTTCTGCAAAACTGCAAGGCCTAGAGCTTAGATATTTGGTATGTAGCATCATCTTATGGGCAATTACCAAGATTGTACAAATCATAGCCCTACGGTGATAAATGCCCCCGCACCAGGGGTCACTTGTTTTACATAGAGTTATATAGGAAAATCTTTAAAAATCTTCTTCTATGAATCCATTAGGCCTAGAGCTTAGATATTTGGTATGTAGCATCATCTTATGGGCAATTACCAAGATTGTACAAATCATAGCCCTACGGTGATAAATGCCCCCGCACCAGGGGTCACTTGTTTTACATAGAGTTATATAGGAAAATCTTTAAAAATCTTCTTCTATGAATCCATAAGGCCTAGAGCTTAGATATTTCATATGTATCATCATCTAATGGTTCATTACCAAGATTGTTCAAATCATAGCCCTACGGTGATAAATGCCCCCGCACCAGGGGTCACTTGTTTTACATAGAGTTATATAGGAAAATCTTTAAAAATCTTCTTCTATGAATCCATAAGGCCTAGAGATTAGATATTTGGTATGTATCATCATTTAATGGTTCTTACCAAGATTGTAAATCATGCCCTAGGTGATAAATGCCCTGCACCAGGGGTCACTTGTTTTACATAGAGTTTTATAGGAAAATCTTTAAAAAAATCTTCTACTATGAATCCATAAGGCCTATAGCTTAGATTTTTGGTATGTAGTATCATCTAATGGTTCATTATCAAGATTTTCAAAATGGTGGCCCTTTGGAGGTAAATGACCCCGTACTAAGTCTTCTACTCTGAAACCATAAGGCCCAGTGCTTATATATTTGGTGTGTAGTATTGTCAGGGCTAAAATGTTTAAGATTGAGTTATATCAGAATTCTTGTCTGTTTAAAAACCTTGTAATCAGTTGTAGCAATGGTACTCAGGTGAGCGTTTCAGGGCCATCATGGCCCTCTTGTTTTTCTAACATACTGCCATCATTGTCGAAACTTATTCTCATTATTTATGTATGAAGACTTACAATATACTTTGTCTATAGTACTGGTTCATCCCAGGAAGAAAGGGATAGGATTTAACTGAGGGTCGTTGAATGATTGAAGTTATTGAAAAATGGCATAAAATTTCTATACAGTCCATCCAGTATTGCATGACTGTTACAGGGATATCGAAGCTGATATTAGCAGGTCGGATGGGTGAGGCTATAGACGTCACGACACAGTTGTACCCGGGGCTCCTGGAGCGCAACTCTAACTTGTTATTCATGTTGAAGTGTAGACAGTTCATAGAAATGGTGAACGGAACGGACAGTGAGGTGAGAGGGTCCGCACTGCGGAGCCCGCGATCTCAACACGGGGGAAGCAACAGGTCTAGTCCGTCTCGAAGCCCCGTGCATCACACACACTCCCCCCGCCTGGCGGGCACAAACTCAGGGAATTGTAGTCCAAAACGATCCAAAAGTTTAAAACTTCACACAAATTCACAGCCCCACCCCCCACAGACTTCCGCTTCATCGAGTGCGGGCTCTGCCCATAGCAACAACAACAGTGTTACCAATTGCAACAATCCAAATAACCAATCAGAGTTAAAGACAATCAGTGAGGAGTCTATGAATGCTGCCAATGTGGAGAATTCAAGTGTGAATAGTAGTGTAGCGTTGAACGGAAATGAGACGCGATATATAGAGGACGTGGAGATGCAGGAGGGTGGGGAGGAGGACTCTACTGTACTCACAACGGGAACAGTGCCAATGGGCAGCATATGAACGGTGTTAGTTGTGATCCAGATAAAGAGGATGATATGGGTAGGTGTCTGTCTGTCTGTCTGTCTGTCTGTCTGTCTGTCTCGGTTAGGAAGTTGTGCGTCCATTTGTCTCTGTTAAGAAAGTGTTCATCTGTCAGTCTGTTAGTTTTTTGTTATTTGATCCACTTCACAAAGTGACATGTGACTTGCATTGTACCATTCTGTCTCTGGCTCTATCTTTATTACTAAAACTCCAATCCACATATAATTACCACAATTGATTTCAGTAAATGGTGTTTGGCAGGCAATTTTAAATATCCTTGACCATAGTAGCACACTATCTCTTGGTAATATGGTTTACGCTAGGTTTTTAGAGTGAGTATAAATTCCTAGGTCTTATATGCATATCTTCATTCTTCACTGGACCGCCAAAGAAAGTTTTTGTACATTAAAGCTGTAATTATTATTGTATAAGTTGCACCATTGTGTAAACTTCTGCATTTATGTGCAAAAACAGTTTTCAAATATAAGTGTGGCAAATGAATGTATTTTTAAACCATTAACAATATTTGTTAACCAACCAGAATATGATCATTAAGGATATTTAGTTTCAAAGCAAAGACGCATGTTATAATTATGTTATCTTTTGAAGTTGTTGAACATTGGATTTTGTATTGTATACATTTGAGAACGTATTGTTAAAAAAAATATATATAAACTCTTAACATGACATGCATATTGGTTTAACCAGTGAAAATCTGTACAAATCTCCAACAAACAAATGCACGATAACCCTGCTTTCAATAGTTACCTTAGTTCAACAACCTCTGACAAATATTAAGAGCAGGATATTTGTTTTCGCGTCATGTTAATTCACAAGTCATCAGTTAGGGTCCATTGTTAGAGCCAGGTTTTCCTTTAACTCTTGAATATTCATGTACAAATGAAGGACTTGATGAATTTTAATTACTGATCTTTAAATGGTGAACAGTGGTCTCGCAATTCCTCGGTGTGGTAATTCATAGAATATTGGCGATGACAAACTACAAGCTCAATCCCTTGCTTTAGCCCTTCTTACTCTAAATAAATATTAGGGAGATTCTTCAAACTTGTGATTTGGATTCCTCCAGCTCCGTGCCTGGTCCCTTGATAGTATATCCTCTATAATTTCTCTGCGATTCTTTGAATTCGTAATCGTATCTACCTGTATGTCCTTTGCAACAAGGCCCAAAGACCACCTGTCACTGTGATTAACACCTTGACCAAGATGGCTTTGTATTTTTATTTCACATATCGTCAAACCTCAAAGTAAGTAGGCGAATCGTAATATCAACATGGCCGTGTAAAATTTTTGCACTTACTGAGCATGTAGCCAAATGTAACGGGTCCTCCTGATTAATCAACTGTCAATAATGGAATCGATTTTGTTTGCTTGTGAGAAAGGTAGGTAGAAAAAAAGAAAGAAGAAAGCTGCACATTAACAAAAGACTGCATAATAGTTGGTGTTTATTCCAAACATGTAAAAATATGCATCACCACTTAAACAAAACTTAAAGTAAGATCAGGTAAATACAAAAAAAAAAAAAAACTTTTGACTTAATTCTCACATAAAAGCTACTAGTATGCCCCTGGTATTTTTTCTAACAGCAAAACATATTTTCTGTTTAAAAATTCTTTCAATTAAAGGCTGAACATAACAAAATGATCAATGAAAACACAACTATTTGGGTATCAACATATTTTGACATCTTAATGATTCCTCATATGTGGTGATGCATCGCGTTTTATTGCCGATCCTGTCTGACCTCGAGGAATCACGAGACCACTGTATATGAAGGAATGGATTTTTCTTTGTTGTACAGGGTGTAGAACTTTAAAGTATTTTTATGAGCATACAGAGGAGATTCTGGTCTGACCTCTCCTGGATCTGGGTCTGCTCTGTTTGATAAGGTGACAAGAGGAGTCTGTTAAACCCTTTCCCTCATAGAGGAAACCATGAAAAGACCTATGCGAACAGCATAAAACCAGATCAGCCTGCGAGTAACTCGCAGGCTGATCAGGTTTTATGCTGTTTGCTGCTCCTCAGTGGTCTGGAAATGAGGATTTTGTCATTAAACTTGGTAAGGTTTCAGTTTGGCTTTCTGCAGATCAGGCTTTATGTGGTACCTATTGAGTGCGTCAGAATGAGTCTATATGAGGGAAAGGGTTAATGTAAGGGTTCAGGTCATCCAAAACATTCTTTTGTGATTATTCTTAGAAATTGACCCACCATCGTCCAGCCGACGCCAGTTGTGCGGGGGCAACCAGGTGGCGATAGAGAAGATGCTGGCATTCGGGAAAGAACTGCAGTCAATGAGCAAAAAGCTCAAGGAGGAGCACGGGAATAGTGATGACAACAAGAAACAGTTACAGGTAAACTGGCCTCTCCTGTAGTTGATCACATGATTTCCCAGTGAAACTATTGTCAGTGTTTTCACTAAGATTTGGGAGTAGGGGTAAAATTTGTGCTTTTTTGAAGTTTTGTACCCTCTCTGTAAGAGATTTGTAGCAAAGTTCTTAAAACTGGGGGTACTGAAGACCAAAATATGGGAGTATCTGGGAAGACTGTATTGTATGATGGATACAATTTGAATAGTTTGGTAATCATTGGAAAGTTCAAAATGTTAAACAATATAATTAAAGACCTTTTTTCCCTCCCTGTTTCAGAAGTAACAGTTACTGTACTTGCAACACTTAAATACCACTTTTGTAGTCTCCATCCTCTTGCAATCAAGCTATCAATGATCTGTATGAGTGGTGTAAAACCAGATCAGCCTGCAAATAACTTGTAGGATGGTAAGTATTGTACGGTTTTCTGCTCCTCTGTACCTCCGTGGTAAGAAGGAAACAAAAAGGCCTATTCTGGAGGAAAAAAGATTCCAATCTTAACTTGAAAGTCTATGCTATTTCCTTGTGTTAGTGAGGTCTAGTTTGGTTGCCATGGTGACAGTGGTTCCTGTATTTATACTTCCAACATGAAGAGTCTGGCCAGAGTAACCAGCCCTGCGTTCAGTTACCGTTTAAAATTCCATAACATTAGCATTTGTATTAATATTTTATCATAACATATAGTGTAAGCAGGGAAACAAATCCATAACAGTTGTGAGAGGTGTGGTTAATCAGGTTATAGTTCAGTTTTTGTTATAGTTAGTGGCCAAACTAGACCTGAGAGTTTCGTAGTCAGCCATGTGACTAAACAAGAGCTTCCTGTTTTGTATTAACAGGATGCATTTAGCCTGCTGGCCTACTCGGACCCATGGAACAGTCCCGTGGGCGGCCAGCTGGACCCAGTTCAGCGGGAACCAGTCTGTGCTGCCTTGAACAGTGCTATCCTAGGTGAGACCTCCTGAAACTGTCCTGTTGTATCCCTCTTATCAATGTGGTGTGGTATTAAAGATTCCAAACATTGTTTGGTCATTTGACAGGTGGATGAAATCTCATTAAAATACTTTTTTCTTTTTTTTGTGTCACCTGCTGTAAGCATAGGGATCACTTTCACGTTGTCTATCTGTCCATGGCTAGCTATAGGAACAATAGGTAACAGTAAATATCTGTTGATGTCATTCATTCCTTTTGCTGTAATTGTCTCTTATGTAGCAAGAGAGAACAAAAGATTAGCCACATATGTATCCATTGGTGAGAACAGCCGTCTGTCCGTCAGATTTTTTCGGTCACTCTTCGGCAGATGACACATGTTTTTAATTTATTTTATATCAAATACTAAATGGTATAACTAATTGCCACATCATCTTAAAAACACAATATCAAACTTAAAATTAAGATTTTCCACTTAATTGAAAAGGGTTTCTTTAGGATGGTATTTTAGTTTGAAATATAAATAGACAGTGCACATGATTAACTATAGGAAAGTGTTGATTTTTATCATAAAACCGTTAACATTGATCCAATCCCGTTTTATTACAGTCATGTGTTGACAACATTTGCAGTGCTCCTTTAAGTTTTATGCTTTTCTTTTATGAATGGGGGGACTTTTCCTCAAATTTACGATTTTCCCATACATGAAAACGTCTTTCTCAATTCTAGTTGGGATCAAACTCTTAACCTTTATATTATAGTTCTATTATAGACTGAGCCATCATTCCTTCAATCTCTTTATGTACTGTCTGTCAATTGTTTCAGATTCCCATGGCCTACCCAACAAGCCAGCGCTGGAACTTGTGATATCCCAGACATCTGAGTGTATGAAGCTGATGTCAAAAGCAGGCATAGCGTCAAGTGCCTTCACCAGCCTGAGGGACTATCTCCACTGACCAGTGCTCACATCTAGCCTCATTACCATGGTTACGCCTGACCTCATATCCAAGCAGCCATCACATGGACATCTGACCTCATCCATAGCAACCTGTATCATTTGACCTCATCCTTGACAACCAAATTCATTCTTGACCTCATGCAGTGCAGCCACCCCTCATCGCATTTGACCTCATTTGTACCTAGGCAACTTGTGATCCATCTTAAGGTCACATCTTGTGACCTTCACCCCATTCGACCTTGCATTCATTTGACCTCATTTTGCGATATCCCATCATCCTGATAATTGTGTGATTTATGAAAAAGCCCAACCTAGATCGTTGAGAAATATTTAACCATTAGTCAAATAAGCATAAAACCAAGATGAGCTAGAAACATTTCATTTTAAGTTGTGAGAAAAACAAAATATAATTGGATAAATTCAGTTTCACTTATAATTTGATCTCGGCCTCATAAGCTGTGATTTGCTTGAATTTTAAAAATATGTCTTTCAAGGCTTGTACAGGGGTTAAGCTTCTGAACTTGTTCTTGAATATCTACCATGCAGGGTATTTTGTTAAGTTCTTGTTCTTCCATATTTTTATTTTCCCATATATAGTTTTTGGAAATTTTTTATTAAAAGCAAAATGATAGGGCTGATAACCTCAAATTCAAATAGAGATACTGCTGTAGTTCTAGTGAATAAGATTGATATATCAGTAAACCTTTTCTCTATACTGAAAGGAAAAAGAAACATGGGGTTAATGTTTGAATCGTCTGAAGGATTGAATTAGACATGGTCTGAATTCTGACCCTGACCCCTCCAGGAAGGGGTCATATATTCTAAACAACAGTCAGATGGTCCCATCTTAAATCAATCCCTTAACAAAATATTTTACTTAATGCACTCTGCAGTTCTTATTCCCTTCAGTATATATATAGGTTTTCAAAGGACAATTGTTCAAACTTTCTTAGACTTATATCATAGAGAGCTTGGCTGTATAAAAGAAATGAATAAATATATTGCAGTCTAGAGTCCCATATGTGAACAAGTCACACTTTTTTTTTTTTTCCTTTTTGAACCCATAATATTTTAACATTCCGAAATGAGTATCTGCATTACGCTGTCATTGTAAATGTAACAACCATAGATATGTTATTCGTAATCCTTCACAGAGATTGAACCTGGCATTGGATGCATTATGATATGTCTATGTTGTACAAAGCAGAGAACCGGATTTGTTAAACATAGACAAACATGGTGAAACTTGCAGGGTCCAATTTATACCCCAGTTGAGTATGTAATGTAGACTCAGACACATTATCTTTTGTATTTTTCAGGGTTTATTATCCACAATTTTAAAGCCATTTTAAGACATTGTTTTTTAAGCATTTGCATAAAGTTATGGAGGACAATGTCAAATTGAAATTGAAAAGGGGGCCTCCATGGTCGAGAGGGTAAAGTTGCTGACTTTCACACTCACTCAGCCCCTCACCGCGTGGGTTCGAATCCCGGCAGGGTCATTCAGATTTTCACATGAGGAAGCCTTCCAGCTGGCTTGCGGTAGTACGGTGGTTCTACCCGAATGCCTCCGTGCATTCAGTGTCTTTCTCCACCTGTAATTAGCTGGACGTCGCTATTTAACTGAAATACTGTCGAAGCGAGGGTAAACTCAAATAGTCAAGTCAAGTCAAGTCAAGTCTGGGTTTGTGTCTGAGTGTTCAATACTTTCTTGACTGGTAATGAACTGGAACCCTTATTCCATATGTAAGAAATATACTATGAATTGTAGATATTTTACGACTTAAAAGCATCTTAGTCTTTCTGGAATACCTGATGACCATCTACAAACGAGGACTGTTTAAAAAGTTCCTTGAAAATATTTCTTGTGCTCATGAAAAACAACATATCAGCAATTTTAATATCTCAGATTTTACATTTTGTTGCTATCCAATAACATCTTGGAATATTTTAATCTTGAATGAATATCTGCCATTTCTCTGG
This sequence comes from Solen grandis, assembly GCA_021229015.1. Taxonomy (NCBI): domain Eukaryota; kingdom Metazoa; phylum Mollusca; class Bivalvia; order Adapedonta; family Solenidae; genus Solen; species Solen grandis. The sequence continues at coordinate 14,873,363 of CM037778.1, read as the reverse complement.
ACAAATTTAAAATTTTAGGCTAGAAGAATTATTTTAAACAGTCCTTGCTTGTTTTATGTTCTCTGTATTAGAAGCACTCTGTTGACTTTTGGCATTATTTTTAAACCTCTAGAAGTATTGTACAGTGTTGAAGGAATTTGATAGTGTAACATGTTAAATTAACTACATGTACATTTTGTATGTGGAAATTGCTTGCCCTACAAGGTTTATATGGGATGGGAAATTGTAATATAGACACCATGTCACTGTTATGTATGTAAACTGTTTATGTGTTATTTAAACTGAGTGATATATCTGTATATTTTGGTGTTGATGTTGAGGCTATTTAACAGAACGGCATGTGTTATTGTGATGTGTAAGATCTTCAAGCCCGAGGATTTCACTGCTACCATTTATAAAGTGTATGTTCTGTCTGGTTACCATGGAAAATCAGTTTAACTCTGTATCGACCATTTTTAGCTCACCTGAGCCAGAGGCTCAAGGTGAGCTATTGTGACCGGTCTTCGTCCGTCGTCCGTCCGTCGTCCGTCCGTCGTCCATCCGTCCGTCGTCCGTCAACATTTTGCTTCAAACGACATCTCCTCCTTAACCGCTTGGTCAATTTTGATAAAACTTTACAGGGATGTTCCTTGGGTGGTCCCCTTTCAAAGTTGTTCAAAGAATTGTATTCCATTTAGAACTCTGGTTGCCATGGCAACAAAAAGGGGAAAAAAATGAAAACTTTAAAAATCATCTTCTTCAAAACTACTGCCAGATTTTAAAATAAATTGTACAGATGTTCCTTGGGTCAACCTCTACGAAAGTTTCTAAAATTATTCCGATCCGTAAAAAAACATGGCCGCCAGGGGCGGGCTTATTTGTCTTATATGTATATAGAGAAACCTTTAAACAACATCTCCTCTGAAACCACTGGACAGAATTTGATTAAAATTGGCAGGGATGATCCTTGGTCAACCTTCACAAAAGTTGCTAAAAAAAAATTTGATCCATGTAGAACTCTGGTTGCCATGGCAACAAAAAGGAAAAAAAATGAAAACTTTAAAAATCATCTTCTTCAAAACTACTGGCCAGATTTTAAATACATTGGTACAGATGTTCCTTGGGTCAACCTCTACCAAAGTTGCTAAAATTATTCTGATCCGTAAAAAAACATGGCCGCCAGGGGCGGGGCTTATTTGCCTTATATGTACATAGAGAAACCTTTAAACAACATCTCCTCTGAAACCACTGGACAGATTTAGATTAAACTTGGCAGGGATGATCCTTGGGTCAACCTTCACAAAAGCTGCTAAAATAAACTTGATCCATGTAGAACTCTGGTTGCCATGGCAACAAAAAGAAAAAAAATATGAAAACTTTAAAAATCATCTTCTTCAAAACTGCTGGCCAGATTTTAAAATAAATTGGTACAGATGTTCCTTGGGTCAACCTATTTATCTCAGGTGAGCGATTTAGGGCCATCATGGGCCTCTTGTTGTTTATAATCTCTGAAAAGCTCTAATGTCAGAAAATAAACAAGGGAAACAACTCTGATCAGATTTTTCCAGATATTAAGTGTTAAATAGCAACATCATGTTGCTTCATATTCCATGGCTTAGTCTCTCGGCTTCTCATGGTTGTTGGTTGGAATCTTTCATGTGAGGAAGCCCTCCAGCTGGCTTGAGTTTGGTTGGTGGTTCTATCTTTGTAAAGTACTGTCAATGTGGCATTTAAACACATTTTGTGCCATTTTATTGAAACTTGATGTCAGTTTAATGCAGATGAAAAAAAATGATATAAAAATATATTTTGGAAAATTAACTGTATGGTGTCAGATAAAATAAATTTTGGAAAATCAGATGTATGGTGTTCGCTTGTGAGAGAGAAGTTAAGAAAGATTATCTGCAAATTTGAGTCAGTACTGTACATGATCTAATTTAATGTAAGGTTTCAGCTTCTTAGAATCTTTCGTCGTTTTTGAACCATATCAAGAAGCATTGGAAAGAAAGTAAGAGTTTAGTATTTATCAGCAACTATTTATAATCAGGCATCATGTGGTCAGTCAAATTATGTGGTCAGTGTCTGACCATGGGAGCACATTGGCTTGTATGTGATACTGTGATTACTTGACCCAGTCATCATCTCCTGATAACAGGTTTAAGATGGGGCTTAAATGTTAACTGCATAAACTAGGAAAAATCATTTAGGACATCAAAAGCATCATGGTAATAACCAGTTCACAAGCCATACCAAAGATTTTAAAATCTGTACTGGTATCTGGCTGCATATACCAGGACTGGTTTGCTCAATGTAAGGATAATATGACTGGTATCAAGCCACATGTCTATAACAGGATACTGCAGTCTTAATACCTGTCTCAAGTAGACATAGTCTCCTAATGACTGAAATTCTGTCAGTAGGACGGACGTAAAAACCAAACAAAACAAGTCACAAGTCTCCATGTCCTTGGTGCTGAAAGATAAAAACGTTCCACATGTTATTGATGTTCCAGACATTGAATAGAACAGTTAAAACCTGGAACAAGTAGCCAACCTCTGATAAAGAACCAGTCACAAGATCCAGAACAAACATTACATACTTGGTCTCCATGTAGTTGCCATGCAGGCTCTTTTCTCTTGTTTCCTGACTAGCCACTTTCGAGGTGTCTATCCAGAGATTCAAGAGGTAACGCTGACAGGAGTCTATCCAGAGATTCAAGAGGCAATGCTGACTAGTGTCTATCCATCAGCTTTCTTTGGTACTCAGATTGAACTAGAATAAGCGTAATCAGTTATGAGATTTGGAAATGGTAGCAGAGATGAATTATAATGAAATTGCTTAGAATGGATTGTGCAATTATTGTTGATAGTACATTGTGGAGGACATAAACTATAGATTGTATATAACTTGTGGAGGTGGTACACTGATTTATTGGTTAAATTATGAAGTGGGTCTCTTTAGCTTTGGCTTTCCCACCAAGCTGATGGATATGAACATCCTCGTTAGAATATGAAAATATAAATTGACTAAATCTTGTGATATTTTTTTCAGATGAGGAAAACAATGCTGGAACCTCTGATTGTAATCAATGAAATAAATGTCAGTGAGGTTTGGAATTTTGTGTTGAAGGTCCAAGGGACATTAACCCTTTCCCTCATAGAGGAAACCATGAAAAGACCTATGCGAACAGCATAAAACCAGATCAGCCTGTGAGTTACTCGCAGGCTGATCAGGTTTTATGCTGTTCGCTGCTCCTCAGTGGTCTGGAAATGAGGATTTTGTCATTAAATTTGGTAAGGTTTAACTGTGGTTTTCTACAGATCAGGCTTTATGTGATACCTATTGAGGGCATCAAAATGAGTCTATATGAGGGAAAGGGTTAACAGACTCTTAATCTGATGAATTCTGAGGACTTGATCTGCTGATATTTCTCAAGACAGTCCTATAAATTCCAGGCAGTTTAGAAATGTCAGGAAAAAAGGCAGATTTTTTTTTTGTCTCGAAGAGCCAGAGGCAATGATGGACAAGATTTGGATCTGGAAGCTCTGTTTTACACACTAGATATGTGACAGTGCAAAGATAGTGTCTTACCACGGTATAAGGAAGTTAAAATCTTGAAATTAATAAAGATACTTTACTGCATAAAAGCTATTAAAGGCTAGTATATAAAAGATCAGCTTGCAAGGAATTCCCGCGTCTGACCAGGTTTTACACTGTTAACCACCCATCAGTACTTTCAAGTGAAGAAGAACAGATAGTGAAACTTGTTCAGAATTAAAGGACGCTTACAGTAAGATCTAGATTGCCCGTGTCCATCTGTCTGTACAATATTTGTTGACACTATTCTCAGCTACCATTTGTCAGATTCCAACGAAACCTGGTAGTATCGAACCTATGCCATGTTAGGGCAAGCCTGATACATATGGCATGCAACTGCATCATAGTTGTATTTATTTTTTATTTGAAGTCAATATTTACAGCAATTATAGTCTTGCGCAATACTAAAATTCTGGGCGGTTTAGGGTATTACAGTTTATGGTATATATTTAGTTATCCAAAAAAATTTTAAATTGTTTAAGGGCTTTTTTTTGTTATTATGTTAAGTTTTGATTTTGTTATGATCTCACATTTGGTGTCTGCCATTTTTCCATTAAAGCCAAGGAATTTTATGTTTACTGCCAAAGTTACGAAGAAATAAACATCATTGATGCAGGAAAACAAAATGTGCCTATAATATGACATTCTCTATGGTTGACTTTTATGAAATGGTCAATCATATTGTATGCCTGAAATAATTTCCATACAGTAAAGTTACAAAAAGATGTGATGGCTCACATCAGTGAATTCCCCCCCCCCCCCCCCCCCCACTTATTTTTTGTGTGTAGGGGAATTATTATTTAAGAACTGTCACAGAACAAAATGGTTGGAATTATATGTACATGAAGATAGGTTTTATTTTCAGTAAAAAAAGGGACTAGAACTCAGTGCTTTGTGTCAGAAGAAGCTGTGGGCGTGAACCTTTCTCCAGTCAATATTTCATTTACAACTTCCATTGCACTAAGCGCTGGTGCTACTCAGACAATGACAAGAGGGATAGTGAAAAAAAATCTGGAAAGGTTTTACATTGCTACATTGCTTTGAAAATGGATAGATATATAAACAAAATGTGTATGCTTCCTTGATGATGTACAAAGTCAGTTTAAAGTTGAGATATATCGATCAATTTCATTATTCAGTACTTTGCATAGCTGTAGCAGGTACATGTATTGCTTGACGAGATGAAATATCGTAACAGAGGGTGATTGTGAGCATGGATCATTTGTTATATTTGTGTTATAGACCGTCTGATTCACTTGAAACAAGTCACGTTGTTGTATTCGAGATGTTATTATGTAAATGAGAAATTGGTATCTTCAGCGGAGTTGATTTTTTTATTATTATGGTATAAATTATAATTATTAACTACATTTGTGTGATAGGAAAATAAAGATTAAAGTTAAACCCGTCTTGCTTGTATATATGTATGGTACGTTACGCATTTCCTCATTTTTTTTACATGCAAATTATCTTTATAGTAGATGCCCATTACTCTGAAATATTATGTATAACCTTGATCTTAGTCATCAGAAAGTTGTCATAATAAATGTTTTCTTATTCGTCGTATACCGTCGCTGGTGGCCGAGTGGTTAAAGCATCCGCCTCGGGAGTGGGAGGTCATGGGTTCGATCCCCGGCCGCAACATACCAAAGTTGTAAAAAATGGTACTGTTATAGTTCCCTTGCTTGGCGCTCAGCATATAAGGGTAGTTGCAGGACTGGTTGGTCCGGTGTCAGGATAATGTGATTAGGTGTGGTATCATGCCACATGTCTACGGCGTGATACTGCAGTGTGGCAGCATTATATCTCGTCTCCAAATGACTGAAATACTGTTTGTGGGACGTTAAACCCAACAAACAAACATATTTGTCATATAAGTGTACATGAAAATATGAATATCTATCTTTATATTTCACAAACTAGAATTACCAAAGATTAACCTTATACCTCATGAATGTTTAAGTACAAATTTATGATTTAATGAACTTTAAATAGGATTTTTCATTGCTCTACGAACGGGATCTGAGATACAATATTGTATGAGCAAATAGAGGAAACCCTCGGCAATGGTCTGTTTTGTTTGCCGAGACATGAAAACATACCAGTATGAGGCTAAAGGGTTAATTATCTTTTGTGTTTGAGAAATTTGCACATTACCGGTAGATAATGTTGGTGAGGTTAGTGTGTAATGTCTTTGTACCAGTTTAAACTTAGTTATTTTCCATCGACTGGGAAACAAGTTCTTACAACTTATACTAATCCCTCTCGACGATTCCTGGGTTGGACCAGTTCTTTGCGCCCGGGAAGGTGAAGAATTCTTTCCTCCAACAGGGTTCAAACCCACAACCTTCGGATCCGTAATCGGATACGTTACCACTGGACCACAGCGCCCTCTTTGTACCAAATTGGCTTTATGAAATAAATGTGGCTGGAAGTGAATGTGGTCCCCCATAAACAGCCTGGTAAAACTCAAGGTCCAGGGTTCAAGTCCCAGTCTAACTTCACATTAACCTCATTTTGTGACATAGGCAGCTTGAACATGGTTAACAGGTCTTGAAACACCCTTGAATTTGATGTCTGTCTTGAAAAACCCTTGAAAATCACATTATGCCTTATAAACCCTTGAAAAACACTGGAATTTGAAATGAAGATATTGATCAATTTTGGGCCATGATAGCCCAGAATCACTCACCTGAGAAACATTGCCCTCAATGACGAGTCATACTGAATACATAATGTATGTAGAAGTACAGCAAGATCATCTAAATTCATCACAAAAACTGTGTCAGCCATCCAAACTTTGAAGGCCATAGCTCTAATAAGTCTATCTAAAATCAAGTGACTCATGGCGGGGTCAATTTTGACACCAGTGCCATGATTTGAACAAACTTGGATGAGTCCAGAAGTAAACATCTCAAACAACTCCAAGCTTGAAGATCTTTTGAAGGTTTTCCTATAAAAGTCTATGTAAAATCAAGTGACCCCTAGGACAAGGTCAATTTTAACCCCAGGGCCATGATTTGATCAAAATTGGTAGATGTTCACTAGGCCATGTTACTCATCAAATATCAAAACTCTAGGCTATGTGGTTTCTGATAAGATTTTTCTAGTTTTTCTTATTCTAGTATAAGTCTATGTAAAATCAAGTGATCCCTAGGGCGGGGCTAATTACGACCCCAGGGTCATGATTTGAACAAACTTGGTAATGGTCCCCAAGACAATGCCACACACACCAAATATTTAAACTCCAGGCCTTGTGGTTTCTGACAAGAATATTTTTTAGTTTTTCTTATCAAGTGATCCCTGGGGCGGGGCCAATTTTGACCCCAGGGTCATGATTTGAACAAACTTTGTAATGGCCTATAAAACAATGCCACACAGCAGATATCTAAGCTCTAGGCCTTGCGGTTTTGGAGAAGAAGATTTTTAAAGATTTCACTTTAAAAATCTATTTTTAGCTCCTGTGACCCAGATATGCAACGGACTGGAACCATTTGAATAACTTCGGTAGAGCTTCAAATTTGGCCAAGTGGTTTAGGAGGAGCTGTTGTTTAAAGAAAATTTATGACGCCGGACGCACGGACGACGGACAAAAGGCGATCAAAAAAGCTCATACTGAGCACGTTGTGCTCAGGTGAGCTAGAAAGTGTTTATCAAGTTCTTACAAAATTGAGGTTCATCCCTGTCATGCCTTAAAATTTAAAGCTTAAGTTGTGGTTTATGCAAGTCCTTAATTTTGAATTTTAAGGCCTTAAAATAAACTTGAAAAACTCTGAAATTTTGCTTCAGAAAATTTGTATGAACTATGTTGAATGATTCCAGTATAACCAAGGGTTCACAAAGGGAAGTAAACAAAAAGAACAAAGGGCTCTTCATGACATGTTTATTAGTAATCTGTTCTGAGAACAAACGCAGAGAATCATCCTGGACGGACAACATGATATATACAGTTAGTATCTAGATCGGCACACACCCAGTCTCTCATTACACATTCTCGTACACATGTACTTTTCAATTATCTTTTCAAGCTGATACTTTCCTCAACACAGACAAAATGTGTTTATCTCTACTGAAATCTGCAGGCATGATTGCCATAAAACATGTCAAAACATGTGATCATAACAAATCATCTTAACCAAATTGTTAAACAATTGCTGAGTAATGTTTTACCAAGACTGTAAGCAAACCATGACTCAAAGCTAATATCTGGAAGACATTTGTAACTATAAAGCAAAACATAATCATTGTTTAAGTCCATTTCTTTTTATGTCATTTAGAAACCAAGTTCTTACAAAATTTACCAAAACTGTTCCTGGGTTGGACCAGTACTTTGTGCTCTAGAAGATCATTAAAGGTGCTAACCCCTTGATCCAAGGCACCTATAAACCTTTAATATATTGCAGGGACAGGGCAAGACTCCACTCAAGTATTTTGAGAAAGCTGGATCAGGTTTATGGCATACTCTCTTAATTAAATTAAGAGTCTGTCATCCAGATGGGGGAAAAAATATGATTACTTCAAACAGTAGCTTTGAAAAAAAACTTCCAATGTTTTCAATTGTGCTTAGGTCTCCTAGTGACTTGTACAATTACTTATATGGTACTATGATTTGCAGACAAATGAAAAACATTGAGCTGAGGAAAAGTTCAAATTGAAAAGACAAATAAATCAGACATACCCTAGCTTATATACACAAATCCAGTGGTTCATAAATAAAGTTAAAAATGTGATCAAAATGAAACAACATCTTATTTACAGTTCTTTTAAAATCAAACAGAAGCTCAGCTGAAGAGTTGTACTTACTCTACACTAGGAGAGCTTTAAAAAGAGCTTAGCAGAAGCTTTGTAAATGAGGTATAAAACAAGTAGAATTAAGTAAGAGCTCAATATAAAACAGAGCAAACAAAAATCTCTTAAATAGTTAAGGAAAAAATATGAGCTTCAAATGAAAACATTAAAAGACATTCACTATATATAAGAGAGTTATAAATATACAGGTAGAAAAGTCATTTTGAAAACTTGCAGGGGTAAAAATTTGTAATTGGCAAGGACGATATCAACAAAAAAACTTGTGTTATAAATCTCTGGAATGTCTAAAGTATAGATAAAAATTTTCTAAAAAATATCAATTTTAATTATTTGGTTTACAATTCAAAATATAGAGAATCAGTTGAGACACGATACATGTATAAAACGTTACTAAACACTATTCTGGCCGGAAAATATCCAATAATGACATAACAACAAACGTTTGAAAAATTATCAAAACAAAATAAAACCTAATAAAGCGATTCTATGATAAGTTATTGTATGTATCACAGACATTTGCTTTTTTATGGATGTTGACAATAGTAAAGTTAATTGTGCTATTAATGAAAACTGGTTTGAATTTCAACAATATTTAGAGCTTTTATGGTTATATTTGATCCACCATGACATAAATTATTACCCTTACTTTCCTTATCTTGTTATTAGGCAAAAAAAAAACAAAAAAAAAACAGTTCCGTTTCTGGTTGCCTGACCGACCCACCTTTTTACGACCGACCCCAGAGTTTTTTTTACCTTTCCGCCTTTAAAAAAAATATTTCCTTTTTTTTATCTTTTGTTTTATTTAAAAAAAATAAAAAATAAAATCCTGACCTCCCGACCCTCTTTTTTATTTGCTGGAGACCAGAAATGGAACTTTTTTTTTTTTGGCCTTACCTTGGCGCTGCTATATAATTGAACTACTATGATAATGATACTAAACGTCAGCACAACACCAAGAACTTTTACATTGAAATCAAAAGTATGTAATCACCACCTGTAGTATGCAAACAAACTGCTTTAGGCTGCCAGTTTAGGGATTATTATACCTCACGTGATCTTCCCTTGTTAAATTTCCATATACCCGGTACATTCCATTTCAGTTTTTAACTCCTTCCAGTACTTGCTCTAGAATTCTCAGTATGTTCATGCATGAAATGGATAGTTTTCCTATACTAAGACAAACTAATACACCAATCTTTGTTGTCATTCCTGGTTTTTTTTCCATGTTTTCTTCACTAAATTTACAAGAGAATAAACTGTCACACAAACAACGTGTCCATGACTGAAGATGCAGCTTGTCAATGGCAGACACTTAGAATTATCCTTTACACAAGTCTTATATCAAAGTTATCTTTTACCAGTCTAAGCTTTCTAGTATTAAGACAAAATATCTCACTACTGTATTCTAATGATCGATGATTTCAATTTAAAGCCAATTAACTGACAGTAACACTTGTGGCCTGAGGTCAATCAAGGGAAACTAAAATCTTGCCTTTACCTGGAGGCAGCTGTAATTCAGAGGTTAATTGAATCTCCAGATATCTAGATTCAGAATCCAGTCACAGGCCTTTGTTTACATGCTGTTTTTCAGAGGTGACCACTAATATAAGTCAGACTGTATTGTTTCAACAGACGAATAATGACAGTTTTGCCTAATACTCAATCTCATGTTATCAAGTACATTAATACATGTTCATCTATACATGATGTATACACTACATCCATGTTTCTTTATCTATCTTTACCACATGAAACTTTAAAAAAATTATGTACTCTATAGAAACCAATATAAATTATCAACGGTCAACCGATGAAATAAATCCAATGTAACCTGTATGCCTATGAAAAAACAACAGTTTGTTACATTTTGCTCTATTGGCTAATGATGATACATTGTGCTCTGTATTAGTCAATGATAAAACACTATCCGCAGCCAGCCAATGAAAATATCATACTCTATCAGCCAATCAAAACACAGTTTACAAGTAAAGAAAATGAACACAAGAAACTCAATCTAGTATCTAAGTCCAAGTTACTTTAGATTTATCTTCAATGGATTTTGACATAGATTAAACTGATGATAAAATTTAAACAAATGCATGAATTAGCTCTTGACTGTTCCAGTATTAAACACACTACTCAGACTGTCATACGGACACACGGACGTCTCATGTATGGATACATACGTGGCAAATCTTTTGTTGTCTCGAGCCACATAAGAGCAAATTATAGCCACATAAGAGCAAATGGAATGAATGACATCAAAGGAAATTTACTGTTATCTATTGTTCCTATAGCCACCTAAGTGAGCATGTATGGACGGACAGTTGGACACATCGCTATAACATGACCATGTTGAGCAAATGATATCTTATTCATAGTATTGCACATTGTATTTAACAGATTCATTTGTACTCATCTAAACATTGGTGTCAGTACAAACTGATGGTTTAACTATGTGTGTTCTAAAAGCTCTCTTATACTGTTCTGGGAAATTTGGCTTACAATACTGTACTGGTAAAAAATTATTAGAAAGCTAATCAATGTAACCATTTCAAAATTTAAATATAAAAATTAAGAATGTGAAACACAATAGTTCTCTGCTGCAAAACTTGGCTATATCATGTAAATACAAAGTTTTATAGATGTTCTTTTTTATCTAACAGAAAATAGGAAAGAGAGGACAAGTTAATGTTTACATTTTTTAAATTAAATTACTTAGGAAAAACATGCATGTATTTAAAACTAAGACAGACATGTACAAAGCCTAGATAGTATTCTATATAGACAATGAAGGCAGAGGTACTGTATCTTGAATCTGTTTATAATGGTAGTTTGGACATTAAGGAATGAACCAAATAAAGACAAGAACATAATGAATTTTGAATTAAACCTTGACAAAGAAATTCAAGTAAAAACTTCCATAAAGATAAACATAAACGGACATATTTTACAAGATCTAAAAAGGCTGCTGTCTACTTACTAAAACTGATCCTGTGATGAAAAACGTAAAATGAATATACCTCAGCATCAGCTATAGCACTGGTTTTCAAATTACTTTATAACAAGAAATGTGTCAACTAGACATAGGACGACCCCACTCTGCGCCATATTCACTATATTAGAGGTCTTAATTCTGCTATGGCTGGATTAAACTTTCAAAACGAAACCTTCGGTGCACAACTTGCCATGCGGATCAACATTCCCATAAAGTTCTTTGACTGGTTCATATTATTTTTGAGATATGCACAACAAAAGATTTTGTGACGGACAAAAGGATGGATGGATGGTTGGACATAAAAGAACAAATTTATATTAACACCCTACTTCAATACATGAAGTTTCCTTCTTAAAAACATGAGCCAACTTAGACAGAACTGAGAGACAGTAGAGAGTATAAGAGATCATGACAAACTTATCAGCCCTTCTAAACAGTAACGAATCTCACTATAAAAACACTATGCCTACTTTCCTTTGAGGTGATTATGTGTATAAAAGCACTACAGAAGCTACAAAATCAACCCTATTATCACTAAGACCATTATATACCATGATGTACCACTGACAGGCAAGCTTTGACTGAATGCCAGACTGCCCCAAAATAAATTGTTAAATAAGTGAAAACCTGTGCATGACTTCCACAAACAAATGTATGTGAACCTTGCTTTCAATCATTTCTTCTGTTCTCTTCAACAAGCATTTGGGGCGGAGGTTCATCAATTTTGACATGTCAATTGGAAACATGTTTTATGGGTCATCTCCTAATCTCAAAGATCCAGTAATGTTGTGAACAGTATAAGACTTGATCAATCCATGATTTGCAGGCAGACCTGACTTTATACAGGACACATAAGCCATATCTTTTTTTATCCTAAGTGGAAAACAGTCCAATAATACATTATGTTACTAAATATGGTAACAAAAATACGTTTTAAAAGGTTTATCACAACTTTGCCCTGCTAGTAGGATTATCATTATAATTGCCCTTAGAAGTGTGACGTCATTTTTAATATTAAACATTGCCGTTATCAGGATTCCTATCTTTTGAACAGTCTTTCCTTTTTAACACCATTTGACTTCAAAATTTGCTAAGTTTACACACATGTAAAAACATTTTATTGACAATTTATGAATTATGTATGTTTGTATATGAATAATATCTAAAACGTGCATGCATTTTTTTTTCGTTATTATTTGTGCACTTAATTTTGATTATAAGTCAATTTGGTCATTTAATGAGATATCACTTGACACAGACATATATGTCTATTTAATCAATACATATAGTCTGTCAGTATATTTAGGATGAATCCGATATGCATGAACAATGTACACTAGTTTGACCACCTTTAATTAAATCCAGTTTAATACTCAGAATGTTGTAAAGATATGTATCCATTTCAAAAAGAGTAAAAATAATAAATACCAATATCTACGGTATGCTTTCTGACTAAAATTAAAAAAAGAATGCCAAAATAATGTTATATATTAAACATATGTATTATACAGAACAATGAATGGGTAGTCGGGGCATTTGAGTGATAATAGCCCCGTCTAATTGATAATAGCCCTCGGGCAACTATCACTCAAATGCCCCGACTAGCCATGTATTATTCTATAAATAAACCAAGATGCAAACTTTAACCCTTTACCTCATGAATATTCATGTACAAATTTATGACTTGATGAATATTTATTCACTAAACTTTTAACATATTTTTTTTTGCTTTGCCGTCAGTGAAGAATATGAGCTACAATATTTTATAAACAGAGAAGACCCTGATCAGACAGCTTCTGGAAAGAGCCATCTGATTTGGGTCGGCTCTGTTTTAATGGAAGGCATAAAAATAAGTCTATATGCGGTTAACCCTTTCCCTCATATAGACTCATTTTGACGCACTCAATAGGTACCACATAAAGCCTGACCTGCAGAAAACCACAGTTATACCATACCAAATTTAATTACAAAATCCTCATTTCCAGACCACTGAGGAGCAGCAAACAGCATAAAACCTGATCAGCCTGCCAGTTACTCGCAGGCTGATCTGGTTTTATGCTGTTCGCATAGGCCTTTTCATGGTGTCCTCTATGAGGGAAAGGGTTAAGATATAACATGACCTATACAGTGAGGGGTTAATGACTACATGGGATAAATAATACATGAACCATGAAATTCTGAGAGGAATAAATAACACTCTTGTTTAATTGAACAGCAACCCGGTTGGTAATAAAAATCCATATATATATGTTAATTTGTTTATATATAATAACAAAAAATTAAATATATTAAAAAAAGAAAAATATATTTTACAAGGAAAAGACTCTGAAAAACAATGTCTAGTTGACTAGCCATTATATTCAAGTATTAATAACAGGGAGGAGAAAACAACAGCCTTGAGATGGGTGTCTTTTACCGGGAGGAAAATTCAACAGCCGTATAAAAATAACCTTTCTTTATAAAAAACAAACAAACAATTCTTTATGAAAAACATGTTGCATACTTGAATTACTGAAATGTCAATAAAATATTGTTCTGATATCTGTACACAGGCAGTTTGGTTTCTTTGAACTTCCACCATTTTGGCTATCTGTATATCTTTAATTTATTTTACAAAAACAATTTCAACTGAAATATTGTTAATTTCAAGAAATCTGACCTTAATTTTGAAATACTTGTATAGAACAAAATGTTAGAAAGTTCAGTTCTCTGTTAAACTTTAAAACAAAATCCTTACCATAAAAAAACTTAATCATAACAATGGAAGTTATCTGACAATGGTCACAAATCTCTCGATCACAGAATGACAAATAAGTCACAGGTACAAAGCTACATTAGATTCATATCTCTGTCACAGGAAAACTGACTTATCTCTGTATCAAAAATAAGAGGAAGAATCACATAGTACTTTATAACCCCTCAAATTGTTTACTTCTTTCACAATTGTGATACAATCACATTTATGATATAAAAAAAATAAAAAAAATAAATAAATAAAAATCTGAACATCTCTGTTTTCAAAGGCTTTGCTCTGCTATTTTTTTTTTTCATTTTGATATTGACATGTTTATATTGCTCTCTTTGACAGTTAAATCAAAACTAAACGAGGGACCATTTTATATGAATAGCAGAAACATCTGAATCTGCCTCTCTACCTACCTAGTGACCATACAGTGTTGCTAGGCAACAAGATCAGCAGCAATAACCATGGTGATATCACAGACTGACCAATATACATACACTGACCAGTTCACTTACACTAGGGTGCAGCTTGTACTTACAACAGCACAGCACAAAGCAACAGATATTCAAATAACCAATGATTTACCTGAACCTTTCAACACCAACCAATCTTGGCATTTCTCTTCCTAAATTCTGAACTCAAGGCCTAATACTCTACAAAAACAAAAAGTAAAATTACAGAAATCTTAATAATAATTAAGGGATGAGAACAAAACTAGGCTAAGTGTATATATACATATAGAAACACTTAACCTAGTTTCACTTTCACCCCTTATGACTGATGGGAAAATGAAATGCTCAGATAACCACAAGGCTTAAAAAATAGCTTTCCTTTTCCCCATCTGTTCCTGCTGTGTATAATTATGTAGTCCACATGGGCACTGAGAATAAAAGACTTAATTAGTAACAGTATTCCGAAATCCATCCATGGTCTCTCCCAAATTTTCTGTATATACCGGTATTCAGAACTCAGAAAAGAAAATGTGTACATGCTACAGAAACACATTTCTTTTCAGTTTTTCTTTGTTGTTGTCTCATGATGTCTAAATAAATCAACTAAAGTTGCTGAACAGACAACATACTGGCCATTTCATGTAACCAATCTGCTAAATTATTGTAACAGTTATACTAACCTCTATTAAGGTGATGTCCCTGTAATGGTTCCGCCACATTTCGGACCTCATGGCCTTTCACAGAGGCAACCAAGGTTTCCTAATTATTTATTTGGGTACCTTGGTTATCTTGGTTGAGGTTAAGTGGTCCAAGATGTAACAGAACCATTATTAGGACTTAACCATAATTCTAAAGTACATGTACCAGTTCATTCATCTACACTGATATCATCTTTACTATCAAAAGCTTTGCTTTCATCATTTGGGTCATGGACAATTTTTTCTATTGGCATCACAACTGCAAACAAAATTCATTGTCACTACTGTAATACACAGGCATTAGAACCATGAACTGTCAAATGTTTTGAGAGGTTTTTTTTGTTTTTTTTTTGTTGTTTTTTTTTCAATGAGAAAGTACAATGGCTTTAACAATTCATGATGGGAAAATGTTCTGATATACTACAGAGTTGTAATTAATACAACCATTCTGTTGATAGGAGATGAGAATAATGGTTTACCCTTAGAATAGTTTATGAAAGTATTTTGGTCAGAAATGGTATTATGTAAACAACTTCTATACAATAATGAGAATATGCAGACATTTTACTGGATCTTTCCAGTTCAAATTAGCGAACAGGCCACCTAATAATAGGTAGTCAATGGTAGACCTGGTTTACACAAGAGATGGTTTTGTTTATGATACTGTTTGTGATAATTTACCTCGCCATGAATGGGCAAGGTGAGGCTTTAAAGCTGAAGTGTATTCCTATTCCTGTTTTACCCATTACATTTTTAACTCCTTTATTTACAAATATGTAGGATTTCCAAATTAAATAAACAGCCTGATGTCCCTGCTTCAACATCATACATGAAAACGGTCTAAATGAGAAAAACAAAACTTGTGACATAATGAAACATTACTGAAGTTTCAGTTAATTTCTTTTAATTGAAACCCTTGTTAGTTCAAAATATTACATTTGATTTAATATGACAGCATAAAATGTAAAAATTTCTAATAAAACAATTGCATTTTCATAAGTTCATTCCATGAGCATATAAACAATAAAAATAAAAACATTAAACTAAACACACAGTAGTTTATAATACAGCAGAACCATGTGACAAAAACAAAACAAAAATATTTTGACAAAATAAATGCCTTTTCGTCTTTAAGAAATTGTGATGTCAAAAGGAATATTTTATCATCAATCAATAAAATATCCTGTCAAAAGTCAAAAAAAAATTCTGAATCAGAAATTCTTCAGAATATTTCAAACATGATCAGTATAACAGTCGCAGTTATGAGCGACAACATACACTACAATATCACTGTATTTCTGGCTGGTCTATTTTTTCACAATAATTACAAAAGGAGTGAAACATGTAGACTGCACCTTGGTTAGTATTTACTACATGTATGTGGAAACCCAGATATTTATAATATGAGAAATATTTGGTGTAAATTTATTTAATGTTGATGTGAAACAAGTTCTTACAACTTATACTAATCCCTCTCAACAGTTCCATGGTTAGACCAGTACTTGGCACCTGGAAAAGCCATGAAAAACCTTGGCCTCCAAGGGAGAGATATTTATTGTGAAGCCTTGTGATACATATAGCCAGCTTGAACTAAGCTAACAATACAGTATCTCATCTCTTGGTGTTACATTTCCTTTCACTTTCTCATTTCTTCTCTTGTTTCCTATAAGTAAGAACTGCATACACTACATTTTCCAGCTGAAGTTTAAACAAGGGTTCTCGGTTCTCACTTACAACTAATTTTGAGTCCAGGGCCCCGTGTTCTCAAAAATTAAATAATAAAAATAAAGGCATGATTTTCTTAACTCCGACTCAAACTATGCCCATTAAACACAATAGGGATTTGAGTATGGTACTCACATTTGAGCCCGAGATTGTACTTCGGTATTTTTGAGAACATGGGGCCTACAATTTTTGGGAAAAGTATGTTATGATTAGGACAACTCTGAAACCTCAAATTACCGCTAAGGTGAACTATGTGTCCCCACAAGTTGTGGGTCTGTGATATTTCAAAATTATTGCATGTGCATGCCAAACATTCTATTTACTTACTTCTACATCCTTTCAAGAAGTCAATTTGAAGATAAAGGCCACATACTGATATGGCAATGCTGTGTACAAAATTAATGGCAATGTCTGTTAATATAACATACCTTCTCAAGAGATTAACCCCATTTATAACCAACATTGTTTTTCTTCTATTTTTTTTTTTTTTTTTGCACACTGACGACACTTTAATTCTATCACTAAGTTGATTAACATCCCTGCCACACTGGTTGATCAGAGTTTATAACAATAACCATTCCATTAATACCACTGATAACATCCTAGTTTACACCAGCAACTTCTCTACAGCTAACATGTTAAATATTCTATTTTCAGCATCAGTGACCTTCATGCTGACCCCACCCATACCAATTTAAACCTTTTCATTCCAAAGCAACATTTTGATATGGTCAAAATTTCACTGGAATACCAGTAACTGTACTTCAGATATTTAAGCTAATGAGACTGGATCGAAACTGGGGCAGAGTGAAACAAGAGTATGTCAACCAGTTCTTACTGCATTACCCTTAAATATCCCCTCCTATTACCCTCTCTCTGTAACTATGACAACACACCCCTCCACACCTTCAAACACTACAAAGAACTGTGATGTTGTTCCTCCAGAAACAGAAGCTGGTCCACCAGAAAGCAGTCACTGGGGTTTTTGACAAAGTCTCTCAATCCTTGCATAATATCTTCCTCTGTTTTATCTTTGGCTTGATCATAGCGTGCCGTCTTCAGGTAGTTGTACGCTTTATCAAATCCTTCCACTCCTAGCATTTTCTCACATTCACTGATGGCACAGTTAAGGTATTAAACCTTATTCATAAACATATACAAATTTATGGCTTCATGAATACATGTATACATTGATTTAACTTTAAATGGTAAATGAAACAATGGAATTTTTCTTAGCCAAGCTGACTGTGTAGAAGCTAATTTACAATATTGTATAATGTTGCATGCAACACATGAGTCCCCTACCAGTGAGGTGCATAATATTTCTGTTACCATAGCAACCAGAATTTTGGTCTGAAAAAAAAAAAGTGATGTGCAGAATCTCCATACTGCTATCTATTCATCAACCTATTTTCAAAATATTATCTTAAACGGTTTTTAAGTTATTGTTGGATCCAGATTTTTGGACATCCAGATGGATGGACAGACGGAGGGCAAACCTTTAGTCCCCTCCAGTGTAAACACCGGTAGGGGACTAATAAAATTAGAAACTGCTATTTTTTAGTGAAGTGTTTTTCAAAATTTAGCCTTACACTTGTTAAATAGGTTTTACATTATGAGATACCAACGCCTTCTTAACGTTTTATATTTAAAACTACCTGGTATTAAGTCCTTACCAAAAAAAAAAAAAACCAGACATACTAAAATATACCATCAAGCAATTTTATGCCTTATCCATGTGCTAAACACAAAATTCCCCAATCCCCAATCCTACTGTGTCCCTTTAACCCATTCTTTTTAACTAATATCCTACCTGCAAACCCACATCTGAAGGTTAAATGAGAATTGACTAACTCCAACTGTGAGGAAGTATGTACAGTTCAAAGGATACGCTCGCAGGTTTTTAATTTTGGCCTCCCTGGCTACAGGGCCAAAAGCACCGGCTGCGTCATCGTCCGCCAAGGTTAGCGTTCCTTCTGGAAAGACAAGAATATAAGGATTCTTTTAGAGGTCAGCTGTTAGTCTCAGTCAGTATGTCAATCTCTCATTCCCGAGTTTGTCTTTCCATATCTAGAAATATGGTTATGACCATTATTCCAACATGGGTGACACATATACCCAGTGGGTCGAGTGCTTTCTATGTTGATAATATTTATGTTTATCCTTTATATTGTATCTGCATATGTAATGTTAATAAACAATTATCTTATGTTTATCTATGTTAGGATATGAGAAAAAAAAATATATGTGTGTTACTGAGTTAGTCTTTCAAAACATCTATGTCCTTGTCTATACTATGTACTGTATTTCAGGGACAGAGGACACCCTAGTAGAACTACCAACCTATCACACACCCAGCTGGTGGTCTCCTTCACATGAGAGATCCAAGCCACTATACTTGGACTCACAACTGTGAAGAGTTCATCTGTGGATATGTAAATATGTATCCATGCCTGTTTGTTTGCTTTGGTTTCATGTCCTACTGACAGTATATCTATCATTTAGAGACAGATAAAGAGCTGCCTCACTGCAGTATCATGCCCTAGACAAGTGGCATGATACCATCCTGAAACTGGGTCAACCAGTTCTAAAACTACCCTAACACAGAGTGCCAAGCAAAAGGTAGATATACCTGTGCCATTTTTAAGTATATAATAAGTCAAGAACAAAGATCGAACCCAAGACTCCCCAATTACCGGGTGAAGACTCTAACCATTCAGCTACTGGGACCAGTTACGTTACATCAGCGAGTAGCTCTGTAAATGTTTATCTATATACCCCTATGCCTGTCTGCGTGTGTGCGTGTGTTTGTGCATACATGTATACCTGACTCATTGTCCTTGTCAAGGACATACTGCAGATGATTGAAAAGTTCATCTTCATCATCCTTTTTCAACGTGCCATCATCCATATACTGTGCCCCGTCATTAGACCCAAACAAAATATCCGCGTCATCGTCGTCACTCTGGCCGTGTTTCCTAGCAACCACTGTCCCCTCCCCCTCGTCATCTTCATCGGAGAAATCTTCCTCAAACTGAGAGTAGTATGTATTGGCAAGAGCTGGATTGTCGGG